>CM043703.1:8860879-9195879 GCA_023935145.1 Bretschneidera sinensis | reverse complement strand
TAGTTTGATTTACGCTTGGATTTGGGTCAGAGATCTGCTTCCTTGTATAGACGACCTCGTGCTCTCTGTTTTCTGTGTCAAAAAAAAATTCTCATCACTTCTCTTTCTTTGTTGACAAGTAATTCTTATATTCTCAAATAGCTATCCGGTTGGTAGAATCAAACGTCACATGGAACCCAAGTCTCTCAAATTTGTCTTGCCATTAAAGTCATGCTTCTGTAAAAGGGTTCACACAATTCGCAATGTTATATTGGTATTTGATTCTCTTATGGTGTTAAAAAGTCTCTGCATACTGCCCTGTAATTGGTCTTCCCTGATGAACCATTTGCTTTAAATATTTGTACTAAGTTTTGAGTGGCAAATGCTGATGATAATTTTCGACTATTATTATCTGCTTTTGGCCCTGTTTGTTTGTTATACCTAACGATATATTGTCTACGATTGGAGGACACTATTTAATGTTTAGGTAAACTCAAGGATGATAAACTCCAATTGGCCAAATCTTTTATTTATTACCAATTGTTTATCCAGGGTCTAAGAATCAATGAGAAATCTGGGTCAAGTCCTTTTCAATTGGATGATTATAAATTTATGTTGTTGTATGTATGTGTATGGGCTAGCACGAAGAAACTTAACAAGTGAATTACTCGAAATTCTTTGAATATGAAGCAAATAAAGGTGGAAAGTGAAAGTATTGGTGCAAAGACAAGGCAAGGGATTCTTCTGCCACCACCTCCACCAGTTCCACTTACAAGGTTCTGGGTTAAGAAGACAGTTACAGAGAGTGTAACGAAGAAAGAGATCGCTAAGTTCTGGAGGCAGAAGCGCGTGGAAGAAGAGGAACACCTCCTTGCTGCTATCAAGGCTGCAGCTCATATCAGAGCCCGCAATCTCTCAGTAAGACCTTATGATACTCATGTGGTTAGCTATGCTAGAACTGTGAATGAACTTTATTTTCTTCCCTTTCTCGCTAGAAATACATTCCCGTTGAAACCTTATGGATTCCTTTTCACCTGGTATAATCCCAGCCGCTTTCATATTTATTAACCTCCTAAAAGCTACAAATCTCATCTTTTTTTTGGCGTGTCCCCAATGTTACTAGTCCCTGCAGTAGGAGGTGAAACTCGAAAGGTATCCTTCTTCTCAGAGGCTTTCTTTACCTTGCCTGCATTGAGAGAGAGGAAACCATATCATGTTTAATCATTTGATTTTTCTTGATATTAATTGTTGAAGGTTGATGGTTTGCAGGAAGAAGACAACAAACTTTTTGAAGAATCCTTTAGGTATGAGGGTAATGACAGTAAGAAGCAAAAGGTCACCTCCCTCAACAATGTCAAAAATTATGAGAAGAAGAGCAATGGAATTCGTGTGGGAATAAAGGACTGGTCAGTTAAATTTCTCTTTGCATATAGAGACACTCCCAATTAATCTGATTACAACAAGTTCATTCTTACTATATGATCTACAGTATAAACAATAAAGATTAAGCACAAGAAAACTACGTATAGCGAGATGAGAATAAATGCATAAAACCCAAATAACATAACATTAAGCTCTTCAAAGAAAACTATCCTTACGAAAACTATCATTCCCTGAACTAATATAAATCTGCAGAAAACACGAGTTTTAAACTGGTATAGACATATGTGCTGCTATTAAGGCTAGACAATTGATAAAAATGCTTCTTACTGCTTGGTTAGTTTGACAGTGTGAAAATTTATTGGGGAGGGAAGGGGAAGGGAAGGTAGGGTGGTTACCATTCCCTTGATGTTAAAAATATAATGAAGGATAAGGGAGAGTAAAATACCTTTCCCCTTTGGTTAGGAAAGGTAGGGAAGGAAATGAATAAGTTATTATTATTATATTATAAGTATACTCTTAATTATAAAATATAAACCACTAAGAAAAAGGTAAAATTGAAATCACAATATACAACAATAACTCTCAATCCCTCCCCTCTTATTGGAGGTTATTAAAAATGGGGTTTTGGAGGAGATTAACTTCCACAAATCCGCTTCCCCTCTCTATTAAAAAAACTCCCAAACAAGGGCGTGGTATCCAATCCCCTCTCTTCCCTCCCCACCCTTCCAATACCCTTAGTCACAAACACAGTGTAAGGAATTCTCGTTCTTGCATATTTGATTATTAAGGTTATTCACTTGCTCTTGTAACATATTTTTTTGCCCTATTGACTATGATCAGGTGGAAAGAGAGCAAGTATGCGTACTTAAACCAGCCAGGCATCGAGCCAATGGATACTGCTCCCAAAAGACAAGCCTTTTCTTCTACTCTCAATTGTTTCTCCTACAAGCCCACTCCTCTGTATCCTACAACGCTTGGCGTCTTTTAGAAGACAATGTTGCAGTCATTTGATTGTAGTATTACATCCAAGACTTGAAGCCTTTTGCGATCTTTTGATACGGAGTATATACTATGTTACAGGATTTTATATTTTGGTGATATTCTTGGTATTCATCTTCATGTAGATATGTTGAGAAATAAAGTGGTTTTTGTTATATAATTCCCTGTTCTTGTTATCAGATATAAAAAACTAGTTGCTTAGCTGATGGGTTTGTGCATCTGTCTCATCGGTTTAAAAAAACTTCTTTAATACACGTTTGTATGCGATTTAAAGCCAACCCAGTTTCTTTATGTCCTCGTGTTTGGCCTAACTTATGCCTGTTGACAAAAGAAGCTATCCCAAAATTTAGACCAAATGGGCACCGAGTAGCTATGGACAAGTTATGATTCCTGTTCTTGTCATTGCTATTGATGAATTGGGATTTTGGAAACACTGCAGGAGGAATTATAATTTAGAACTTTATTGATGGTGGTTATGGTAGATGGATGCTTCCCATTTTATTCAGGGAATTCAAGTTGAACCGTTCTTTGATTTCCACTTGGATTTGGTCAGTCTGCTTCCTCGTATTGAATGACCTCGCGCTCTCTGCATATGATTTCTCAAACAGCTATCTGGTTGGTAGAATCAAATGTCACATGTAATCCGAGTCTCAAATTCGTCTTGCCATTAAAGCCAGCTTTTGTAAAAGGTTCACAGAATCTGTAATGTCACAAGGTCATTGTATATTCGGTCATCCCTGATGCAAATAGTTTAAGTCTGAGTGGCAGCTACTAGTGATATAAAACTATTGTCTGCATTGGGCCCAGTTAGTTTGTTGTACCTAACGATATACAGTCTGATTAAATATTTTAGATAAACTCAAAGATAAAAGAATTCCAATTCACCAAATTTTTTATTTATTTAAAAAAACAACGAATTGTTTATTAGAAACTGGGAATCTGGGTTAACTCCTATTCATGAATCATTATTGGATGCTTATAAATTTATATATTCCTCATTAGGGTTTTTGTATATTTCAACTGGTTCAGATCTCTAGAACTTCTGACGATTACAAAATCCGATTTTCAAAGAACGAATCGAATTAAGGGGCAGCATTTCCAAAATTTTTAGATGAGTTAGGTCTGATTTTTTACTTGACGGTTTAGGTTTGAACTCATGAATAACCGTGATTTTGCAACAGACGAAAACTCTAATCAAAACGTTTTAAATTATTTATAAATACTTAAGAGCATCTTATTCTTGAGTGAATTTGAGTAAATCTTATCTTACTTTCATACTGTTATATTATTTGTAGGATTCACTCCTTGCATGTATATGGACATATTAAGCATTGACTTGGGGGTTGTTAGATGACTGAAGAAACATTGGTTTCTTTTATCCTTAGCAACTATATCTAAGAATCTTTTTCTTCCTACCCTCTTATGGAATTTGAAGTTTCATCTACCTGTCAAAATTTCTCTTTGCCTACCTCCCTTCTCATGTAAACCTCCACATATACTGAAAATCAAGCCAATCCGTCATTCACAGTTGAAAGGTAGGTTGGATTAGTAACTCTTGGGGGTTGGTTGTGGAAATTGTTCTTCAGGGCTTCTATCTTTGTCTCTTATCATCTTGTAATCTCACACTGCTAGCACCAAGAAATTAGCAAGTGAAATTTGGCCCAAAAAAAAAGAAATTTCTCCAAATATGAAGCCAAAAAAGGTGGAAACTGAAAGTGATGGTGCAAAGACAAGTCAAGGGATTCCTCCACCACCACCTCCACCAGTTCCACTTCAAAAGTTCTGGGTTAAGAAGACGATTACAGAGAGTGTAACGAAGAAAGAGATCGCTAAGTTCTGGAGGAAGAAGCGCTTTGATGAAGAGGAACACCTCCTTGCTGCTATCAAGGCTGCAGCTCGTGTCAGAGCCCGTAGTCTCTCGGTAAGACCTTATGGCATCATTTTGTTAGCTATGCTAGGACTGTGAATGAGCCTAATATTTATCAGCTAATTTTATTTTTGTTGAGTGTTGATCTAAAAGAAAATAAGTTCTGGCTAGCTAGATGTAAGAATTAAGAAGGGTAACCTTCTGAGTTGAGAGAAGGGATTCTTCATCCCTGATGCTTTCTTCACCTCAATTGCGTTATATAGCTTCAGGGTATTCTCTTGTAGCAGTGCTAGCATCTAATTATGTTGAGAGAAGGGATTCCTAGCTTGCTCAAATCTTGATAAACCATATCATGTTTAATCATTTGAATTTTCTTACTACTACTTGTTGAAGGTTGATGGTTTGCAGGAAGAAGACTGCAGACTTTTTGAAGAATCCTTGAAGGATGAGGGTATTGACACTAAGGAGCAAAAGGTCACTTCCCTCGACAAAGTCAAAAATGACGAGAAGAACAATGAAATTCGCGTTGGAATAAAGGACTGGTTAGTTAAATTTCTCTTTGCATACACCTTGAATAGAAATACTCCCAATAAACCTGCTTATTACAAATTCATTTTTATATGATTTAGGAAAAGTTTTTATCTAACACAATGTAACGAGAGATAATATTTTTTTATCTATTTATTTCTGTGAGCGGGATTCGATTTTAAATCTCGTGTTTTGCAATGACAAGTGATTTTACCAACAAAAACTAATTGACATCCACCTAAAACTATCGTGAATTAATATAAATTGCGAAAAACGCGAGTTTCGAACTAGTATAGACATATGAGAGGTTAGACAACCGATAAAATGACGCTAATATATTAATCATCTATTTTGACATCCGATTTTACATTGCACTAGTAATGTTAAGATACGTGTAGAAGCTTTATTAGTAACTGACAATTTATCTTTTCAAAATCAACGTGGTGAGTGGTCAAAAACACTGTAACAAATGATGTGACCGAATTGTGTGTAGGTATTAAAATTGGATGTCACAATCCGAGTGTGTGATAAGAAATCTCATTCTCAGATATTTGGTTATCAAGGTTACACGCTCTTAACATGTTATTTTGCTTATTGACAATGATCAGGTGGACAAAGAGCAAGTACGCATACCTAAACCAGCCAGCCATCAACTCCATGGATACTACTTCCAAAAGACGAGCCTCTTCTTATACTCCCAATTGTTTCTCTTACAAGCCCACTCCTCTGTATCCTACAACGCTTGGTGTCTTTTAGAAGACAGTGTTGCAGAGTGCAGACGCTTCATTTGATTGTATTACCTTGTCCTGGTGTGCATGATTTGTATTCTATCCAATAAGTTTGCTTGCAGATATCTGTTGGAACATTCTTAAACTCTCTTTCTTATAAAAGTAAAAAATGCGTTTGCCGGGAGTCGAACCCGGGTCTATTGCTTGGAAGGCAATTATCCTAACCGTTGGACTACAAACGCGCTTGGATATATTCTGTTCCTCTAAACTATTTATCTTTACTGTTTCAAGCTCTGATTGGATTATTGCCTAACTGCCAAAAGGCAAGATTGAGTCAAAAATATGAACACCATTTCTTCCAGAGAGAACAAAATTCCCCCACGTCAGCTTACTGGATAACGGTTGACTTTTCACTTCTTATGAGTAAGGAATGACTTAAACGTGATTAAGCCGATAAGGTTTTGATTTGCGCTGTGTTTTGTTGAAATGTCTCGAGTGGGATTATTACCAATTATTTATTTTATTTATATATTAATTATTTATTTTATTTTATATAAATTATGATAATATTGTGAATTTCGAATTAACAGGGATGATTCCACTACTCAATTTTCACGGATTCGAAAAAATTTATTAGCAATCACGATGAAATTTAATAGTAATTGTTTAAAAAAAATTTAAATATCAAATTTAAACACGATAACTCTCTCGAAATCAAATTCGTGATATCATCATTTTTGAAGTAATATGAATTTATATTATAGTTAATTCGATTATTTTATTATTTATATAATATTATTTTAATAAAAAATTTAGCTTTACGTGATTAATTGTGCCAATTAAAATTCTCATATTTTAGGCATGAATGCCGGACAGAAAACCCAACCAAGAAAAATTCAAACATAATAAAATAGCACTACTAAGTAAATTAAACACCACTTGACCAATTTGAAATAGAAAAAGAATAAAAAGGTTAGCTGTAACTGCCAACGGTCCAAATCGCTACGGGATCAAGCCTCTTTACGAAGCAATTTCCCTTTGTTCGTTGACTTGATTGTTGTTACAAAATGAAAGTAAATTTTACAAAATCATTTTATAAATATTACAAACATGATTGATATACCAACTACTATGTGAAATATCATATTGGCTGCAACTTGCTTTTTTTATAAAAAAAACTGTAAGGACTTGCTTGGGTTTTCAAAAACTCTTTTTTATATTTGACAAACAGTTTTCAAAAGTAATTTTTTAAAACAGTTATCAAAAAACTAGTTTTTAAAAATTGTTTTATGAAAACTCCAAATTAGTGTTTTTTGACATAATTTTCGAAAAATACCCTAAAATCAGTGTTCACTTCTCTGTTTCATTCTTACTCCATGGTATATAAAAAATATTAAGATTTTGAAAATAAAATAAAATAAATTATTTTTAAGTATTTAATAAATATGAGAAATAAAATTAATAGAGATTTTAAATTTAAACTCAAAACTAAAAATAATTACAAGGTGTATCAAAACAATTTTCAAAATAAGATTATCCAAACAACATTTCATTGTTTTCTGTTTTGAAAACAGTTTTCGAGTTACAGTTATCCAAACATGTTTTCTTCAGAAAACATTATAAACCTGTTTTCAGTTTTCGTTTTCTAAAACTGAAAACCGAAAACTGTTACCCAGACATGCCCTAAATGCTTTTAAAGTTGATGAGTAAGAGACATAACTTTATGGATTTTATTTCGTGATAATTTCTAAGAGTTTAATGTGGTGTGTGTGTGTGTGTGTGTATATATATATATATATATATATATATATATATATATATATATATATATATTAAATTATTATTTTTATATAAACTTTAAAATATCTTATGACACGTTTTACGCGTAATTTTATTGATGTATTAATAATATATGATTAAAATTATGTTACATCAAGGAGTAACTCGAATTCATAAAATCAATTTCCTTTGTTTATAACTTTAGGGCAAAACATAATAGTAAATTTATTATTGAAGCCTTAATTGATGATTGAGGTTCGTCTTTTTTGTCAAAAAAATATTTAAGTTTAAATCTTTTTACTACGCTAAAATAAAATAGAATCGTTGAATGATCAAACATAAATTAATATTGGTGTTTAGAACGAGACATTACTTTATTTATCCAAAGGTTTTTTTTTTATTTCCGAAGAAAGTACAAATTTCTTTTGACAATTTCAAGGATGTACTTATAAATAGATTGTTAAAATTTTCTCCAATTATTGGAGAGGACTTTCACCCCTAAATAAATATTCACATGTTTACAAAATCAACAATATTTTGAATTTGTCGGGCAATAGTTTTACCATTTTCAAGTTTGATTAACGGAGTATAGTTTTTCAAAAATTCTTAATAAGGAATGGGAGAATTTGTTTTTGAAAAATTTCACTCGAACGACTTGGGACAAAATTGTGAAATATTTGACATAAAAATATAAAAAATTGAAAAGAAAAAGTTCAAACAAGATATATATATATATATATATATATATATATATATATATATATATTAGATTTTACGTGATTCGATTTATGAAGCGTACGTCCACAAGTGTAGTAGAAATTTTTTTCACTATCAATAGGAAATTATAAAGATTTCATACATATTTCAACAATCAAAACTCTCTAATTGTTTTCTTCTTTGCCTTTAGTTTCTCTCTTCTTCTTTGCAACTTTTTTCTCTTTTTATTTGTTCTATATAATTTTTCCCAAAAATCTTTCCTTCCAAATGCATTGCAAGCATTTATTTATAGGTCAAAATGAGAAACAAAAGTGTGAAATTCAGTTAGGTTAACTAACTCATGGACAACTTACATGGCCACTTTGTGTAACTTGCTTTATTATGCTCACGTGATAATTGTATTAAAATGACATTTACAAAAAATAATAAATATATTATTTCCGTGCTAGATGTTTCATTTGAAATAACTTATTATAAAACTACATCCAAGGCAAACTAACTACATAGCCAAGATAATAATGAAAAGTATTACATTTCTTTTGGTACGAACTGAAATATAGAATTCAGTTCATTTCTAAGTGAATTGAAACTATAATTTATTTACAAATGAATTTACATATAATTTTCAAATGAATTGAAACTATAATTCATTTACAAATGAATTTACTAGTGACTGGCTATCCAAAATTGATACAACCATTGATCAACTGTATAATTAGGGAATTCATTTAAACCAAACGAAGTGTTATTGAAAAATAACTTTTCAATTGAAATTAATTATATTGTGATGAAAATAAAGAGATCTATTGCAGGACAGACATAAGGAGTACCAAATAGAAAATTGCAAAAGAAAATATTGTGAGGGATTATCAAAGAAAACATAGGAGGTGTAGTGTGTAGTGTGGAGATGAAGGGGATTTAGTGTGTTGTAGATTTTTATCCGAGACATATATTATTTGATAATGTCATGTGAATCGTTAGAATTATGTGAAATGTATGACTAACCCAATAACAAAAGTTTCGAAAGGGGATTGGAGCAGACTACTTTGAGACAAACGAGCAAAATTGTATGGATAAAAATCTCATTGTGCATTTTGATGAATTAGAACGTTTCTTTGTGGATTCCTATACGAAATTTTTGTAAATGAGTTTTCATATATTTCTTTATCATTTCATCCAACACAAAAATTTCCTCTAATTGTATTAATTTTTTTAAAAGTCTTCTTAGTTAAGTCAGGTTTAAATCTAATGCTTTAGATAAATTTAAAACTTTATTAATAATTTTGAAAATCTTCACTTTTAAAATTATTTTTAAATTTTATATTTATTATAATATTATTAATAAAATTTTTAAAATTACCAATATAATTTTGTGATCTAAACCATATATTTTAAACTTAATTTATCCTATAATTTTTGTACAAAGTGCAGTCGTGCAAATAGCATTTCTCTCTCATTTGAAGTCAACCCACCGCATCTCACAGCAGAGACAAGGGAAAATAAAGTACGTAAACAAGCGCGTACTACTGCAACCGCTGTGTTTTTTTCCTTCCTCCAAATTCTTCAATTTCCAGATCTCGCTCTTTGAGAGCTAAGATTTTAAGATCGGTCTCTAGGATATCGATTCGATCAACAATGGCGAAACCGAGGAATTATCGTCTTCCGTCGCGAAAGTCGTCTTCTTCGACTCTCGTCCTCACTATGCTCATTATGTTCACCTTCCTGATTCTGATTCTTCTCGCTCTTGGAATTCTGTCGATTCCCAGCAATGGAGGCGATTCTCCGAAGGCCAACGATTTGAGCTCGATTGTACGCAAGACTACGGAAAGGTATGTGATTTTGAGTTACGAAGATTTATTTGATATTGAATTTTGGTTGAATTGGATGGTGATTTGGTAATTATTGGGATTGGAATTGTTTTTTTTAATTGCAGAAGCGAAGGAGATGAGGGGAGAAGTGAGAAGTGGGTTGAGGTGATCTCATGGGAGCCTAGAGCTTTTGTTTATCATAATTTCTTGGTGAGTTATTTTTTTAACGATTTTCTTTCGTCTTTTTTTTTTATATAGAACTTGGAAATGCTGCTTAGTTTTTTTTTTCCGTGCAATTTGACAAACGAACTACCATGTAAATTTCCTTTTGGACCTTCTTATTAATGCCAGTTCTCTACAGTTTTGCAACTCCATATGTATTTCTTCTGACATTACTGATTAATTACTCATATTCAAATATTCACTGAAAGGGGAAATGGAAAACATGTTTTAGATATTATAAGAATCTATGAGATGCAAGGTGAGTAAAGTTGGGAATGCTTAATGAGTATACCCTGCGAGGGAAAAGTAAAAGTTATTTTTTTAATATTGGATAAGTAAAGAAAAGTAATAGTTATACTATTAAGTTAGAGGATACTATGCTTTTGGTTTGAGTTTTTTGTTAGAGAGATTTTCTGCCTAATAAGGGCCTAACTTTGATGCCATCTGATGAATTTGTTGTTTTATTTTCCTTTTTGTTCTTGGGTAGACCAAAGAGGAATGTGAATACCTAATCAATCTTGCCAAGCCTAATATGCAAAAGTCAACTGTTGTTGACAGTGCAACTGGCAAGAGTAAAGATAGCAGGTTTGTGTTTGCTACTGTCTGCCTCACTTATTATTTTAATTAAATCTTAAAGCTGAATTTTATTTTGCTTTCCTTCCATCTGCAATACCTTTGGTTTGTAGGGTACGTACAAGCTCTGGAACATTTCTGACGAGAGGACGTGACAAAATTATCAGGGATATTGAGAAAAGAATTTCAGATTTCACCTTCATACCTGTAGGTATGTGGTTCTTAGTTCCCTTCTTGGTTTTGTTCCACATCCAAGAAAAGCTTGTTTTATTGTTATGAGGTTGAATACTTTACACTTTTTGGTCACTATTTTCAATTACTTAGCTTCATATATTGTGGCTTGTTGGAAATTACCATTGACATGCTTTCTATCTGCTCGTTATCGTTTTACATAAATTATTTCCACTCGATTGACCATAGAAGAATTCAAGTTATGGTGTTTATCATTAAGTTGGGAATGACCAAAGTTATGTAATTGTTTAAATTCATTGGAGCTTAGTTGGTTCATCCAAGCTAATGCATCAATTATTTTCTGTTCATCCAAAGACACTTGGGGAAGAAAAATAATACTATATCACTAGAGAATTTTAAGTCCAATAGATCTGTTTGAAATGCTATGTTTTCTTTTTTTTTTTTTACCATTATTAGTCTATTTTACGTGTTTTGGTAATTTTCCTGTTATATGTGATCATATATAATTCATTAATTATTACTTAACCCATCATCACAATATGTAGGGCATGGGGAAGGACTTCAAGTTCTCCACTATGAAGTTGGGCAAAAGTATGAGCCTCACTACGATTACTTCATGGATGAGTTTAACACTAAGAATGGGGGCCAACGCATAGCTACAGTCCTTATGTACCTGTAAGTGACACAATATATACGCTTTTTAATGCCTTTGACAATATTCTTTTCAATAATTTCCTTTCACCACTGTACAGCTCAGACGTTGAAGAAGGAGGTGAGACTGTGTTTCCTGCTGCCAAAGGGAACATTAGTTCTGTGCCTTGGTGGAATGAGTTATCTGAATGTGCAAGAAAAGGACTCTCTGTCAAACCAAAGATGGGTGATGCATTGCTTTTCTGGAGCATGAAGCCTGATGGTACTCTAGATCCTTCAAGTTTGCATGGTGAGTTACAATTAATAGTTAATTATTGCCAAGCTTTGTGGTTCAAGTGTCAGTTATATCATACAGAAATGCCTTCATCATTGAGGAGACATGTCCATGCGTATGCTGTTCATCCTCATAAAATCAGAATTATGAGTTTATTTTCCATTTCTTTTGCACAACTTTTTTTTCCTGAAAATATATTTTATAATAATTTCTGTCTTATTTCAGGTGGTTGCCCTGTAATTCAAGGGAACAAGTGGTCATCCACAAAATGGATACGTGTCCATGAGTATAAGGTTTGAACTACTATTTTAAAGGTAAGCTTTTGTATTCACAGTAGATTATTATCAGGTACATTTATTCAGATTAACTATTTTTTTATTGGTAAAACACATGCACACACCACTCGATTTGGGACCTTTAGGATCCAGAGCCTCAGTCTTAACCATTGAGCCAAAGCCTCATTGGCCAGATTAACTATCAGTATCAGAAATTATTGTGGTTAGTTAATAGTGATAGTTGGTATCCATGTCATTACTTTTTCTTTTCTTTTTTTGGATAATTGATAATTATAATTTATAGTTCTCATGTAGACATCTTGAATTCCAAACATGTTTGCTACAGAAGGTGTTTGAGTCATCCGGTTGTGTGAATGACTTGCAACTCGAAAATGATTAATGTTTTATGATGATGTTATACTGGATGAGTGTTTGAATTCTAGGAATATTTGTTATTGTATTTTTCTTAAATGGTGCAGTAAATGACTTAGATATGCAGAATGAGACCGACACTGTAGTCAATTTTTTATTCCTCTGGAAATTCCTGTATAAAATTTGTCAAAACAGGAAACATTTTTTTGGTTTAATTAGAACACAGGATTTTAAGTTAATTCAGTACCAGCAATGGTGTGACTGAACTGCTTAGGTCATATGCTGATTTGTAGAACTTGATGATTCTAGATCATGACTTTGCTCTCATTAAGAATGTTTGGGTGTTGCCTGTTGACTTTTTTTTCAGTAGTCTTTTGATTCCGTATCTTTCCAATAATAATGAGTTAGAATCACATGATCTTTAACTCTGTGAAGTACTATCTTGAAGAGAGGCTGACTACTGAATAATTATATTGATGCAACTATCAATGATAGCTTATCATCTTTTGCTTGACCCACTTTTTGTATGGTTTTCTCTGCATCCGCATCTATATGCATTCACTAATATGTATACTATCTACTTGTTTGTTTATGGACTTTCAAAATAACCACTTAGCATTTATTAAAGGGTATAGACTTGAAATGGATCAGAAAATGTTATAAGCTACTCAGGCAGTATTTCTAATGAATGAGACTAGCAAATCACCTTCTTTGTGATGGGAAGCGGGAAAATTAGGAAAACCTTAAGATGCGTTTAGTCGTGGAAAATGTTTATCTCCATTTTCTGTAACACTTTATTCAACAATTTGTACATTCTTAACATAATTTGGGAAACAACACTCTTTCCAACATAATATTAAAAAAGTTGAGAAACCTTTTTTTGTTTCTATGTTTTCCAATATTATGTTGGAAAGAGAAATGCTGTTTTTTAAATTATGTTACGAATGTGAGGGTGCGTTTAATTGTGGCAAATGTTTTTCATTTTCTATCTCCATTTCTTTTCTCAACAATTTGCACATTCTTAACATAATTTGAAAAACTTCATTTTTTTTGTATTTTATCTTTTCTACATAATATTGGGAAAAAAAGGAAACATAAAGGTTTTTCCAAATTATGTTAAAAAGATGGGAAGCAAAGAAGTGTATTTTTCTAAATTATGTTAAGAATTTGCAAATTATTGAGTAAAGTATTAAGGAAAATGGACCAACTAAACACCCCCTTAGATGTTGGCTGATTTATGTGGATAAGATTTTGCTGCATGTCCTGTTAAACTATACTGGTCGGTTGCCCTGGCTATCAATGAATTTACCTTTGACCCTCTCTCCCCCCCAAGGCCCCAAACCCTTCTTGTTCTTGAAAATTAGCATGTTTTCACTATATGTTCTAATGCATTCCCCGTTAATCAGTTATTTTCATTTTATGCAGGTTCTTATGTCGTCATTGTTGTACTATTCTAAAATCTCAGTGAGAGCTTCATTTTCATTGGGATTCAAGTGCTGCACGGCTCGGTGCCTTGATATACTGCTGTTGCCTGCTAACCTTTTTGGTTCTTTTTTTTTGGGTCGAGATCTCTTACATGTTACTACCACTGATAGAATAAAAGTTGGAAATTTTACAGCTGGTCCAAGCGTCAAAATATTTAGGACATTTGAGTTGTTGATGAGCATTGTGCCTGTGCCTAAATGTGGAGAGATAGTATCTATGGAATGTAGCATATTGTTTACTTAATTTTTCTCTGAGCTTTTATATTATTATCATTTTAATTTTGGGCGTTAAATTCTTTTGTTTACACTTGCGATTCTTATGGTCTCTACTATTTGGTTGCTTGTTCTTGTTATTAACCAAGGTATTCTCAATTTGTTATTTAGGACTACGTTTTGTTTTATATATTGGAATGAGATGTTTTGATTTCAATTTTTTTAGGTGTATTGTTTCGGATTTAATAATATTTTAAAACATGTATATGTCAAATTACATATTTTTCAATGTGTGTCTAATGGTAAAAATGATGAATTGATTAACATCAAGTCATGATTATCATTCAAAATCAAAATCTCTAATTTTGAATCTCGAATTGGACTACATTTTAGAATTTGCTGATATAAACCAACTTGCTAGGGAGTGATAGGTTCTGAGGGGAGATGGGTCCTCCTACTTTCAGGTTTTCTCAAGTCGAATGCAGATGATGATCTCGTTGTTGTTTCAATGCCTCATAAAGGTGATTGCTTGCTTGAGGTTAAAATGGTTGAAGCCTTGGACGTCCTTGATGTGTTGTTATTAGCTCTAGATGTTTGTATGGTGTAGTGGTGTTTACTTTAACTTTGAGCTCTGTTTGTTTGTGTAGTTTTGAATCTCTTACTGAAGTTGCCAAATATATGTTGAGGTCTTTATCTTCTTTTAGATGTGTTCATGTTCGTCGGGGTGTTATTTTGATAGCTCATGAGTTAACCCCTTTTTCTCGATCTATCTCTGAGACTTATATTTGGACAAAAGAGACTCCGTTTCAGATACCCCTTTTTGCTATCTAAGGATATTTCTATTATTTAATATGAGTTTCTATTCTTATAAAAAAAATTAAAATTACAAAATAAAGTATTAAATTATGTGTTAGTTGAAAAGGTTCAAAAGGATCGAAACATACCAGAACAAGAGAATATTGCATCGTTTTGCTTGTGGAATTGGTACATTACAATTGTTCTAGTTGAAATGCAAGGAAACTGACAACCTTGTTATTAACGCCCAACCGGACTGCATGAGCTCCCCCACCCAAGTCCATCAACCAGGGTCACTTTCCCATTGATGATTGTTGTTCGCCCTTTTGTAAGTTGTTATAAAGAATGCAGTGTTTTGCATTCAAGAATTTAAATGCAGCAACGGACTAATGTCGACCTATTCTTGTTTTCAATGGATGTAAATTGAATTTTACATTGAAATAAAAATTTGATTAATAATTTTTAATAATATCAATTTTATACATATTTAAATAATATTATTAACAAAAATTTTAAAAATTATCAATTAAATTTTTACTCTGATATAAATATAATTTTTACTTCCGATTCCATCAACAAATTCCAGAACTTTTATACTGGGCACTTGAATGCAACAACTCGAATCCAGCTATAAATTATCTGGGTTTGTGATCATTATCAGAATGGCACTGTTAAATGCACCTTAAAATTTCGATACAGATTATAATTCTCATTGGTTAAGAATTTGAGATGTCAAACTTGATGTCAACTCTTACTGTTTTTTTTATTTTTATCTTTATCCATAGAGGAATGAAAGATTTGGATCTAAACCATTAAATTTAGATCAGTTTAAAAATTTACAAGTAATTTTAAAATCTAATTGATGATGTTAATTTTTAGGTCTCATATCTTTATTAATATTATCAATGAAACTCTTCAAAATTATCAATGAAGTTTTCAGTTAAACTAACAATTAGATTTAGACCTGAACTAACCAAAAAATTTTGAAAGAAAAACAGGGAATGAATTCCAATTTTTAACTATCAATGTAAGGAGAATTTCTTGGCTGCCTTATGTCTAAACTTAATGGTTTAGACCAACTAGAAACTCCAATGGTAATGTTAATTTTTCGGTATACTTATATTGATGTTATCAATAAATCTCTTCAAAATTATCAATAAAATTTTTAACTAGTCTAAACCATCAGATATAGAACCGAACCAACTAAATTTTTTTGCAATGTAAGACCATTAAAAACAGCAACCTCAATCAAAGTTCTTTATTGTAAACGTTTGGTAAACATCTTCCAAGAAAATGCGGTTTAGTATGCCTTAAACCATCAAAACTCATACTTCCCTAATGAGTTTCTTAGTTCATGAAATCCTCTGGATTTCGCTTAAAAATTGAACAAATTTCCATTTGTTGCCCCATTCCTGCCAATAATTTGGGTGATGGTGAGGTCTGGTCTTCGTAGAAGATGTGGAACTGCAAACCCACCTTGTAGAAAATTTATTTCTCGCAAATCAATGTTTTGCATCAATCAAGTTCCTGATGACATACTGCAGAATGCCTCCATGGTCAAAATAAGCCAACTCCACCTACACTCAAAAGTTGCCCCAAGTTTTTTAGACAGGACGCGGTTTAATGAGAATGGAAGAAACAAATGAATTTGCACAGCAAAATCGAGTTACTTCCTTACCTCTGTATCAAAACGAATTATACATGTGAATGATCTGCCATTGTCCATAACCACCGTGACGTCTTGACCAGGTCTGATTTCACTCACATTGCTTGGAAGATCAATGATGTATCGTTCATGGGCAGTCAACCCAAGAGTGTCAGCATCCTCCCCAGGCTTGAAACACAGAGGAATAATACCCATACCAACCAAATTACTTCGGTGAATTCGTTCGAAGCTCTTTGCTATTACAGCTTTCACACCCTGTTCCAGTTAGATTTAAGGCATCATTGCAAGAGCCATAGACACACAATATATGTATGCATGTATGTATATATATTGAAACTGAATGGAATAAGACGATATGAGAAGGTATACCAGTAGCATTGGGCCCTTTGCAGCCCAATCACGAGAACTTCCACTGCCATATTCAGCACCAGTCAAAATAATGGTATCATGCCCCTCACTTTTGTATCTCTATTGATAAACAAAAATAAAACAAAATTACAATCTCCGAAAAGAAATATCTGCAGATGGAACTTAAGAACTGACATTAATGTCGGTGAAAACTTCTCAGAAACAGAGAGATGAAAATCACACTCATATAATTAATTGCATAGTATTCCACATCTTTCGACACCGTGGAGGTTGACCTACTAAATCTCCATTATCCTAAAAATTATATTGCAATATCGTGTCCATGTCATGATGTCAAAACGTGATGCAATGTATAATGCTATGCACTTAGTGAGAACATCTTCATGGTTCGGTAGATAAGAAATCATGTAACTTTCCTCTCTGTGTCATTAACAGTTATGCAACACCACATTACAACTGACCCCATGAAAATTTTTAAGGACATTGGAAGCACTGCCATTGGAGAAATGGATGCACATGCTTTCTCCTCAAGTAATTTGAACTATTCTGGTTGGCCCTACATTTCATTTGTTTGATCTTAAGGAAGATGCTAAGGTCACAATAGCAATAACATGTGAAATATCAGCTGCATAAAGAATTCAGTAAAAATTACCATGGCAGCATCAAAGACAGATAGTTTCTCCCCACTTGGTATGTGTACTGTTTTGGGCCCGACTTCCCCTTGCAATAGTTTGTTGACAATACGGATATTGGCAAAAGTACCCCTTGCCATAACTTCATCATTACCACGACGACTCCCATAAGAGTTGAAGTCTTTTCTATCAACTCCTCGTTCCATTAGGTACTTGGCTGCAAGGCTGTCTCTGTGGATGCTACCAGCTGGTGAAATGTGATCGGTTGTAATACTGTCTCCAAAATTGAGCAAGCAGTAAGCATTCTTCACTCCATGTGGACCTGGAGGAGACATGCTCATGTTTTTAAAATAGGGTGGTTCATGTATGTAAGTTGATGTTGGATCCCAGGCATAGAGAGTGCCAGAAGGTACAGATAACTGATTCCACATGGGATTTCCTTTTGTGATTGCTTCATATGTAGCTTTAAACATATCAGGCAGCACACTAGATTGTACAGCCTGAACACAGTAAATGAAGAAAGCAATCAGAATTCCTAAAAATTCCATCCAAACATCTTTAACTTATAAGCAAGCTGCATGTAGCTTACCTCAGCTACTTCTTCACTGGATGGCCAAATATCCCTGAAAAATATCTTCTTTCCATCTTTCCCCGTCCCAATGGGCTCTGTTTCAAAATCAATATCAACCTGCAAAATTGCTTCTTTGTAAACATACATGCCAATTATGAGAATAGATAGTTGATAGTGTATGTCGAATTACAAAGATAAGAAGTAACATACTGTGCCAGCAAGGGCATAGGCAACCACAAGGGGAGGAGAACCAAGATAATTATCTCTTGTCAAAGGATGCACACGTCCCTCAAAATTCCTATTCCCAGACAACACAGCGGCAGCCACTACATCTGTAAATGCATAGAAAAATGGTAACGTGGTTACCTCAAAATATTCACATGAGAAGTTAGAAGAAAATTACCATTTTCAATGATAGTCGATGCCACTGCTTCATCAATATCTCCTGAATTTCCAATGCATGTGGTGCATCCATACCCCACTACATTAAACCCTAGCTGATTCAAATACTTCTGCAAGCCACTGCAAGCAATTTCCAGTCTCAGGAATATGTAGCTGAAAACATATAAATTCCAGAGACTCTACAGTAGATACACAGAGAGTACCTCTTCTGCAAATATTTTGTTACAACTCCAGAACCGGGAGCAAGACTAGTTTTAATCCATGGTTTGACCTGTTAAAATACACTAATTATCATTTATAAATGCAATCAAGTAATACAATTTCCGTACTCAAAAAATTGCTCTATTTTAATAATTCTGCCAGGAGAAATGGCCTGGAAAACTTCCAGTAAAAGTTTCAAATTACTACAAAATAAAGTGGAAAATAAATTAAGATTTCAATCTTGTAACATGTAGTCTCAACAGTATCAGCCAGCAATAATGTAGACATGAATTTAGCTCAGGAAACTTCAAGCACAGAATGCCCTTTAACATTGACTAACTACAGCATACAGAGATTATAAAATTACAATCTGAAGCTTTTCCTTTTCCCCTTTTAGATATTTGCACTTGATTGATTTTCAAGCGCCAACCATATTTAAGAATTTCTCATACTCAAAAGAGTTCACCTAAATAAAACAGAACAATCAAGTCACACAGCAGTCTATTGTTTCAACTCTTGAGAGCATCTTGATTTATCAGAAGAACTCTAGAAAGCATCCTTATACTTTGATTTGCACCTTGCACCTTGCAGCTTCTTTCTTATCAATTATTCTAATAAAGTTATCCATATAGGTGGACAAAAACCAATTAGGAAAAGAAGAGACATCTGACCTCCAGTCCCAGTTCACAAGCTTTCTTTGCAACCAAAGCAGCTCCAAGCATCACACTAGGGTTTGAGGTATTCGTGCAACTAGTGATTGCTGCTATAACAACATCCCCATGCCTGAGTTGTGCTGGAGTCCCATGAAAAGTAAATTCTGCAACCTTCTTTTGAGCTTCTTTTGGTATAGCAAATCCCTGTAACATTGTGGAGAAAAATAAGCACAAGGGAGAGAAAGAGAGAGATGATGATGCAATCATACAGTTTTTGGTTATAGTCTGAAACCTTGGATAAAATTAACTAAACTGATGGACTTTAAATCAGTCGTGACTCCTATTACACTATAGGGCCTCCACTGTTTATTCTATATACATCACAAGTGCAGACTATTCTTCACCCACTGTGATGCCAGTCAGATGAGTAGAAACAAAAATAAACTGAGAAAGGGGAGACGTATAGAGATTAACCAAGAAAAAATAGACTAGATTAGAAGAAAGATAGACAAGAAGAAGAATAGAACAAGTTGAGAAACAAATAGGTAAGGAGATAATCAATTTAAATTCATAATCCAATCTACCAAAATTAACATGATAATGTGCTTATATAATCATTAAGTACACTAGAAAATCCTTCTAATTAATAGCATCCCTAACATAAAAATAAATAAATTAAAATATAATAATTTCTTAATATCCAAGAAATACTAGAATGGTACATAATTCTTTTCTTTTTCTGCATCATTCTCCTCCACTTACAAAAAACTCAACCACGAGTTTTGATGTGGTAAAGTATCAAAACTTGTGACTTGTGAAGTTGCATGACAAAGACTTGCAATTTTCGAGATGTAGCATTTTTGATCGAGTATAAGAAGGATATCAAGAGGAGTTGTTGAGGAGCTTCAATCCAGTGCGGGAGGACAAAATCAATGTAAAGAAGGTCTCACACACAAATCTTGCCATTGGTCTTGTTCTTTTTGAAGTGACTCAACAAGTACATCCTCACAGTAAATGGTAGAGCTTTCTTCAATGATTTGTTTGGTTTTTACATAGTCTGTGTGGATTGGAGAAACAATTTCATACTCGTCTTGAATGAAATAAAGATTGGTAGAAGTTTTGGTGAAAGGTGCTTCCACTTGTTCAAGGAGTTGTTGCATCTTGCGAATTCGAGTCTCAAAGGTGGAATACTCGATCTCCAATTAACCGCAATTAGCATAAATACACCTACTATCCAACTCGGTTTTAGCCCAAATAGCATCTTGAGGTCAATATATAGTATTGCACGAGAGCTTGAAATTCCATTGAGTTGGAGAAAAGACTAATTTTCTCCACGTGGCCAAATGGACCAAAAACTTGATAGAGCACATTTCTATAATGGGATACAATACGTGATGAATTGTAACAAGAAGATCTCGATGAAACACACGCATTGCTCACAAGTGACTCCAATTTGATGTAAATAAAAAAAAACATAAATAAAACAAAAATGATTTTGAGGTTTTTTTTAGAATTTGTTGTGACAGAGGAAGGAATTCGGTCTGATACCACTTGATGTTGGACAAATAATTAGAGAGAAACAAATTGAGAAAGGGGAGAAGCAAGAAGACTAACAAGAAAAAATAGACTAGGTAGAAGGAAGATAGACAAGAGGAAGAACAGAACAAGCTAAGAAACAAAGATAGGCAAAGAGATGATCAATTTTCAATTCATAATCCAATCTACCAAAATTAATATAATAAGGTGTTTATATAAGTACCAAGCACACTAGAAAATTCTATTAATTAATAACATCTCTAACATAAAAAAAAAAATTCAGAACATAATAACTCACAAATAAATTCCCTAACATAAAGGAAATTGTTGGTGATTTGCATCAGGTGCTGCTGCACCACTCTGTCCTTACTACCATTGTTAGCTGTTGTCATTTCTACCCCTTGTCAGCTGCATTTACTACCCCATGTTCTTTGTCATTTACTAGCTCATGTTATCAGTCATTACTACCCCATATGTGCTGTACCATGTATTAGTTGTTTTTGTTTATTTTTTTCTGCAGCTTTACTTTTCAGTTCTTATATATATTATAAGCTGATGCATTATGAAAATAGAATTCCAGATTACATTTTTTGTGTATCTTCCTCCATTCTCTCCTTGTCCTAAGAAAATTTTTTTGTTCTTTCATTCTTTAAAACTAATAATTGGTATCAGAGCTTTATTCTTGAGGGATCTGTGAGTGTTCAAATGGGAGGAGAATCCAGTTTTTCATCAATAGCTCCACCTATTTTTGATGGAAACAACTATCAAATGTGGGCAGTGCGTATGGAGACCTACCTGGACGCGTTAGATCTGTGGGAGGCTATAGAAGAAGATCATGAAGTTCAGTCTCTCCCAGCAAATCCTACTGTGGCACAGATCAAGATACAAAATGAGAAAAGGACAAGAAAATCAAAGGCGAAGGCATGTCTATTTGCAGCGGTTTCACCAACGATTTTTACCAGTATTATATCTCTCAAAACAACTAAGGTTATTTGGGACTATCTCAAGGAAGAATATGCAGGAAATGAAAGAATTAAAGGGACGCAAGTCTTGAACTTGATAAGGGAATTCGAACTTCAAAGAATGAAGAGCTCCGAGACGATTAAAGATTACTCAGACAGGCTTCTTAGCATTGCAAACAAAGTGAGGCTTCTTGGATCTATGTTTACTGACTCAAGAATTGTAGAAAAAATTCTTGTTACAGTACCTGAAAGATATGAAGCAACCATCACTACCTTGGAGAATACCAAGGATCTGTCAAAAATTTCCTTGGCAGAATTGCTTAACGCAATGCAAGTACAAGAGCAAAGAAGACTGATGAGGAAGGATGCAACAATCGAAGGAGCTTTGGCAGCCAAGCATCAAAACACGGCCAGAAACAAAGAGAAAAAGAATAAAGATTTTGAAGGAAATGGAGCAAGTACAGCATCAGCCATTGCAAAAGAGAATAATGGAAATCAGAGGAAATCCTATCCACCTTGCCAACACTGCGGAAAGAAGGGTCATCCTCCCTTTAGATGCTGGAGAAGACCTGATGCTAATGTTCCACCTTGCCAACACTGTGGAAAGAAGGGCCATCCTCCGTTTAGATGCTGGAGAAGACCTGATGCTAAGTGTTCCAAGTGCAATCAACTTGGACATGAAGCAGTAATTTGCAAAGGAAAAGCTCAGCAGCAGGAAGTTGAAGCCCAAGTTGCAGATCAAGAAGATGAAGATCAGCTTTTTGTGGCATCTTGCTTTGCAAGCAGTAGTTCGACTGATAGTTGGTTAATTGATAGTGGCTGTACCAACCACATGACCAATGACAAGGAACTCTTCAGAGATTTGAGGCCAACTGACATTACTAAAGTCAGAATTGGCAATGGTGATTACATCTCTGTCAAAGGGAAAGGAACAATCTCTATAACCAGCACTACAGGCACAAAGAGAATTTTAGATGTTCTCTACGTACCAGAAATTGACCAAAACTTGTTCAGTGTAGGTCAATTGATTAAAAAATGCTTTAAAGTGATCTTTGAAGATAGTTACTGTCACATTCTTGATGTCACGGGTAAGGAAATTCTTAAAGTGAGAATGAAGGGCAAAAGTTTTTCTTTTGATCCCATCAAAGAAGAACTTGCTGCATTTTCAACCGAAGACAGCAACACCGAGTTATGGCATAAGAGACTTGGTTATTGTTGTTAGAATTAAAGAGAGTAAAGAGATGTGAGAATTGAAGAGAGTAAAGAGATTGTACAAATGCTTACATAAGTTATATTACATTGAGAATACCTTACATAAGTTCTATCCTATTGAGAATACAATTAAGAGTATATATAGGTTGTTAAAGGAAAAAGGCAATCCTGAAAACAAGGAAGAAAACATGGACTAAAGTGAGCCTTAAAACAAGGAAGAAAACATGACCTAAAGTGTGGGTTAAGTAGAATAGTTGGTGACCCTAATTTAAGGAAAGAAGATGGACTTTGCTGTCCATTGACAGCCCCCCTCAAATTGATGCAGGTTGATCAACAAACATCAATTTGCTCCTTAAGAAGCAATGTCGATGGCAAGTGAGAGCTTTGGTGAAGATATCAGCAATTTGTAGTTCAGTGAAAACATGTGGAATAGTGAATACACAAGCTTCAAATGCTTCACGGATAGAGTGACATTCGACTTCAATATGCTTCGTGCGCTCATGACAGACAGGATTGGTCGTGATCTGAATAACACTCGTATTATCAGCATGTAGAGGTGTAGGATCAGTCTTAGAAAAATCTAGCTCAGCAAGCAAAACTTCGAAGCCAAATAATTTTGAAACAAGCAAGAGACATCGCCCGATACTCAGATTCTGTAGATGATTTAGAAACTCTGTCTTGGATGAAAAGACTGTCATGTTGAAAGGTGGCAATCGCATGCTCTAACTGAAAGCGATGAGCATCATTATCTTGCTAATAAATCTTCTTCAGATAAGTCCACATGGATTGAGCAGAGCGATGAGTATGCAAGTTGGTGACAATATGTGGCTCCACCGAACCAAGAAGCCAAGATATGATCCAAGCATCAAGCACAGTCCAAGAATGAGAAGACCCGACATCCTTCGATTGGTTTATATTGGATGTTTGTGCGACATCTGTGCCATCGATATGGCCCCAAAGTTCTTTTCCCTTGAGAAAAATTTCAAACTGAAAGGCCCAGGTAGAGTAAATTTTTTTTTAAAGAGAAAAAAACTTCAAAATAAATAAAGGAACCAGAATCAGGGGAGAGTAGGATCTGCTACCGAAAAAATCAGAGAAGCCCAAAAAAAAATAACCAGACTACCCAAAGCAGAAAAAACAAACTGCCAAAGAGATTTGATAAAAAAAAACACCGAGAAATCTAAAACCCAAAGCCACAAAACACCTATCTGAAAACAGAGGATGCCGAGAATCACCAATAGAGTGGAACACCACTTCTTTGAGACAGAGAGTGCCGAAACTGCTCAAACCCGAAATAGGAGGTGCCGACAACACCAACCCAGAAAGAGGATGCTAAGAATCACTAATAGAGTGGAACAACACTTCTTTGAGACAGAGAGTGTCGAAATTGCTCGAACCCAAAATAGGAGGTGCCGACAACACCAACCCAAAAAGAGAAGACCGAAAAAAAATAAGGAAGCTTTTACGTTGGGTTCACCGAGAATAGCACAGAACACGCCGAAACACGAAACCGAGCCAAAATACAAGCGAGAGAAGAACCTAAGCAACAATGTAAGGACCCCATCCTCCACAGGCATGATATTGTCCGCTTTAGCACCCCGTCAGCTCGGGCCCCATGCCTCACGGTTTTGTTCCTGGAGAGACCCTGTCAGCCCAGGCCCAATCTCCCCAAAACATGTCATACCCATTAAGGATGTAAATCACTTATAAGGTGTCCCAAAGATCCCTCTCTAGCCGATGTGGGATACCAAGACATCACAATTTTCCCCTCTCGGTGTACATCGTCCTCGTTGTGTGGTCCCACACCCGGTAACCCCATAGGGCTTTCGAGAGTCGGCTCTGATACCATGTTAGAATTGAAGAGAGTAAAGAGATGTGAGAATTGAAGAAAGTAAAAAGATTGTACAAATGCTTACATAAGTTATATTACATTGAGAATACCTTACATAAGTTCTATCCTATTGAGAATACAATTAAGAGTATATATAGGTTGTTAAAGGAAAAAGGCAATCCTGAAAACAAGGAAGAAAACATGGACTAAAGTAAGCCTTAAAACAAGGAAGAAAATATGACCTAAAGTGTGGGTTAAGTGGAATAGTTGGTGACCCTAATTTAAGGAAAGAAGATGGACTTTACTGTCCATTGACAATTGTCACTTGCAAAGGATGCAACTCATGAAGAAAAAGGAGCTCACAGTTGGCTTACCAACATTTGAAGATACTTACCGATTTGTCATGCTTATCAATACGGTAAACAAAAACGGAGACCATTCCCAAAGTCAACCTGGAGAGCCACTCACAAGTTGCAGCTAATCCACACAGATGTATCCGGTCCTCAAAGAACTCTGTCATTAGCAGGTAGTCGGTATTACATTACCTTCATTGATGACTTTACAAGAATGTGCTGGATTTTTTTCTTAAAATTCAAGTCAGAAGTGGCTGGAGTGTTTTGGAAGTTCAAAAAGGTGGTGGAAAACCAAAGTGGCTGTAAAATTCAAGCTCTAAGGTCAGATAATGGAAAATAATACACCTCAGAAGAATTCAATCTGTTTTGCGATGAAGCAGGCATAGAACACTAGCTTACTGCTCCATATACTCTGCAACAAAACAGAGTTAGTGAAAGGAGAAACAGATACATAATAGAGATGACCAAATGTATGCTTCATGACAAGGAGTTGCCAAAGAAGCTTTGGGCTGAGGCAGCAAGTATTGCTGTTTTCTTGCAGAACAGATTGCCTACCAAGGTGTTGGAGGATAAAACTCCATTCGAGGCTTGGAATGGCTATAAACCTACTCTCAATTTTCTTAGAGTGTTCGGTTGTATGTGTTTCTCTCACATTCCACAGGTCAAGCGTGATAAACTTGACAAGAAGTCAGAACCGGGCATCTTTGTGGGTTATAGTTCTTCCTCTAAAGCCTACAAGGTGTATCAACCTCAAACAGGGAAGTTAATTGTTAGTAGAGATGTGTTCTTCAATGAAGATGAAAAGTGGAATTGGGAACAAACACAAGAGACATCCACAAGCATACACAAATCAAGTCTCCCCTTCCAAACGACAGAAGAAGATTTGGAAGATGATCCACCAATCCGTAGAACAAGACCGCTCTATGATATCTATCAAAGATGTAATGTGGCCATTTGTGAACCTGCGGGTTATAAAGAAGCTATTAAAAACCAAAAATGGAAGAAGGCAATGGAGGAGAAGCTGTATATGATCAAGAAAAATGAGGCATGACAGTTTGTTGATAGACCTCCAAGACAGAAAAATCATTGGGGTCAAATGGGTGTTTAGAACCAAGTTCAATGCTGATGGATCCATCAACAAACACAAAGCCAGGCTTGTTGTCAAGAGGTATGCTTAAGTTTTTGGAGTTGATTACTCAGATACATTTGCCCCTGTTGCTAGATTAGACACTATTCGGCTGGTGCTAGCTATAGCAGCCCAAAATGGGTGGAAAGTGTTCCAATTAGATGTAAAATCAGCCTTCTTAAATGGTCTATTGCAAGAGATCTTTGTTGAGCAACCAGAAGGATTCATTGAAGAAGGCCATGAAGACAAAGTGTACCTACTAAAAAAGGCTCTTTATGGCTTAAAACAAGCGCCTAGAGCCTGGTATAGTAGGATAAATGATCATCTATTGAGCTTGGGTTTTACAAAAAGCCTATCAGAAATCACTCTCTATGTTAAGAAAAAGGGGACTGACTTTCTTATTGTGTCATTATACGTTGATGACTTGTTGGTGACAGGTAACAATGCCAAGCTTGTTGATGAATTCAAGCAAGAGATGATGGTGGTTTTTGATATGACAGACCTTAGTCTGATGACATATTTCCTTGGTATGGAGATCAAACAAGATGAAGGAGAATTTTTCGTTTGTCAAAGAAAATATGCTAAGGAAATACTTAAAAAGTTTTGTATGGAGGAATGCAAAGCAACGGCTACACCAATGAGTCAGAAGGAAAGTCTAAGTAAAGAAGATGGCACAAACAAAGTTGAAGAAAGCTATTTCAGAAGCTTGGTTGGATGTCTAATGTACCTAACTGCAACCAGGCCAGATATCCTTTTTGCTGTAAGCATTCTCTCTCGTTTTATGCATTGTGCTAGTGAAATGCATCTTAAAGCAGCAAAAAGGGTCATTAGGTACATCAAAGGGACTGTTAACTTTGGTATAAAATTCAAGAAGTGTCAAAACTTCAAGTTGATGGGATTTTCTGACAGTGATTGGGGTGGATCCATGGATGATATGAAGAGTACATCTGGTTACTGCTTTAGTCTAGGATCAGGTGTGTTCTCTTGGTGTTCCAAGAAACAAGAATGTGTAGCACAGTCTACTGCAGAGGCTGAATTTGTTGCTGCTACAGCAGCAGTGAATCAAGTATTGTGGTTGAGGAAGCTGTTATGTGATCTACATTTGAAACAACTTAATGATACAAAGGTATTTATGGACAATCAAGCTGCAATTGCAATACCTCATAATCCGGTTTTTCATGGAAAAACTAAATATTTTAAGATTAAGCTATTCTTTCTAAGAGAAGTGCAGAAAGAAGGAGATTTGAGCTTGGTTTATTGCAGATCTGAAGATCAACTTGCAGACATTTTCACAAAACCTCTACCAGCAAACAGATTTGAGCCTCTTAGGGAGAGACTTGGAGTTTGCAGCTCCTAATGCAATGAGGAGTATTTGTGATTTGCATCAGGTGCTGCTGCACCACTTTGTCCTTACTGCCCTTGTTAGCTGCTGTCATTATTACCCCTTGTCAACTGCATTCATTACTACCCCTTGTCAGCTGAATTTACTACCCCATGTTCTTTGTCATTTACTAGCCCATGTTATCAGTCATTACTACCCCATGTGTGCTGTACCATGTATTAGTTATTTTTGTTTATTTTTTTCTACAGCTTTACTTTTCAGTTCTTATATATATTGTAAACTGATGCATTATGAAAATAGAATTCCAGATTACATTTTCTGTATATCTTCCTCCATTCTCTCCTTGTCTTAAGAAAAAATTCTTGTTCTTTCATTCTTTAAAACTAACAGAAATAAATCAAAAAATAATAATTCCCAAATAAAATCCCCAACAAATTAGGAAATAAATAATAACTCCCTAATATCTCGAAAATTCTAGAATAATGCATAATTTCTTTCTTTTTCTATATCAATGTTTTCAGGCACACTAGACCCCTACATGACATGTCTGACCTTGATGTAAAATTATAATATAGTCCCATTATGCAATGGGAAAACAGATCAGCACTGCACTATGCCATCACATAATTCATTGACATGTAAATGGTTCCATGCCCGTGGAAGCTGCCAACAAGATGAATCAAACATATCCTGTCTGCATTTGAGATAGGTTCTCACCTTGAATCCAACTTTATTGTCTAAACAAGCATGCCAATCTGCTTTCATTTCTTTCAAAGGAACTCGATCATGTGGCCTGCAATACAGCATATGGTGAGAGGCACACCAAAGTATAGGATTGCCAATGTGGACGTTGAAAAAGAATGACAGTTACCACATTTCTGCAAAATCATACCTCTTGGGCCCTGATACACATGGTTCCACATCCTCAAGATTTAATTCCAGATAAGAGGAATACACTCTCTCAGTCTGAGGCTGAGGTCAGGCAAAAAATCTCAGTAAAGAGACTATATCATTCAATATGTTGGATGAAACTATGAAGAAAAAAGAATTGATATAGTTGTAGAATTTACCTCACTGTAGTCCACGAACATCTTATTAGCCCTTAAATAGGATTCTATCATAGAAACCTATATTTTGGTCGCAAGTCAGTACAAAAAAATGGCAACAAGAAATGATATATCTTTTTTCCCTTGGGTAAACAAGTGACATAAAATTTAAACTAATGGCTTACAGCGTCGTCACTTCTTCCAGTCAATTTTAAATATTGCAGAGTGACATGATCCACAGGAAAGAACCCCATGGTTGCACCATACTCGGGAGACATGTTGGCAATAGTAGCACGGTCTGCTAATGACAATTTGTTCATGCCTTCCCCTATTCAAGAATAATATCCAACATCTAATGTGAGATAAAGAAGCAGCACACCAAACAGCTATTGTAAATGTCTATACATAATAAGAAGACTGATTAAATCAATGGCTGTACCGTAGAATTCCACAAACTTGCCAACAACCCCATGCTTCCTCAGCATCTGAGTAACTGTCAATACCATATCGGTAGCTGTCACACCATTTCTCAATTTTCCTAATAACTTAAACCCAACAACACCAGGCAAGACCATGCTCATGGGCTGCATGCAAAAAAGAACATATGAACAAATATTTGTAGTTAAGAAACAGCAGTAGGAAGCAAGCTATAATGAATATCAGAGAGTGTACTTGTAAAACAGACATCTCAACGAACTATTTCAATTTAAAGGCAATGAAAGAGTCATCCTTTTAGCCATACATATTGTAGAAGTAATTCATTTACATCAGTTGGGTATTTTGCACAACCACTTCATGCTCTAGTCCAAATAAATGAAAATGATTTACCTGGCCAAGCATTGCAGCCTCTGCTTCTATACCACCTACTCCCCAGCCAGCAACACCCAATCCATCGATCATAGTGGTATGTGAATCTGTGCCAACTACACTATCAGGGTAAAGCATGCCGGCTGTGTTGAACACAACTCTGCCAAGGTATTCTAGATTGACCTGCAAATTAACATTGAAACTTTTAACAGGCATACGGATATGGCAGAATAAGAACACAAGTCATGAGCTTCCACTTTCTATAACTAACAGAGCCCATTAATCATTAGTTCACAACTCCTGTCACATATATAATATGGTTTTGTTTTCTTTGACAGTAGAGCTGAATTTAGAGAGATTTAGCTTTACTTAATCATTTCTCCTCGCATTATGTAATATAGTTGTTACCTGGTGGACTATCCCAGATCCAGGAGGAACAACAAGCATGTTATGGAATGCATTGGAGCCCCACTTGAGAAAACCGAATCTTTCATTGTTACGCTGGAACTCAAGTTCCATATTTGCCTGCACCGCGTTTTCTGACCTCGTCACATCTACCTGAACTGAGTGATCAATAACAAGATCTACAGGAACCTGCATGTATCAACAATTTGCATCATACCTCGGATCAGATCAAATGGAAAAGTCAGTTTTAAAATCCATCAAGAAACGTATATAGCTAACCAGTGGGTTAATTTTATTAGAATCACCCCCAAGGTTGTTCATGGCATCTCGCATGCAGGCAAGATCAACAACAACAGGAACACCAGTAAAATCCTGAAACCAATAAACACTAGTATTATAATCCAGAGATCATAGACATTACAAATTCACATTAAACATACGCAAGCTATTAGTGCATGAAAATTTGTCACCAGATTTTTAAGCGCTGTATACCTGAAGAAGCACTCTGGCAGGCTTGAATGGAATTTCAACCTGTTTGGGTGAGGTGTTTTCCCAGTCAATAATCTTCTCAACATCCTTACTCTTAACTTGAAACTCATCGCAGTTACGTATCGCGGATTCAAGAAGTATCCTAACTGAGTAAGGAAGTCTATCTGCAACTCACACATCATCCTCTCACAATCAAACTCAAAGGCTTCCCATCGTTTTCTTTCTTCAAAATTTTGTTATCCAATTAAAAAATAATAATAATCCTCTATGAAAGCAACATCAATTTGCCTCGTTTGGTATCATGAAAAATGTCGATTTAAAGTTTTTATTATTAGATAATTATGAGAATAAAATTTTCCGCCAAACTAGCACTACTAAAATAAATTGACCCGATTTGAAGTGATGCTCTAGTCATTTTTCTTCTTTTTTTTAAAGAAAATTATCCAGAATAGCATACAAGCAAAATAATATAGCAAACATAATATTCCTTCATCTTATTTTCTTTTACAGTAACTTTCTCAGCAACAAAACAAGCAGTTAATAGAAATCGAAAAGGACTAACCGATTCTTGGATCATTGAGAGCAGGCAAGCTGTAGAATTTTCCGAATTCACCACCACCAGGCTTCTCAAGTGTCATCAATACGCTCTTGAAAGGGTTTTCAGTGGCTGAAATCCATTAAACAAATCGCAACAAAATTCAGAATCTGATTTAATACTAACTAAAAACGGTGCAACTCCTAGGAAATTTGATAATCGTAACAATTAAACCTAATCAAACGAGTTCATTAATGTTAATTACCCATTTATGATGGACGTAAATATGATTAGTGAGTGAAGATCCGTTATTGATAGCGAGATCTAGAGAGAGAGGAGTGAGGTTCTTATTTATTTTTGGTGGAAATGATAGTAGTTTTACGTAAACACACTGTTGAAAGGTTAATGCACGTTGCGGCGTTTTTGTCTTGTATTCTTACTTGTCCAAATTGCTCGCGATAGATGACATATCACAAGATAAGAATGAAATCATTAGTAACGGTTTTCCGTGAAAATTTATTATCCTTTCAATTATTCTATTTTCAGAATCTGCTCCAAAAAAAAATTATTTATTTTTATTTATACGCGTTTAAATGGATACAGTTCATATCAATAATAAAAATTTTGTAAATTGTCATATCTATTTATCTAAAAATGATCACGGGTAAGTTATCCGTAAAATTTTACATGTCCATAACCATATCTGTTAAGTTACTTTGTTATCCTAATTTAAACTCGAAACCTTTAAAAACCATAAGGATAGTAAAAAAACTTATTTATTTCTATTCATACGTGGTTAAACGAATACAGTTCGGATCGGTTAACCGTAAAAAATCCATGAATTTTCATCTCTATTTACCTAAGAATGGTCACGGGTAGGTTACCCGCAAAATTTTACATGTTCATAACCATATCCGTTTAGTTACCTTATTATCCGAATCTGAACCCGAAAATGTTAATAACCTTGAAATACTATCCATAACCGCAAAAAATTTATTTATTTTTATTCATACCCGATTAAACAAATACGGTTCGAGTCGGTTAACTGCAAATTATCATTCTTAAAAATCATAGAAAAGAATCACGTAAATGGTTGGTCAGTAAAATTTTGTAAATAAATATTTTCAACCAACAAATTAAAAATTTATAAAAATTTAATGAAATGATGAGAGCATGTTATTGTTAATTTTTTATTATTGTTTTAGCAAATATTTACTCTATTAATCTAATTAAATAAATATATTTTAATTTGATTCAAAGTGTAAAACTTTTTTTCTAACTTGAAACCAACCTCTATTTAAGTTTAATAATTATGTTTGAGCTCAAATGTATTAAAACTACAAGTGTTTGTTTTAAAAGAAAACGAATGGATAATTATTTTATAAAATAAAGAGTCATGATATGTGAATTACATAATCGATGGTTTAGAACAGAAGTGATGAAAGTGAGGATGGTAGAATAACTTTGTTTGAAAAATTGTTTAGAATTATGGGTATAGGAAGGAGAAGGGATTAGCGATTGTATAAATTCATAAATTTCAATTTTAAATTTTAAACCCATTTTCTTTTCCATTTACCTTTATCCCAAATAAAAGAATATATGTTACCCTTTTTTTCTTCTTATTTTTTTAGGACAAATTATATTACGTTACTTTCAAGTTTGCTGAAATAACACTAACATGTCAAACCTTTTTAAAACTCACAATTCACTCAAAAACACCAATTTTCATCATAAAGCAACCCCAAAATAAATTTGTTTGAAGAACAAAATTTTAATTGAATATTACTTTTTATGGTGATCAAAATACTCTTAGGTATCATAAATATTATTTTTCTTAAAATAATAGAAGTATTAGAGATAAAACAAATTTAACAATGATTTTTTATGGATTTTTTAAAAAGAAAATTATTATCATTCTTTTTCAAAAATTATTAAAAGTATATTTTAAATAGATTTATATTCTATCATATAGTATAAAAAAAAATTTACTTCATATATTTTATATTTTAAAAATATTATGATATCATTGTATATCGCATCCTCAAATAAATGAAAAATCAAATACCATCATAAAAGAAAATTAAATATTTTAAATGAAAAATTTGTTGATATGTTTTTTTTTATAAAATTAAATAGTCTCACATCTCAAATAAATAAATATAAAAAATTATCATAAAAGAAAAATCAAAGGCAAACGTTTTTATATTAAAAATTAAAAAGATACTGCATGTTTTTAATTTTTTTATAGAAAATATGAATTCAAATAACCTAAAAATTTGTGTTATAAACAATTTTGAAATAAATAATTGATAAATAGAATTATAAACTTATCATAATCATTTGAAGATATTTAACACTAAGAGTATTTTGATCATAATGAAAAAGTAATATCCAATTAAAATTTTGATTTTTCAAATAAATTTATTTTGGGGCTGCTTGATAGTGAAATTTGATTTTTTGAGTAAATCGTGAGTCTTAAAAAAAATTGATATATTAATGTCATTTAAACAAATTTGAAGACAGTGAAATGTAATTTATCATTATTTTTACTTAAGCATCCAAATATTAGGAGGGTAAGTACCCCATCTTCCCTCCCATTTCCTCTTTTTTCCATTCCTTTGTAAACCCTCACTTCCCTTCCTTCATTCCAAACTTCCAAATATAAGAGAGCTTAGATAAAGAAAAATAAATAGAAATAGAGAAAACTCCCCATAATTTCATAGTCTATACAATTTGTTCATTTAACGATACTATATATGCATTTCGCGCGTGCACGCACACATAGATTATACATTATTAATATTTTATTGTTCCTTCAATCACTGTAATTTTTATTTTCTTTTTTGTTGAGAAAAGAGTGTCATGAGTGATTTTGCAATGTGCAACTATTTTTTTTTTTTGTTGTTATTTTCTTTCGTTCCTTTTTTTGTCCATCCCTGTCCATACAAGTAATTCTGTAAACTAGAATACTACAAAGTGTCTGGCCAAAAAAAAAAACACCACAAAGTGACAAGCCAACTTGTCTGCAACTCAAAATGGGAAGGAAAAAAGAAACCAACTTCTCTGGACTCTACTGAGCCCAGCCCAATGAAGTTTGTTTTATTGCACTCATCATCATTTGGGCTTCATCTTTTAAGGCTTGAAGGCCAGCCCAATTACTAATTTAAATGCACCCTTAGTACTTGAAAAATTAAATAAAAAATTATACTCACCACAACGAAAAATTAACCATTTAAAAAATAAAAATAAATAAATAAAGTAATGGGGTATATTATTCTTTTGCCATAAGAATTGATGTTTGAAACTGAGTTTATTTTATTTAAGCTCCTCAATTCACAATAAAACTACTCAAGAGGAAAAGAAGTAAAAACTTCTTCTAAGCTAATATGATTGAATATCACTGCACGGTAATACTATCAAGTATAAATATTTTTTTTTTTAAAATAAAATATATGCTAATTCGATTGTGCTTACTTTTTTAGTGTTTCGTATTTAGACGGTGTTTATTTTTTTTAAGTGATAAATAATGAATACTGAATAAGCATTTGAATAGTGTTGAATCAATAAGAGGTAATATTTAAATGTTGAATGGTTATGTGTTTAAACTGTTTGATAACTGAACTGATTAAAACATCTGAATATATTTATTTTTATATTTTAAACTTTTTTAACTGTTAAGAATATAATTGCTTGTTGCGAATAAGAGTTTGATGATCTGAACAAAGTTTACATGTTTTATCACAAAAATATTTTCAATTGTTTTTTTTAATAGATTGAACCATAATCTCAGTTTCTTTAAATAATCAATTTAAATAAAAAAAAATTAAGTTAACAATAAATACATATTACTACTTTAATAGTTAAATAATTAATAAAAATTAAAAACTAAAGACAAATTCACCAATATTGTCGTCTCATACCATGTTGCAATCTGGTGAACAGATCTCTGACGAAGAAACACAAGTCTTCTTTAGCAGAGCCGAGACCAGGGTGGGATAAAACGATGGCGTTATACTGGTGGAGGATGTCGGATCTGAGTAGCAAATCCAGGTCGTGGAGTTAATTGAAGGGAGAAGCAAAGGCTCCAAGAGTGCGCGAGGTGTTCACTTTATATGGCTCTATTTTTGTTTGGTTTTGGTCTATAAACTCTTGGTCTCTGAGGGGGCTAGATACAATTTTTGGCTGTAATGTTGGTGGATCTTTATAATGTCAGCATCCTTTTGGATGCTTTTTATCTAATAATTTAAATTTTACCTTTAAAAAAATGGGGTTTCCTTAATTTTAATTTCATGGGATGATTAGGATTTTAGGAGATGCACATGAGTGATATGTTTGCTACTCTCATGTAATGGCATGAATTGTGGGTTCAAATTGTTTGCTCTGCATAAGGGGCTTGCCGTCGGTGAAGGAGGATAAGGCGTATTAATCGGAGAGGGACTTGAGGCATTGGAGAGTGAAGAGGAGAGAAGGGAGGCGTTGGAGATTTGCGCAATGACCTCGCCCAAGCAGTGACGACGGTGATGGGTTAGTGACGGTTTCCTGTTGATGCTGGGAGGAAGGTTGTGAAATAGAAGAGATAGGTGGAGGATTTGAAGATACGATGAAAAGGGATAAAATTAGGGACGGTGGTATTTGTGAGATTTTGATAATATAAAGAGAGTATTTTTGTCAAAGCAACCATCTGGTATTAAAATTTAATTTTAAGCATGATTCGGTCAGATTCATTAAATGCAGTGAAAATCAAACTAATTTAATAATATCACATTTGATCGATTCAAATATGATCTATCAAGTAATCCGTCAAATACAAATAAACACCTTACTTCTTGCTTGATGATCAAAATCAAAAACTACAGAGAAAGCTTTTGATTATATATATGCAAATAGCATTGTGAAAAAGGTAACATGCATTTGGCTCCATGATTCTGTCACTTTCGAATCAACTCATACTCTCTCACACCATGCGCATTATGCATATATAGCTCGTCATCTTCATTAGCGTGTCGAGTCCAATTTCTATATCTATACACTATAACTGTCGTTTTGGCTACCAATCCCCAATCTAAATTTTAATAAAACTGGATTGAGATTCTATTTGATGAATCAGATTCAAGCGTTATTTAGAAATTTATTTAAATGTAATTTAAATTATTAAAATTTAATTTATTTAAAATTTTAAATAAATTTCAAACAAAACCTATGCACTGCACAGTAACACAATTTTTTTTTCCTTTTCCATTCTACAATAGCCAACAACTATTAAATGTTCGTTTAGCTTGATTTTAGTTTTTGTTGCGATGACATTATAGTGTTTTCACGGTAAAAATAACTAATAAAAATATTGTTAAGTTAAATATTGTTCGATATTTAATAATTAGTTCTTTTATTTATCAAAATCAGATTTTTTCAATTTTAAGTTAAAATTATTTTTATATAAAAAAAATTAAGTGTTTGACAAAGTGTTTGTTATTTCCAAAAAAAAAAAAAAAGTTGTCGGTGGAAACCAAATCAATTGTATCAAAGAAAATAATGTACTATTTTAAATGGAAAGGACGACCAAAGTTAAAGAATTAATTGTATCCAAACTTTTACTTTTCGTATCAAAGAAAAGTCCATTCCTCTTTAGAGGCTATGAATTTGACTTTGGTTGGTTCAATTACCAGCAAGATCATGGAAGATATAAATCTTTACCAACTAACTCCAACGCAATCTGATTATAAATTTAATCATAATTTAATTTACGAAAATCGAAATAAATTCAAATAGCATATGAAATCAAAGTTGAATTTAAATAGTTTAAATCAGATTAAATTAAAATAGTTTAGATCGGATTGAATCAGACTAAATTCTTGATTTTATTTTTTTTCATTTCAAATACTAAATATTAGAAATATAATTTCAAAAGTATCAATTTAACATATTTAAATTTTAATATATATCAGACATTCAAAGCACTAGTTAGTAATATTGATTATATAATTAAATTTAAATTCAAAAGTTATAGATTGCGTCAGGACAATTTTAAATTGTGTTGGGATATTTCAAATCTATTCCAAACCCGGAGAAAATCTCAATTCTAATTTGCATAAAGTCCATGTTGTACTTAGAGTATCGGATTGCTTCATTTTAAAATATTTTCTTTTGAAATAACCTTTTAGTAATATAAAACATAAAAAAATCTGAATTGTATCGTATTAAAACGTCGATAAAATTTGCTTAAATCGGACAACAAGCAACACCTAAATACAGTTTGATTTGGTTTGATTTGGGTTTTCTATTCTATAGCTCGATTCGAAATATAATTCTTAGATTTTCTAAGAAAAGGCTTAAAATACCAATTCAGGTAAGCCTGCGCACCGCATCTGCATCGAAAATATATTCAACCATGAAAATCGTGGGTCATTGTTTAGCTCACCCACCAATAGAATTGTTAAAAAATATGAAGCAATTTCAAACATGCTCAATTTTTCCACATCAGCTGTTTATAACCGCGTTTGGTAAGTGTTTAAATGCATGTTAAATAAAAAAGTTAAATTTATCTTTAAACGGTTTAAAAGTGTGTTCTATAAAAATGACTCATTTACTTTTCACTTCGTTTAAGTTCAATATATCTTTTTTGATTTTTTAATAACAAAAAAAGCTCATTTGAGTACAATACCTAAACAATTAAATGAGTTTAAATCGTTAAACCACTTTAAATTACACCTAGACAACTCTCAAACAACGCCCCAGCCACCAAACAAACAAGTTGCAACACAACTTGGTCTCTCTTTCTTCAAGTGGACAAAACAACTAACAAAATGGGGAATAAGCATGCATGACATGACATGAAATTGACACGGCCATGCAGTTTCCCCCCAAATTGAACACAAATCTCTCGAAGGCATAGTACAAATTAGAAAGATTTAGCCACCAGAATTTTCGAGCACTCTTGACTTCTATGCAAAAAACTGTACACTCATTGATGAAAAGACAATCTTTTAAGGTGCCTGAACTAGAAGTTAACTACACACAGTCTGGTAGCTTCTTTTGTATACATCTAATTGATAGCATTACCCCACCTTCCAACTCTCTACATTTTCCTTTCCCTTCGCAATTCTGGAAGAAACTAGCTTTTGCTTTATTTTGTTGGAATCATTTGCATTTGCTGACTATTAATATTATTCAAGTTGAATTATTTATGTACCCATCTTCAAATTGATACTTTGAAATAGAAATCGATTTTAAAGCTAAAATATTATATATATTCTCTTATATCTTATTAAGGGAGAATATTGTTTTATTTATCTTAATTATTTTTATAATTTTGGAATGTTAGATTGTTAGATAAGTGAAATATACGGATGTTTTTTTTTTTGTATTATATAAAACAAGTAAAGATGAAATATGGAAAATATGTATACCCAACTGGTATGAAGCGAATATAGAGAAAAACTTTTGTTGCGGGTACAAGTGACGGGGGAGGGACACCTAGTCCAAACCTGTCTCGTTGTCATCGTTATCTTTTGGATTTAGAATAAGAACAATTAATCAAATAAATAAGTATCACATCAATTTGTGAAAGACTTTTAAAACATTTTTTTACTCTAATCTGATTGGTGGAAAAGAAAAAGTGAAGAATAACAAAAGAAAAGAAAGAAAAGGAAGATGATGGAAAAAAAATGATATTTTTCATTATGCATTTCGTAAAAACGATGAAAAGGTAAAAAAGGAAATGAAAAAAAAAATTAATTCATTTTAATTTTCACTCCCCAATATAAACGGACAAGATGTGTTTTTAAGTAATGTGACAGTCAAATCCACGGTCAATAACACAACTACACAATGCGGAGTTGAATTTGTGGATTCTTTGATACAAAGATATCAAATGGGATACATAAAACTAACATGTCCAGTAACTCATGCATGGTATTTGAAACGCTTTCTTAGTTATATTGTGAATCTTTTAGATAAACCTCTTAAAGAATTGGAAGATCGAGTATATTGGGATATGTGATTTAATCGAAATTATTATTTTACAAATTATGAACAATAAACTGTCATCTCATTCAATTGAATTGGGATGCCCTACATCTGACTTGTCTCTTGGGAGGAGTAGCATGAAGCTCAGAATTATTGGTTTATTCAATACTCCCTTGTTAGTTCCAAAAAAATACATGACTTTTAGAGCGGAGGAATGTTGCTCATATGTAACTCCACTTGATCACATCTTTTTATTTTTTTTTAAGACTTAATCAAGAAACACACATAAAGAAAAGAGAAAAAAAAATAACCACATATAAAATTGACTGAAGAAAAAAAAATATCAATTATTCAATTTTTTTTTTCTTATCAAACAATAAAAAAAATGACACGAAGCATACAAAAAGATATTATTTAATAACGAGTTTCGATTCCATGGAATTGAGTATTATCACGAAGTTAAAAAAATCTATTAGTAATCATGAAAAAATTAAATAGTAATTATATTTTTTATAAAAAAATTAAATATTAAAATTACTATTTAATTTTTATATAATTATTAATAATTTTTTTTAATTTTATAATAGAAACACGGTGAGAGGTTTAGGATATTATTTTTAATTACAAATTGATGCAAGTACTAAAAGAGTAAAAACTTTATTAAAAAAAGGGGGGGCCGGGGGGCAAAATAAAGAGAGACGGTAAAGGGTAGATGATCTACCTACGTAGATAAAAAAGCAAGCAAAGCATGGGGTCCAAGCGGTACCACAAATCTAGTGCGCCCATAGTACCGTAAATGTAGGATCTATCACTGGCTCCACGCATGTTAGATATTTTTCGCTTTCAATTGTCCAACAAATTTAATCAGGCTCAGGTACATTCTTAAATCAAAGGGGTTTTGAGTCTTAATCTTACCAAATTAATTTTATAAGAATTATTATAAAATTTAAAAAATTTGTTAATAATTATAAAAAATTAAATAAAATTTTATTTTAAAAATTAAATATTAAAATTATTATTTAATTTTTTTGTAATTATTAATATATCTGTTCAATTCACTCAATAAAATCATCACAAAAAACGTTATGTTTTTTTATAATAATTTTAATTATATTTAATGATAATGATTACACCGATATTTAATTAAATGTAAAAATTTATGATACAATCAAAATTATTATCAAATATATAAATTTTTTTTATTCTTTTGTGATTTCATAAAAAAGTAACGACGCGGTATCCGAATCTTTAAATCAAGCCATTGATAAGTTTTAGTTATTTGGTGAAGGGAAAAAAAAACAAAAAGGTCGTCCAGTTGAACAAATGCAGCCGACGACTTGACACAATTAGATACAAAAAACTGTTTCCCCAAAAAAACACAGTGACAAGTACTCCGTAGAAAATTAGAGGCTCTCTCGTGATCTTCTGTGGACAAATTTAGCTTCAGTATTGCACTAGCACGTCGATTTGTCGAAAGAAGTTTCTTATCTGATGCCTTTCCGTTTCTTTGAAAATGAAATTTGTTTTTATTAGTATAAAATTACATTTAAATTAAGGTCAGATTTTCTTTCATCCACACGACGGGGAGAAAAAAGAACTCTGCTGTTTCAAAGAAAACAGGTGGAGAGCATCGAAGAAACGAAGCTTTAAATGCGACTTGGTTGATTTGGTCTCTATTCTCTTTGCAGCTTTCTCTTAGGGACTAAGCATACCCATCTCTCTTTTCTCTTTTGTATAAAAGTATCCGTTTAAACTCAATAATATTTTACAGATCAAGCAAAGCCCTTTTGCACGAACTTCTTATTTGTAGACCACAACAATGGATACTTATATCCACCCATCTCGTTTTCATCCGTCTTCATTCTCTTTGTTTGGTAATTTCATTGAAAGGATTAAAGATATTTTCAATTTCGCGGTCTCTGCGGTTATCGGGAACATATTCTCCGCGATCTTAACCTTCTTCTTTGCATTAGGTTGGTTTTGTTGCTTCTTCAGAATTGCTTCGATTTTTTGTTCTCTTCAGCATTTTTTTGTATAGTTTGTTTAATTCCTTTCTGTTATTGCGTTTCTCGATTGATTAAATGCCATTCGATTCTTGATCTGCTTATGTTCTCTGATACTGGTTTTAGAATAAAACTGAATTTGGGTTGTTGTGTTCTGCTCGAATATTGAGACTTTATAAAGAAATGAGTTACATGTTGGTATGCATCACTTATAGACAAAGTGATTTCTGTTTTTTTGTCTTTTATTCATTTGAATTTACATCCAGAATTGTGAGTAATCTTGTTTGTTTCCTTAGAGTTTGAGATGCAAGACTTACCTATCTCACAACTATTTGTTCTTTGTCTTCAGTTGGCACTTCGTTAAGGGCATTAACTTAGAATTTGAGATGCAAAAGACCCTCATAACTCAAAACTGTTTGTTCTTGTCTTCAGTTGACACTTTGTTAAGGGCATTAACTTAGAATTCTAGCTGCAAAAGACTGATAACTCAAAACTGCTTTTTCTTTGTCTTCCGTTGGCACTTTGTTAGGGGTATTAACTTAGAATTTGAGATGCAAAAGAGTTTCGTAGCTCATAACTGTTTGTTCTTTGTCTTCAGTTGGTACTTTGTTAGGGGCATTAACTGGAGCCTTAATAGGCCAAGAAACTGAGAGTGGGTTTGTTCGAGGTGCTGCGGTTGGGGCTATTTCTGGTGCTGTTTTCTCTATCGAAGTCTTTGAATCTTCTCTTGCACTTTGGCAATCTGATGAGTCCGGAATTGGATGCCTCCTCTACTTGGTGAGCAATTTAGCTTCTCACCTTGTGGTTCAATGAGAAAGAGACAAACTAACCCTTGTTTGTTCCTTGGTTATTTGGATAATTTGATCTTCAAGCCTCACTTGAATTGCAATCATCTTTGTAACTAATCCATGTTGTCTTGCAAATTGTGTAGATTGATGTCATTGCTAGCCTTCTTAGTGGGAGACTTGTTCGTGAACGCATTGGTCCAGCCATGCTAAGTGCAGTGCAAAGTCAGGTATTCCTTGATACATGGGTTGATATTGTTAGAAATAGTATCAATGTGTTTACATTTTGCTTAGAGTTTCAATTTGTTTTATCAGATGGGAGCTGTTGAAACAACTTTTGAGGAGACCCAAAACATCTTTGACACTGGTGGTGCAAAAGGATTAACAGGAGATTCAGTTGAAAAGATCCCAAAGATCAGAATCACAAGCAATAACAATATAGATGCATCTGGGGAGAAAGTCTCTTGTTCAGTTTGCCTTCAGGTTTAGCCATACTTTTCTTATTTTCCAAATTTAGAAGTGCAATTACTCCAATTGCAAAGAACCTTATCTAATTGAAAGTTTGATTTTTTTTTTTTTTTTTTTTTGTGTGCGCGCAGGACTTTCAGCTTGGGGAAACAGTTAGAAGCTTGCCTCAGTGCCATCACATGTTTCACCTACCTTGCATAGATAAGTGGCTCCTTAGGCATGGATCTTGCCCAATGTGCAGAAGGGACCTGTAATGTTGATTTTGTTAATTACTACAAGATTAGGAAGAAGGTTCTTTGATTATTTACACTGTCACTACCTTTGCTTTCGAGTATGCCATTCCATAGGATGTATCATTGTACTTGACTAGCCATATGTATAAAAATTTTGGGTTAAAACTATGATAGTTTCAATTGCATCTCTTGATATGCCAGCTCTGTTTCTTTTTCTGTTTGCTATGAAAGCTAGGATGGTAAATGATAATGCAAATAAGCGACCTGCAAAATATGGTAAGGTGACTTACAGCGTGTTTGGATGGGGGAAGAGTAGAGGAGTAGCGCATAAAATGTGGGGTGTACCCTTTCCCTTTTTTCGATATTTTTTAAACGAGAGAAAAGGATTTAGAGGGTATATTTATCCTGTCAAATTCCCTCGAGACCCCATTTTATCATTTCTCCCAAATTGGAAGAATAAGAATGGAGATGAACTCTACTCTTATTTATGTAAAGCATCCAAAGAAGAGGAAAGATGAGTCATCCAAATTCTCTTCTCTACTTTACATCCGTACCCTCTCCTTTACTATCTCTTCCATCATCCAAGCATAGTGTTAGATATGTGGGTGTTGAATCATGGTTGAGATGCTTTAATTTAGAAGATAAATCATTCTTCTAAGTCATTAATCATCTGCTTATTGCTGCTTTCGTTATGTACATTGGGATTCTTAGGCTAGCTTTAGTCTTACAAGTCACCATGGCATTAAGATTTCAAGAAAAACAATTTTTTTTTTTTTTTACTTTTTTTGCCATTAATGCATAGCATATGGTCTCAGTACCTGCTAGGAACGTGACAGCCTGGGAGCTGAGCTTTATCCAAAATACCACCATACAGAAATATACTAGTCTTTTTTTAATTTACTCACATTTTGCAGAGTTAGTTGTTCAATCTCATTTATGAACCCTGCAAGGATAGGTACTTAATTATAAATTCTTGCAAAAAAATTATCTGTTATGGAAGCTGGGAGGAGTTGGTTTGTTACCTTCAGCCTGAATTTGCCCGATACAGTAAGGTAAAATATCTTTTCTAGAATGGTTCACTGTACATTTCCTCTGACTGTGCAAGCTTCTTTATCAAATTAGAGTAATACTAACAAACAGGGCAGATACACTTGACTATACCAAATAGTTGGTGAAAAGCTTGGAAAAACTGTCAATGGGTGGTATGAGAATAATAGCAGGCCTGACCAAATTAGTAGGGAGAAAAAAATCTATAGCTTTTGTTCCTGTGTATTCTGCACAGTAAAATTTCAGCCATTCAAAGCTTTGAAAGATCTCCAGTCAAGTCAGTTATCTGGAACACTTGAATGTTATGCACTTATGCCATATTTCAGCCATCATATTGGCTCAGTGGAATTTTGATTGAACTGTTCAAAGAAATTGGACAGTAAGTTGCTTAGTACACAGAGAAAAGCAAAAACATAAATTAAAAACTACTCAAAGAAATATCTTATGGCTGGTCTCCTGTCATTGATTTCCCATCTACCACAATAAATTAATAAGTATATTTATAACCTGCAATTTTGGAATTCGTATCTAAGGCCATGCTACTACGCTAGATTGCTGGTATAAAGATAATACATGAAATACAAATAGTCTTCACCTACTCTTTTTTTAGTCTTCAATTTTGGGATACACCAAAAGGTAAGAGACAACACAAAGGTGAGAAATGATCACTGAGGACAAAGGCAGACAATTTGTGTACTTTTACTCTAGCTCTCATTGAAGAACATCTGGGTGTACCCTATAGACGGGCTCGGGTCTGGTAGATCAAGTGTACCTAATAACAACCTGGTTTAATGTTTTCAACCATTAGCCTTTATTTTAGTGGTTAAAGGAGCGTAGCAGAGGAACTACCGCACTAGCCCTTTGCGAAAATTCTTGATTAGATCACGAAACCAGTTTAAAAAATAAATAAAAAAGTAATAATGTTGAATTATGTTTTTTTTTAATCAAATTGTTATTTACGTAAGTTTAATTAAAAAAATTTTTTGTGCATTTTAGTTAAATGGTAAAAATTTTCAATTTAAGTAATCGTAAATGGTAAATTTAATAGATCTAAAAGGAAATTAAAAGGTGAATTTAATTCAAAAATACTCTTACTAAATCATTACATGTCAAGTTTGCATTGTTATTTTCAATGAACAACTGTAAAAAACATAAAAGCGCACATAGAACGAATAAATTAACCTTTGCTTCACTATCCTTTGCAACAGCTTAATTAAGCCTTAAATAAATTATTAAAGAAAGTAGATGTTGGCTGTTCCTAACAAAAGCATTGATTGCTTGCGTCGCAAGGCAGAGAAACCAAATCTGATTTCAAGTTTTGAAGTGTTTGGCAAGAACAAAAGATAAACTTTTGGTATGTTACGCAGAAGAATGGAGACTTAGGTTTTTTTTTATTTGATTTAAAAGTAATTCACACGTAAAATTTTTAATTATTATTTTTAAAAACATAAAATATAATTATATTTATCGTTAAACTCGAGACGTAATAATAATTTGCCATATTTTTCTCAATCTTTTTTTTCCTACTTACTCTCTTCTGTCAGACCCTGTTAAATTGTAGATAAATGCTTAACTGATTTGGGAAACCAAGCCTTCCGTCCCGAACTGAACCATCACATCGAACTTATTATGTTGTTGGCCTTTTGTACAGCACAAGCTGGTTCGCTAACACGTGGTTTTCCGCTCATTGGTATGGTATATGGGTCGGATGCTTCTTGAAGTGAAATTTTATCATCTTTTGATTCTTTTCCTCTTACATTAATGGAGTAGATTTTTACAAATTTAATTGATAATTATAGAGAATTATAATTGAATATTTAAATATTTTATTTTTATGCAGTTATTATTATAGTTTTTTGTAATTATTAGTAAAGTTTTGAGATCAAAATTCTATATTAATGAGTTTTTTTTTACAAAACAAATAGTTTAAAATTTTATTTCTAAAATAAGGTAATTTGAAATTTATTTTCCAAAACAATGTACTTTTTGACACATATCATAATTTTTTTTGAAGTAAATTCATATTATAACCTTCTACTTTAAGAAATTAGAAACACAACTCACCCCATGTTCGACTCATCTTCAACTTTTTTTCTCTCCGAAAAAAAACCCAAACATAAAAACCCTCACCCTTCTCTCTAAAAATTCTTTAATTTCTTTTTTGATTTCATCAAAACTCATCATAAAACTTATTATTTTTGGTATTTTTTAAGATCAAAACACAAAGTTTTAGAGATTTTGTATCATCTCTTTAAAAAAAAGATTTTCTCTTTCTTCATGCTCTTGCTAAAAAATCTCTTCAAATCTTTCATATTTTTTCACAAAATCTCGTAATCTTTCGTACCCAATTCAACACAATTAGTTATTTCAAATTTTAGTTGAAGAAGGGGGAAAAATGAGTATTTGGGAGTTAAGAAAATTCGAGGAAGAATTTTCTTATCTCCCAAATACTCACTTTTTTTCTTCTTTTTTTTCCAATTAAAATCTTAAAGAAATAATAAAAGTAGAGTTTATTTCCTTTAAATCGTCACAAGATCTTATTCTCGTTTCTAGAGAGGGAAATAACGGTAAAAAGAGAACTTCTTTAAGATTTTTTCGGTTACCAAATAGTCTCAAATTATTCTTTTATTTTCTTAGTTCCTAAACACTCGTTTTTAGAAATGAAAAAATTGAAGATGAACTGAAAATGAGGGTGAGTTGTTTTTCTAATTTCTTAAAGTAAAAGGGTGATATGAATTTAACCCCAAAAAATTATAACATGTGTCAAAGGGTAACTTATTTTGAGAAATAAATTTAAACCTACTATGTTTTGGGAAATATTTTCTTTTTTTTAAAAAAAAAACCTCTTACAATAATTGCCCTTGTTTTCACTTGGCAAAAAAAGCAGTAACATGACCGTATCATCTTCTCTCATGTTCTATTTTCTAATTGAGTGAGACTTGTGCCCTCAGATCTAGGGCAATGCGGTCAAAGTTCCTAAAATAGGTACACATGAGGACTCGGAAAAAAACACCAAATGCATATAGGTCCAACTCCCAATTAATTCTCATCTTTAGTTATTGAAAAGAAAATATAAGAGATATTTGTAAATTATACATACAAAGCAGAGGAAGCAACACGTTTCTACATGAGATTATTTTTGTAGACTGAAGCTTGATTTTTCTAGACCAACAGGTTCAGCCTCTTTTTTCAACTTAATTGATGTGAGAAAATACATGTGTTTGTAATAAATTTTGTTTTTGTTAGAAATTGATACTCTCGTTAGAAAATTTATGTTTTTTTGTTTGAGATTTACATCCGAATGATATTCATATGACTTAATTTTCATTTCACATGAAAGTTAAGTTAGCTCTGATATTAATTATAGACTAAATAAACATAAATAATGATATCATATATGAAATTAGAATACAAATAATAGTTTAAGTAAATCACATACCTGATTGAACTATTATTATTGCGGAAACTTGAATTACCTCACAACAAAAGAGTTAGGTCTTTTTTTTGTACTCCAGCATATTTTTCATATTGATAAAAAACTGAATACTTAGATGTATTGAGAGCCAAAAAAAAGACTTAACCTATTTATATACATATCAGTAAACTTCATTACTGAGAGTCCAAATTGGCTCATTTTATCTGCGGGGCATATTGGATTAAAGTTTACACTAATTGTTAACCCATATTAATAATATTAAAATATACACAAGCTCAAACTATATGATCACCAATTAACAATATATAAACTCTCGTATTTTTTTCATTGGACCAAATCCGTTGACTTGATTTTATAAAACTAAAACCACTATAATTAATGATAGCTCACATAAAAAAAAAATTACATCACCATTTTTTCTATCCAAACATATACTAATCCTTCCTTAACGCAAACTACTAACAATGAAATATTTGAAAAATCAAAATCATAACTTAAAGATTTTAGTCACCATCTTGTCTTTATTTTTTCTTATGAAAATTAAGTATATAAATAAAAATGCTTAATTAGGAGAATCGTAATCTGACCAAGTCAAGGGTAAGGTGAAAAGAAAACATAATTTAGCTTATTGGCTTATAATTTTTTCTTTTGATTTGTTTATATTATTGCATGTAAATTAAATAGGTAGCCTTGTTGTGGTTAATTTGCCCCGTGAACACACTTTTTTTTAATTAACCATATTTACACGAGAATCTAGAAGACAAGAATACCTTGACAAGATAATTAATCCATTAAACCATCCAAATTTAAGGTACAGAAAATTTGCTTACAATAATTTATAATTACTAAAGTCAATAGACCGAAACAATCGCAAGACGACATCATATGGCACCGACGATCGTCAGACCCGGCAAGTGGGCAATCTCAATCAGAAAAATATTAAATGTTGCTTGGTTCATCGCTTCAATTAACTTTAACTAATTTAGAATTTTACAGATTCTTGTTTAATTTAGATTTTCTTACTACCGTACTATATTTGCCACTCATTGAATAAGTTAATATATAGTACAAAATTTTATATTCATGTAGGGTTGGTAATAGGTAGAATATAGTTGAGAGATAAAACTGAGTTGAGTAACTCGATTCATTCGAGATGTTCGATTTAAAACTCGATTAAATTGAGTTTGTATTATGATTTTAGTTTAGTTAACTTATTTTATCTAGTTCGAGTAAAGTTAAATTCTATTCGTTAGGCTCGCAAGTCAACTCAATTTAATTAATTAATATAAATATTAAATTTATTTATTTTATTTTTAAAAACATATATTTATTATTTTATTTCGAAAAGCTCGGTTCGAGCTCAAGTTCAAACTGGCTTGCGAGCCGAGTTCAAGCTTGAATTTCACCTTACGAGTTGAACTCGAGTTCAATTTTCTTAACTCGGGCTTACTCGAAACTCAGTTCGAATAACTTTTTTTACTCACGAGCTAAACTCAAGCTCTCCTCATCTCAAGTTCGGCTCGGCTCGAATCCACCCCTACTCGTGACTATCTGAAACAGTTTAAGAAAATATAGGTAGTAGATAAATGGGTTTACACGGGTATATGTATTAATTGTTAATACCAGACTGGTATGAGTAGTACCCTTTGGATGCTCGTTAAACCTGAGTATACATATTTTTATATTTTATATTTATATATCTTATGTGTAGAACATATTTTTAACATAATTTTTTTTAAAGAAATATGATGTTATAAAGGTTTGAACCCTTGACATTTGGGTATCTTGGTTATTGATTATGAATCATTATAGTGATTTACGATTTAAATTGTATTGTCACTATAATTTTTTTTTTAAATATAAAAAAAAAACTATTGGATCGGAATCAAGTAAGGCATTTATTTTGTTTCATACTCGTATTCACGTGATATGATGAATACGAAAAGTAACAAATAGTTAAAAATTTAACAGAAAAATATATGAGCAATAAAAATAAAAATAAAAGGTTAATAAATAAAACGTAAATAAATATTTTATTAAACGAATACAAACATAAGTAGGACAAAATTCAAAGATACCTACTTGTTTTCATCTCAGGATACATATGCTACAAAAGAAGAATAATAGTACTAGTAGTTGTCAACAGATGGTCCTAAATAGTGTTCAGTTGCATCACTAGAATTATTTAATTTGTTGTATACTTAGGAATCATGCACCAACATATATACAAACACAATGTGATTCAATCACTGGATTTTTTTTTATTATTATTATAAATAAATAAATGAAAGAGTTTATATATATATATATATATATATATATAATTTGGTATATATTTCACGGATTTAGATATGTAGACCCTCGATAATCACGGATCTCGCTTTCCAATGAGCGGGTGAGGGTAGAGGATAGCGCCCCCGGAATTCCAAGCTCTGTACACGTTTTTTGTCTGAGTTTTTTACTTGACAGTTTGGATTTGGATCCATGAATAACCACGGTTTTGCAGCAAGATAAAAACCATAATTAGGATGTCTTAAGTTACTTATAAATATTCTCTATGTAATGAGTGTACATTGGAGAGAGATTTGGGAGGTTGATTATAGTAAAACTTTTTGCAGAACGTAACTTTATTTTGGAGTAAACCTGTGTATATCGTGTCTTATTATTCTCTTTCTGTTTACTTCATTATTCGTGTAATTGATAGGTCTAGAATCGTTCTCATATATATATATATATATATATATATAAAAGACTGTTGTTTGGTAAAATGATTAAATTCAATTTTTTTGTTTTAAATTGATTTTTATCATTTACCAAACAACACTTTGATGCCACTAAGACATGGAGATGCATGGAGATTCTGTATCCACTTGGTCCACAATGGCACACATGCAAATTCCATGAAATAAAATGTATACGTATATGTTTCTTTGGCCTATATGCCGTCCCATAAGAAGACCAAGTCAGTACGTGACATGCATGAGTGACTCTTGAAATATTTACATACTTGCAATTGAAAATTAACGTCAGCCGGCATTCCTTGGAGAAGTCTTATCGTGAGTTAACCCTTATAAGCATGCACTTTGCCAATATTCGCTTCTGGCCTTCTCTCTCTCTCTCTCTCTCTCTCTTGCTCTCTTCCATTAAATCAATAAATTTCATGCTAAAGCTTAATTAGCTAGAAGATGAGGTGATCGATCTAATTAACGAAGAAGAATTTTTTTTTTCCAGACATTTTGAAGTTAAACTAAAATGGCAAAGAAATATGATCAGTTGCTAGCTGCAGCAGGGTCAGCAGCAATATTAGCACAGCCACCTGTGTCAACTGGTAGTCAAAAGCCTGATAGCCATAAACCAATATGGGGAGTACTCATTATCTGTGTAGTAACATTCTTGGTGGCTGCCTCTTTATTCTTCTTTTTCAAGAGAAAAATCTATCCAATTATTCGACAAAGGAACTCGACACGTAAGGGTAATTAATTAATTAACCTCTAGTCTAATTGGATTCACCAATTACATATTGTTTCTGCTAAGCTAGAGAAAGGGAATTCCATGGTGTCTTGCCCACATTCAAGTTAACCAGTAAATCATCACGTTTTCCAGTAATTTAGTTTAAATTTTGAGGTAAATCGTCACATTTGTTAGTAACACTACTGGCATGCATCTCTTACCATCAATTCTAACAATTTACTACTATTAAATCCAACACAAATTAGTTGCAAATATGATGATTTACTAGAGAATTTTCATAAGCAGTAAAAATATTATCTAATCATTCAACTTTTGATCTGTGCTTTGTTTTATGCAATAATAAATGATTGATTATGTTTGGAGAATGATGAACAATTCAGGGAGTTTGAAAGCTGAGAAACTAATGTTGAGGTGCTTCCAATTGGAGGAGCTAGAGAAGGCTACAAAGAATTTTAGTGAAGAATGCTTGTTGGGTTCTGGTGCATTTGGGAATGTATACAAAGGGATCTTTGGATTAGAAGGAACACTAGCAATCAAGAGAGCCCATGCTGATTCATACCTGAGTGCAGAAGAATTTAGAAATGGTAATTAAGTTCTCATTCTGCATTGCATTGTATAAGAAATGTAAAGGACCACTGAAAAAAGAAACAAAAAGGAAGAAGAGAAAAGATCTTATTTTATATTCTTAGTAAATTGATTTGATTTTAGTGATTTCTTGAAACAGAAGTGAGACTACTGTCAAACATTAGACACAGGAACCTTGTAGCTTTGGTGGGATTTTGTGAAGAACCTGGTAATGTTAAATCATAACCCACTTGCCTCTGCTTAATCAATTACATACTAAAATGATAGAAGAAAGATAATTATTTTCCATTGCATAACAAAACATTTTTTGTTTGTTTTTTGAGCAGGAACAAAAGGGGCAAAACTATTGGTTTATGAATACGTACCCAATGGTTCTCTCCTTGAGTACATCATGGGTAAGCACCCGTTTGGCAAGGTTTCTAAAATAGTTTTTGTTCCAAAAAACAAAAGTTGGAAAACAGTTTGTAAAAAACTGAATTTATGTCATAACAACTGTTCTATCAAAAACTGTTTTTAAAATCTTCTTGACAGCCAAAAATTGTTCTGGTAGCCAACCTGAACGATAACACAAACAGAAGAGTTTTTACATACCGTTAAGTGTTGACCTTCCATATAGTTTTTTCACATTATGGAGTGTAGGAAGAGGAGGGAGGAGCTTAACTTGCAGGCAAAGAGTAAACATAGCTATTGGAGCGGCTAAAGGTTGGTGCTCTAAGTAATAATATGTGTAAATTGATAGAGTATCATCAGTCGCAACAGAGGGTCTAGGTTGGTTTGTGTTAGCTATGGCTCCATTTGGATCTTCAGTTGCGTCTATTGTGATTGACAGTAGTACTTCTCAAACTGATAAATCAGAAGCAAAATATTGTTTACCAAGTTACTGGAAAATTTTACAGGCATTGCTCATTTGCATGATGGTGTGAAGCCTAGCATAATCCACCGTGATATAAAACCAAGCAACATCTTGGTAGGAGATGGTTTCGAAGCCAAGGTTTCAGATTTTGGGCTTGTGAAACTTGGTCCTGTTGAGGATCAATCTCATGTCAGTAGCCAGGTCAAAGGGACACCAGGATACCTTGACCCTGCCTATTGTTCAAGCTTTCATTTGAGTCCTTTTAGTGATGTTTTTAGCTTTGGGGTTATACTTCTGCAACTTGTTGCTGCTAGGCCTGCGGTTCATACAACTAGAAATCAAGCTAGATATCATATCATTGAATGGGTAAGCCACCTTATGATCAAGATCATAGCATTTTGATGTCTAATTGATCAATAAGGTTAATTAATACTTTTTGGGCCAATCTTTATTTTGACACCATTTGACGAGTTATAGTTTCAGTTTTTGGCTGTCAAAAGCATTTTTAAAACAATTTTTGATAAAAGAGTCGTGGAGCTTCTACATCCGAAACAAATTCAACTTTTTAAAATCTACCTTTTAGCTTTTGATTCTTCTTAAACTCTATCCTACTTTTCTGATTTCAAGAAACAAAAACTGTTTTGAAAACTCTACCATATACTCTAAAATGGAATTATTTTTACTTTCTAATCTTTTTGACCGAGTTGCAGTTTCAGTTTTTAACTTTCAAAAGAATTTTTGAAACAATTTTTAAACAACTGTAGAGTTAAAAACTATTTAACTTTTGGTAAAAGAGCTTCTGGATCCAAAACGCTTTTTAAATCTATTTTTCATTTTTTTTATTCTTCATAAAAATTGTGTTTTTATTCTTGTTATTTAGTCTAGCTTCCATTTTCACAGTTTTGGGAACTCTGCGAAACAGTATAATCTAAATGGAATATTTTGCTCCCTCTAAAATGTAGGCAAGGCCTAGCATAGAGCAAGGCAACATTGAAGAAATCATTGATGCAAACCTTTTATCAGAGCAATGCAACATGGAAATGATGCAAAAGATGGCACAGCTTGGCCTAAGATGTGTTGTAAAAAGGCCTAAAGACCGTCCTACAATGACTCAGGTGTGGCAAGAACTAGAAGCCCTTAACTCAGCTGACAACTTCATCAACAATCACCTTTCAAGGAATTCTCAAAGATCAATTGATGGGTCTCGTCAATCAATCGACAAGAGTTCTGGTAGACGAATGGAGCAAGATCATTCTCAAAGCTTTGTGAGCATAGATGGTGTTGGATTTCAAAGGTTTCGAGTGGAGATGGATAGTCTTTCCTTTCAAAGTACAAATTTAAGGTGTCTAGAGACGGATAGCGTTAACTTGGATGTTGATAAGTACAATATGAGAGGAATAAGTGAAGAATCAAGTAGAGAAGAGGTGATCAGTTGATGCTGTGATTATATATACGTTTCTAGGCTTTAGTGATGCTATTTGATGTGAAAAATGAGGAAAGGAGGAGATTTGATTACTTAATTCTCCGTTTGGTAGTGTGATAATATGTTGTACTCTGCTCTTTTACTAGTGAAAGAAAGAACATTGGTGATTTTAGTACTCACCGTGGATTGATTCTATGATATTTCATTATGTTACAAGAAAGTCTGGGAAAATATCATTGGGTGTGTTGTAGATGAAACATTCTCAGATATGCGCGACCAAATTAAGAAAATATCATGTGAGCTTGAATTGTATCACCAAAATGTTGGAAATATCATGATGGATGAAAAATGACGTACGCTGAAGGAATGCCTTTGATGATATTTCTCACTCTTGGATGATATAAATTAAGCCCACATAATATTTTTCTTAATTTGATAACACATGAGAATATTTCATCTGCAACACACCTAAATGATATTTTCCTAATTTGTCTACTGAAAGATACTCAGGAAATGGTTATCATTTTTCAGTCTGATTAATCAGATTCTATCAGAATTCAATTAAAAGAAAAAAACTAAGGCAATGATAATATCAGGCTAAAGAGACATAACTAAGTAACATATGGTTGCAAGAATTAGGTGAAAACAAGTATCTAAACCACTTACCTTGCCAGAAGATTCTGTGTTTCCTGGACCAACCGGTGGTAGAGAAGTTGAGCTTTGACAAAAGTAAACAATAAGCTGTCTACAACTACAACTACAAGAGCCTGCTCTAAAAATTTATCTTAGCGAGCTGCTTCGACATTATAAGCTTAATACTAAACTTCTATCTATCTTTGAGAATCCCAGGATCAAAAAGCTTAAAATCCTCTGAACCCTTTTCTAGTTATCAATTTTAATTTGAGAGATGAGAGCTAATCTCTTCTATGTAGGATGGGTTGCTATCTTTTTCTTCTGCTGCCTTAGTGTTTTCACTGTATGTCACAAGGTCAGCATAAGTTTGTACAGAAGCCTTTGAGAACTCGGCCAAGGACTCAAAAACTGAGGAAAATCCTGTTTGAAAGCCATTCACCGTGATTCGCTGTGTCTCTTGCATACTAGTTTGGTGCTTTGCTTTTTCTGCATCTACCCTCTTACTGAACATGTCCAACAAATTTTTTCTTTCTGCCAAGTATTCAATCCAATGCTCTACGTTTACTACAGGTGCCTGATTAGAAATCTTTGACTGAAGAATCCTGCTTTCTGCCCCCTGGAATGCCAAAACCCTCTTCTCAAGTTCTTTGGCAAGTCCATCAACCTTTCTCTTCTGTTGTTGCTCCTCCCATTGTTGAGTCCATAGTGCGTGGATATCTTTACCAAAGCTTTTCATGGTAACTCGTACTGCCTTATCTGGTAACTTCTCAAGGCAAGCTAACCAATCATGGCAAGTTACTAGCAATGGTGGGAGTGAAGACCTGCCCCCAGAGTAGAATTCAGCTTCAGGGGCAATAAATTTAGATAGCCAACCACCAAGAGCTTCAACATATGCCTTCTGAGTAGAAACGTATGCTGCAAAGCAGCCACACCAGTTATGAAGTTCTGCCTCAAGCTGAAGAGTGGCAAGACGGTGAGAGTCGTTGCGGAACTTTCCGTAAGCAGGACAGCTGAAAGATGTTACTTCAAACATGATTCGGTTTTGTGTTTCATGTGTTTCCAACATTATCTTCCAGTTCCTCATTAGGCTGCAAAATTGTTAGAAACTAAATTTGATACTCTAGTCAGACTTAAATGTTACCAACAATCTTTTGTAACTACTTTCTTACCCATGTAGCAGCTCAACAAGTTGTGGCTGCAACTCTTCATCTCTCAGTTTCTGAATTCTTTCAGAGATTGATTCCACACTTCGTAGTGCAACCAAGATCCTGGTGTGTAAATCTTTTACTTCAGCTCTGGTTTTGTCCCCAGGCCAGAGGCCATCTCCTCTAGCATCCTTGTTTCTCAATTGAGAGCATTTTCGCTCATAAATTTTCCTGGTCTCCTCTCCAGTCTGTGCGCATGGATTAAAAATCTTAAAGAGTAGTTCGGAAAATAATGCAAAATCTCAAATTTTTATTTCTCTAGTTTTTCAGGAAGCAAATTCTATATTTTCCAAAATCAAAGAATATGGCCCCCTATATAATAATAGCTAGGCTGCCACTTTGATTATTTAATTGGCAATGAGCATATCAACGATCTCATGTCTGCAAATACGTTTAACTCTCAAGCAAACTACTTAAATAGAAACATCATGATGCATAGTGCAGTTACATTTTTTACTAAATTGCTGGAGATTTAATTATATCGAGTATTACCTTGACCTCTTCGTAGAGTTTCTTCTCCCAGGCATATAACCTTCCTAATGTTAGCGAATGACTTCCAGATTCCATTCCTCCATAGTCATCAAACAGATCATTCTTGAATTCTGTCCATGTAGAAGAATTTTTAGAACTAGAAGTAAGGAGACTTTTACAAGAGGAAGACCGGGATGAAGTGGTTCGATTCCATGTAATTGACTGGAGAAGTTTATTCGAGTTCTCTGCACCAATTCCATATAAACAACTGATTGAATGAAGTAACTAATATAGAACATAAGTTGGACTCCTTCAAGCAAAGGAAATTTAACAATTGTTCTCGCATCAAAGTACTTTCTTTCTTCACCAATTCAAGATGGTTTCTTGCAAAGTTTTCAATAATATTTCTTAGCATGTAAAACCAAAACTATACATATCCAACAGGGCTTACCGTTCAATCAAACCACACACACGGAGGTATGTTGCAGCAAGCAAATAAAACCACATGCAAGGACCTGAAACCCAAAGAGAGAGAGAGAGAAAGGAAACAGAGGAACTGACCTTTGATATCCACAAAACCAGACTGCAGTTGGACTCTACTGGCTTCTAGCATCCTGGAAACATCCAAACCAGAATCATAAGCTCTAGTAAAATGGTCCTCAACATCCTTCAATGCATCCAACAATTCTCTCTCATTTGTTGGTGTATCAACCATTTTGAAACCCTTATTCTCTCGCTGGCTTATATTAGCATCATCCTCTAATTTTAAACCAGTAACCCCACTCTCCTTATAATCCACATTACCATCACTTACATTATCAGCTTTTCTCTCACTTACCACTCTCTCTCCATCCTCTTCAAGCTCTGGAATCCCCTCTTCCTCTCTCACTACCTTCAAATTCTCCTCAGAGCTTTGACTAAACCCATTTGACACCTCTGTTCTCATCCCATTAGCAAATGGGTCAAAGAAATCCCACCCAAATTCCCTGTTAGGTGAGGGCACTGGTGGAACCACTTCACCATAAAAATGCTCACAAGCAACTTGTTCTTCTTCTTCTTCTTCTTGTGATTCACCATGATCATCTTGTTCATTACCTACTTGGGTTTCCATTTCTCGTTTTTCTCTATCGAAACAAACAGTAGAATTAGAGGTTTGGCAAACGACGTCTTCACGGGTGGGTTCAGTTGGTCTCTGCTGAAGGAACATTGGGTTGTTGATAGAGTTCTGATCAGTGGGCTCAGAGGAAGAAGAAGAAGGGAATGTGATGAGAAAAGGAGAAGAAGGAGAGGAATGTCGAGCTACAAACAACCTTATAGCCGCTGCTACTGCGTAGAGGGATTGATTATACTTTGACTGAGCATCTGCAAACGAATACCTGTTCTCTACAGCCAATTTCAGGAGACGTTTCCTCTCTTTGCACAGTGATACGACATCGTCTTCTTCTTCTTTCTTAGAAGCAACACAACCCATATCTTATCTCTGCTAAATTTTTTAGATGGATTTGTGTTAATCTGAAGGTGTTTCTTGATTAGAACACCCTCTCCCCTCCCAAAAAAAAAATTGTACCTTTTTTCCTCAGTAGAAAAAGGGATTTTGTTTAGAGCGAAAGGACAGATTTTTGGTTATTTGTGGCAGAAAGGTAGTCATTGAAAAAGTTGTAGAGAATCACATCAGGAAAGTAACTGATAATTTTTTGACAAATAGTAGAGTTGCTGTTCAGCCTGGAAATGAAAGTGGTTTTGGATTTTAGCAGAGGTTTAAGAAAAAAGCTTATGAGTTTGTCAGACGATGAGTTTGCTTTGATGCTCAAACCAATCAGAGCCCACTAGACCAAAACCATTTCCTTGCGTAAGTCCTTGATTCATGAAATTTTCGTTTCTTTCATTATTTAAGCCTTTTTTATAAAACATAAAATAATTTAATACTTTTATTAGTAAAATAATTATATTACATTTGATAATAATTTATCACATTTAAGAATAATATAATAATTTTACTAACAAATACAATAACTTTTTTCCCCTGAAAACAATATAAAGCATCTAAAAAAAAATTTGGAGATGACAAATGGATTGTGGTTCAATGAAAAAGGAGTTGCTTTTACTGTATATGGCCTAAAAACGAAGGTAGCCCATTTACTTTGCTGCCAGATATGGAGAGTTATTGCTAGACTTGGCATAGCTGGTGACAGAGTTACTATGAGACTTAACAAGTGATTTTGTTGAGAAGAAAGAGGGAAAAGGTCTTTGCTTTATAGTCTTACTTGTTTATTTATTATTTTCTTCAATAAAATTCGTTTGAAGATAAAAAGAGGATGTCTGCTAACACTGTTATCGTCAGAATTACTGCATTCATTCCGTTTAGGATGAAACGGTAGAAATCTTTAGGTTTTAAAAAATGTATGGTTTTGTTTTCATACGTTTTTAATTGTTTCGGTGTCTTTTAGCTCATTTTAATCGTAATATTATAATTTAATTTTTTTATTATTTCTTTTCCATTAAAAATTAAAAGTTGAATGATGATTATATATATATATATATATATATATATATATATATATGGAAGGCATGTAATTTAATAGTAGAATAAAATTTCAATTTGGTTTTATACTTTAAAAATTTTATAATTAATTTTAAAGTAAAAAATTTGAATAATGTTAAATTTTATATTTAAATGATAATTGTTTTTTATATGATTTATATTTATAATTATATATATTTTAATATATATGTAATTTAAAATGTTCGTATTTAAAAAATACCATTAAATTCGAAACAGCACACCAAAACAAACCGAAATCGAAGCATTTCATTTAAATACCTAAACCGATATACAAATTTCAATAATAAATCCATGAACTCCATACACAATATTGCGAGATTATAGATTCGAGCTCCTTAGGATCGTGTGAAGCACCGCTCAATTACAAAGTGACAAAGTTCCTATTAGATGGGTATTACTAATTACTACGTGTTAGACGATACGATAATAGTATTAGGTGTTCATTATATGATTAAAATCGATTAATAAATTATTTTGAACCGATTCGATCAAAATGATTCAGTTAGTCAATTAAATCGACATAAAATCAGTTAACTAAATAAGATATATCGATTAATCAATTAGTTGACGATTAATTTTTAAATCAGATATCATAAAATATTTTTTATAATTAAATATATATATATATATATATATATATAATATCAATTAATCGACTGTGCTGACGGACAGTTTGGCACACCTAATAATGACTGCATAAATAGTTTTGAGGTTGCTGGTTTGTCAATACGATATAAACCAAAAGAAAGCTAAGGGGAGATTTAGTGGGGCTTGTGTGTCAAGAGTCATAATTGCCCTATAACTTCTTTAAGGACAGAGTAAATGTCCTTCACCCGTCCAATTAGATTCTCTAAAAATAAAATTACAGCCGTTGATCGAACGATCGTTCAAATGATGAAACCAACGAAGAAGACAAAATAAATTTGCTGGAAGAGACAGAGCTCATAAGCATAATATAGAGGCGACCTCAGCATAGTCATTCCCATTTGCTGTTAGGTACAGATATAAGGACAACGATTTGGGGGGCCCTGATTCCCTGAATTTACTAATCACTAGTATTAACAGCTACAACCTATGTATGACAACTGAAATAGCCTCTCCTTCCTTCACGACATATATCTGACATTAAATATTCCATCACTGTTACTTCTAATCTTATCATATCTAATGCCCATGTAATTATGAGAACATGTAGTCACTAAACCTAAAATGTAAACAAAGTAAATAAATAAAAAAAATTATATTTTGAAATGATAAAATTATTTTTAAATCAATTTATTTAAATATTTTAATTAGCATGAACAACACCAGTGAATCTTGGCTTCGGGCAAATCTTAAATTTAATCTTGGCAGTCCAAAAAAGTAAAACAAATAAATACTTATAATAATATAAAAAATACTAATAATAACAAAATTGAAGAATTCCAGAGACTATCTCCACTCACTAAGAGACTGTAAAATGGTCTTCTTTGCATACAGCCATAGTTGACTCCACGGATGAAGAATTGCAGAGGAATGCTTTCAGCAACGTTGTTTGAACTAATAATATCCTCGCCAACATTCAACCATCAGATGAAACTTTGTGTTCATTTTGCTCAAGCATTCTGTTTGGATTTCTTCATAAGCTCTATAAATTCCCCAAAAGCTGTAACAAAAAAAGCTTGTGTCAACACTTTGGTCAGGGTAAACATCAATATGCATATGAGCCACTCTGGATTAGATTAACGAGGAAGAAGCAAAAAGATGGAGTCCAACCCAGGCCTCTTGGCAAAATGATCACCTCCGAGACTTCCATATAGGAGACCTGCTTCTGATCCCCCTCTCCGTCAATGTGCCCACAAAAGGAATCCACAGATCATTTTAAGCTACTGATCATGTAATTCCTTCATATTTGCATTTGCTTCAATTTCTTTCGGTGCATCATCTCACGGAACACTCCAATGAGGTTGGTGAGTGCACCATCCACAGATCAATGTATTGATTTCTAAATTTTATTTTATTCAGAAATATGGAAAAAAGAATATTCCCATTACCACAATCAGAATCATGAGGTCCGGGGGATGCTTCAGGGTGGTACTGAAGAGACATGATATTTAGTGCAGGATAAGCAAGACCAGCGCAGCTTCCATCATTAAGATTGACGTGAGTTACTTCCACACCCTCAGGAAGTGAAGAAGGGTCTACAGCAAAGTTGTGATTCTGCCAAATCATCAGTTCCAATGTCAAGACATGACCCAAACAAAATAAGAAATGAAATTCATAGGTGTGCTAATACTTGATTCATCAGCAAATACGTCTAAAAGTTCTGCTAATAGATATCATATGAAGGCAAAAGTGAAGAAAGTTGGTGTTTATTTTTCAGAAAATTAAAATAACTGTGGCATTCACAAAATAATTTTGCAAATAATCTAATGACATGATGATGGAGAACATAAGGAAGATTAAAATTACATATTTTAATATAAGAATTGGGAGATAGGGGACTAATTATGTAATTGAAAATATTAAAAATTATTTATTAGAATTAAGCTTATCTCTCATGATTATATGATTTTTTGTTCTTATCTTCTTAGGATTTAGTTTTTATCTTTAAGTTAGGATTTTCCCTATATATAAGGGATTCTCATTTGTTATTTGGCAGCTTATGAATGAATTCAGATTAAATTATCAATTTTCATACTGTGATTGTGTGTTGAATTGTCCATGTGATTTGGACTACTATTCCATGTGATTTGGTTCAATGTTTCTGTGTGATTTGGAAAGATCCATGTGATTTGGATCATCTATCTTTAATTTCCACATTTTTTTTCAATTATTCTCTATTGTACGGCATCAAGTGCTATCAGAGTCCTAATTTCGTTCCTCTGTGAGAAAAAAAAATACCATCAGAAAAATCCCACGTACAATAGCCAAACATATCTTCTTTTGTTGTTTGCCGTCAACCTCCACCACCAGCTGTCGTCACGCGCCGACGTCACCACCAACCGTGGACAGAGAGCCAAGTCGAGCCCAACCAGTTCAAAAAAAAATCCAAGTTTTCTTTTTCTTTTTTTATTTTTTTACTTAATTATTTGTAAAAAAAATTCCTCCAAAAAAAAACAGAAAAAGAGTAGCAAAAAAAGGAAAAAAATAGAAAAAAAAATTTAATTTAATTATGTTTGAGGTATATTAGTTTGATATCATGTCTTACCGTACTTAGATTCGTATTCGAAATCTACAAGTTCAACTATCAAGCGCTTATTCTCGCTTGGATGCGTTGAAATCCAAAGCGATCAAGTATGGTTGGTGTTATCTTCCCCGACGTATGTATGAAGAATATAGAGAACTTCAATATTGGGTTTATCGTGATGAGAGACAACTTGAAGAATTGCAGCACCAATATAAGTATGAGTGTGAGCAGAGTTCTCGAGATGTCCATGCTTTGAATGGCAATGGTGATTATATTTATGATGATTGAGTAGCTTATAAAAATTATTATTATGTTCCTAAAGCTGCTTATCATGGTTGTGTTGAGTATGATCGTTCTTCCGAAAGTTATGATGGGTCTGATGCCTACAACGAGCTTGTGATAGAATAGAAGTCCAACCCATTAGTTTCCTCCCAAATTCGAGAGAAGTTAATCCAACTAGTGAAAGAATGTAAAGAAATAGTGAATGAATATAAAGAATTGTGCAAACTCTTGGGTACTGTGACAGCGAAATATGATCACAAACTTGACAACTCAAGGCTCACTGATGGGGAAGACTCCATAGAACAACAAGAGAATATTATGGAATATAAGCCAGTTCCAACCCAAGATGATGTCAACGAGACTGAAGATATTCAGGTTGCACCGGTTAAGCCAATTTCTTGTGCAGTTGACTCTGCTGAGCACGTTGAGGTGGTTGAAACGGTTTGAGAGGAAGATAAAGTTGCTTGTAGAAGTGAGGCTCTTGTGGATCCACCTGTCCTTGCTATTGAGTTTATCCTCCCTACCTGGTTTCAAGTATCTCGATAACAATTGTTTCCAGTGAAATTTTTTTCACCTTTTAGTGCTTTCGCTTTCACAAACTTTCATGACCATGCTTTGTTTCTCAACGCCTCGAAACTCTTGCTACTAGCACATTTTTCAACTTGAGACCGAGTTCTTTCTAAGTGATGGAGAATGATAGGGAACACGAGGAAGATTAGAATTACGGATTTTAATCTAAGAATTGGGAGATATAGGACTAATTATGTAATTGAAAATATTAAGAATTATTATCTTAGTTAGCTTCATTGATTAGGATTAGGCTTATTTCACATGGTTATCTGATTTGTTGTTCTTATCTTCTTAGGATTTAGTCTTTATCTTTCGGTTAGGATTTTCTATATATATATATATATATATATATATATATATATATATATATATATATATATATATATATGTGTGATTCTCATTTGTTATTCGACAGCTTATGAATGAATTCAGATTAAATTACCAATTTTCATACTCTGTGATTGAGTGTTGAATTGTCCATGTGATTTGGACTACTATTCCATGTGATTTGATTCAGTATTCCCGTATGATTTGGGAAGATCCATGTGATTTGGATCATTTATCTTTAATTTTCCCGTTTCTTTTCAATTTTTCCCTATCGTACGGCATCACATGGACAGTTTAGGCATGTGAGGAAGTTAACAGCATTTGACATGTTATGTAAATGATATTTAATTTCGATATTGATGGTAGAGAGAGATAGAGAGAATTCGTCGAAGACATTAGATGTGAGATATCAGTTTTAAAGAGATAGAAGGTGAGAGTTAACCCTTAGCCCTGCGGCACACCTCCCCCCTTGTGGGAAGCATGTCTTAGGTTCTATCCTGGTTATCATCGTCACAATAAAAGATCAAGTACTGTTGACCTTTACACCCAGAATATGACTGGATTATATTGAGTATTTTGAGACAATGTAGAGCATGTTCTGTTGGAAAAGAGAAGAAAACTGTAATACGACTTCAAAAGTAGGACCACACCAAAAAGGGGAGTCAGCTTTGTATAATAGTGTAAATTTAATTATTTCATAGATTTATCATTTATTTATTTACAAGGAGATATCATCCACTAACAAAAATTAGCCATCAGCTATAAGAAACTTCAAGTAATTACTACTGTAGTATTTAATTTTGTAACAATAAGGATTTGACCAGGCTGATCAAAATCAGTAATTTTAAAACCCAGTATATTATTTTATTGGGGAGAGGGGGGTAGACCGGCTGTTTTGAAGAGTAAAATTTAAACCCCATTACTTTGGATTCATTTACAAATCCATTGCACATTAACAGATTCAAACTGAGCAAACATAGAGGTTTATTAGATTAACAGACCTGAGCGCTGATCTCAACATAGCCTCTTCGGATGTTGCGAACTGGATGATTTCCTCCATGGTGACCAAACTTCATTTTAAAGGTTTTACCCCCCAATGCCTGGCCAAGCAACTGATGACCCATACAAATTCCAAATAGAGGAACCTTTCCCAGAATTTCTTTGACTGTTTCAACAGCATAAGGAACTGCAGAAGGATCTCCTGGGCCATTGCTGAAAAGAACCCCATCTGGCTTCATCTTCAGAGTCTCAGATGCTGGCCAAGTTGATGGAACCACAGTGATTTTACAGCCATAAGATGCTAGTCGCCTGAGTATATTATGCTTGATCCCAAAATCATATGCAATAACCTTGAATTTAGAAAGACATAAGAAAGAGTTAGAACAGATTGAAAACAAAGATTTGTTAGACAAGAAAAACTTAGAAGAATAAACACTAACATGGTAAGACTCTCCATCCATTGCATCACAGCTAAATTCCCAGTCTGACTTTGTTTTGTCAACCCATTCATAAGGGGCATTGCAGGAAACACCGCTTATTAAATCGACACCTACAGAATTCAACTAAGTAAGCTAAGGAATGAGCACTAGCAAAATTTAACCAAGAAAGTTGCAGATTTCCTATTCTCAGCAATTCACAAATCCCTTTCAATATTGACCAAATTCTTACCTACAATGTCCCATGAACGAGACATCTCCAAAAGTTCCTCATCTGTTTTGGATTCTTCAGTGCTCAATACACCAATAAGGCTTCCATCTTCCCTCAATCTTCGAGTGATTGAACGTGTGTCAAGATCATCTGTCACATTATGAAACAGCATCAAGTGCAAAGGGAGGTCAGCAGTTACGCACATCTTAGAATTCACATTGTCTAGACTCTAGATAACTAATGCAGTAACATATAACTTACAAATTCCCATTATGTCCCTTTCAGCTAAATAATCACCAAGTGGTTTTGTACATCTCCAATTTGAAGTGCTGGAAAAGATATTCAGGGAATTTAGAATAACATACAAACAATGTTTTTATGGGAAACACATCCAAAGATGCGAATTCCTTAGAGCAACACTAGATGACTAGAGACAGAAGCTTACCTGATACTTAAACTTCTAATCACTAGACCGGTGAGAAAGCATTGTGTTGATTCTTCGTCATCTACCAAGAAGGTAATTTTAAGGTGATAAAATTAGATTATAAAAACCCTTCAAGATACAAAAGTTTACAAAATCTTGAAATATGAACTTCACCTACCGAAATTTACACCAGTGTTGCCAATATGGGGATTTGTCATTAGAACAAATTGACCAGCATAACTAGGGTCAGTAAGAATTTCCTGATACCTGCAGAGAGTGTTGCAATCTTAAATCCGAATCCACACATAGATAAGGCACAACTTGTCAACTCATGAAGCTAATCTTTTGTAAATTTATTTTTAAGTAGAGCTCCTAACTAAAACTTCAAGAAGAGCACACTGATTAGAAGGCACATTCTGAATGTCTCTTTATGATCTATGCCACTTCATTCATATATTTTGGCATTCACATACATGATTATATATTTAAGATGCTTACCAATTTACAAGTCAGATTTTCTTATCTGGAAACTCAAAAACACCAAACTCGGGGAAGATAGTGCCATGGTGGTTATCACTCGCAGTACAGTACAAATTATTATTCTTTGTTAACACATAAAAATTGGACTCAATCAAAATTCCAGGTCACAAACTCTATAATATCACAAGAAGACAGATGAATCACCCAGCCTCTCCACAACCACAATTCTTGGCTCTATAGGTTCTAACAAACACAATGACATAATTGGAGAGTATGGCCTCACCTTTCTAGACACAGGCCATTCCTTTTTCTCTGTTATACATAATCAAACGGACTTTATTACATATCACATGTTATTTTCCAATGAAACCAATGAATATTAGGTCATTGTAACTAACTCCTGGTTATAAGCTTCATGACGGAAATTTCAAATTATAACTGAAAGTTTTCTGGTCATTATGTCAAGTAAACGGAAAGAGGATGCAAGTTTTTCGATAAGAGAATGAGGATGCAAACTTAAAATCTCAACCCATCAGAAAATTCTCAAATAGTTTAAACAGTTCCCTATTTTGCAATTCCTGAATAATTCCAACAATTTATAGTGAATACATAGCTTTCTTTTTCTTCACCAGATTCTGAGTGTTTCTTTTTCTTTTTCCTGAATTCCCAAATTTCAAAAACTACCAAATGCAAATTGTTTTGACAACATATTTCAGAAGGTCGATATGCAGATCATGCCTAATACTTTTAGGTAGCACACATCTATTCTATCTGCAATCAAATTGAAGATTGAGAACCCAATAAATAGGCTATATAGGTGTGACAATATTGCCCAACCAGGGGAAAAAAGATTAAAAAAATAAATTAGTAGAGATAACCAAACACTTTGCGAGTGGAATTGAAAAGCCTATTCTCCTTGCTTAGAATGTTATATGGAAGAAAATCATTTAAGGATGAGGTATAACATAGACAAGCACACATCCACCTAAAATATAACTATAAGAAAATCTTACCCCGTCAATGATGTATTGAAAACCAACTCAGCAATCCGAGTTCCCGCAGCACCAAATGACTTGGCCCACCAGACTGAACCATCTTTTAGCACAAGTCTAGCATTGTATGACTTCCAGGGTCTTTCCACCAAACCTAGCATCAGTGGTGAAATTGCATCGTTTCAAGTTATGAATGAGAAGAATGTAGATAATGTCCAGACAACACTGTGCAAAGAGATAGAATTTAAGACTAGATAAATTGAAATGCAAACTGAAGAGAAAGAAAATAGTTACAGCTGCTGTACAATGTAAAATAAAAAAGAGTGCTCTCTTCATCCTACCTCAAACATTTTAGGGACATGAACTAAGAGTTGGTGCAATCACATGAATTAGAAGTTAACTTGAATTAGTGGACAAACTATTGTTGATAGAGTTCCAAAGAAGCGTTCCCTACGCTGTGTGTGGTCCAACAAAGGGGAAAATTGCAAACTTAAAAACTTAGGAGTCAGGATTGGCTATTCACCTAACTGAGGCCATTCAAATAGAATAAAACAAGCTAAGAGTGTAACTCACAAAGCGGAGGTTACCTCCTGATCCCAGCACCTACATATTCCTTATGACAGCTTTAACTTGAGTTTCGTTGGCATAACAAAATTTACAAACTGGTGATGCATATGCGTGCATTTATTAGTGACTACGTAATCTATCAAAGTAATTGTTAAAAGAGCAATAGATCATGGTAGAGCTACTAATATGGAAACATTTTCATGCATGTTTTGCTTCATTGAAGAACTAGAACAGTGAAGTGTGTGGCATTCTTACAATAACTTCCTGATTGCAAGTTGCAGTAGCTACAACATACTGAGCTCCATACAGCAAACAGCCTAAAGTAACTAGTGCGGGTAAGCCATACCAAATGCTTCAAACAATAATGGCACACAACCCACAACACCCTCCACATACTAACATTTATTTCTCCTCACCATACACCCACTGATAAATCAAATTAAGTGGAGTCCAAATTGAGCATGGTCCAAATTTTCCCACATATAGTTTCACTAGGACCATTAACTTTCCAGAGTGTCGCTCATATAATAGATTAATAACAAAAATTACGGTTCAACACCAGCAAATAGAAAGAAATGTTAAGCAAATAAATCCTTTATATTTCCTTTACTTTGGGGAATTCTACAGAGAATGACCTACAAACGTTTCTTTTCCATTTGGAATATCGTTTTCTTTCTTTTCCCAATTTCTGCTATTACACTGAACAGGAAAGTTAAACTTTTTATGTTAGGTAAACAGAAAAGTAAAACTTATAACTCCATGTGGGGTGTCTAATTCTACCAAACGACAGGAAATTAAAAAAAAAAGGTTGGGGAAAAGAAAACTTCATAAATTCAATGACCACGCTAAACTTGAAATCTTACGTTAGAATAGAAGACATAACATCTCCATTAGGATACGGACACACGGATTAGCAAAAAAGGAAAACAAATGGAAGATGGGAAATTTTGTGTACCAGTGGTAGCACCGTCAGAGGAGAGAGGAACAGCAGAGCATCTGACAACGGAAACCCTAACAGGCATTTTAGGGTTCGGTGGCTTTGAAGTGAAGCATGTCGACACTGCAAGGTCCACGGCTTTCATTGCCATTATCAATTCTCTCTCTGTATGCGAGTTTTCTGAATTTTTGAGTGTCCTCTCGGTTCTCTAACATGGACAATTACAAAACTACCTCAATTTTTCTGGGTATGTTTCAATTGTTATCACAAGTATTTTATGAATTTCATGATTTGATCACTGATTGTCTAATAAAAAATTTCAAATACTATACAATGTGTGCGCTTCGCTAAGGTTTAGGGTTTTTTGGCTTGGATCTAGATATTGGGCGAGTCGGGTTGAGAATGTTATCCAGTTAGGCCCAAATTTTTTATGAGCTTTCGAGCTTGAAGTTAGGCCCATCTAAGTAGGATTGAGAGGGTTTTTAAGTGGAGCCCACATATATTCCATTTCCTTCTTCTTGGACTTCCCCCGAAACAAAACAGATATAGCATTAAGATTTAAGAATTTTCTAAAGTAATTAAAAGCAAGATAAAGGGAAATTTGTGTAAAAAGATAGTAAGTAATCAGAAGTTTAATTTATACCCCGTACTAACTAATTAAATTACGTAAACACGCACATTTAATAAATATTGGTCTTGTTTGGATATTACTTAAATGGTAAATAAACCAATTTTTTAAAAAAAATTGGTTGAAGATTTAATTGGATTTAATTGTTTGGGTAGTGTAATTATATGAGACTTTTGCTTGTCAAAGAACCAAAAAGGTCACACTACTTATTTATAGAGTATAAGAGATAAAGGTGCGTATATAAAGCTTTATTTTCATTTGAATCTCTGAAAGGTAAACGAGTATTTTCTCAATCTCCACTGAAAGACAACTTAAATAAAAAATTAAAACTGAATTAAAGAGATTTACCAAACCTCGTCATGTAGATGTGATATGGGCTAAAGTCCATATTTTAGTGATGTCGTGTGCTTGGTTACATACTCGTAATTAACAATTTTTCATTTTTCTTTTATCAATAACCCTAAAAAATATATTTATCCCATAAAAAGAAATAGAAAAAGCCAGAAAACTATGGCATGTTTGGTTAACATTTTTTTCACAAATTATCTTTAATTTACAAAACAACTGGTAGTTCCATTTAAAAATTGAAATATGATCAAGTTTATGATAAAATTGAATGTCACATCATCAAATGGAAGACATTCAAATTCAAAATTTTCAATGTAATATTTAATCTAACTATGAACTTAACCTTCATTTTAATTCTTAAATAAAGAGGATTATAGTTAATTTAAAAATTGATGTGAATCCCAACATAAGGGACAACCTTTTTTTATCATAAAAGATTCTCTCTCTCATTAAGGATAACAAGAAGTTTGAGTATTTATGAATTTTACTATACTAATGCATATATTCTTTCATAAATTATTATTCATGTCATATTTGCTATTTATTTATTTTTTACTTTCATTGTTCATAGCCACTTATGCTTATATTTCACTACCTGTTATCGAATGCAAATTGAAACGATTATTCTGTCTGATTCTGATTCAATAATTATTTTTTCTATATTTCAAAAAAATTATAGTGACAATATACTCTAAGTCTTAAATCATCAATAATAATTTATAATAAAAAATTAAGATAATAACGTTTTATAATCAAATAGATATTTCTTTTTTATCGTGAGTTTAAACTTTTATAATATCATATTTTATTTTTAAAATGATATTAAAATTATGTTTTAAATAAAAATATATGGATAACAATAGTGACACTACACAAATGGTTATTGACACTTCATTTATTTTTTTTTTGTTTTCAAAACTTACAATAATAACATTAATTAAAGTTAAATACTCAATTTAACTTTTGAAATACAATTATTACCATATATTCTCTTTACAAGTTTCAAAGATACAAAATCTTCTAATAATTACACCATTTCTCCGTATCTCTAATTCTTTATCCTCCTCACCTTTAAAGTAAAACTTTTTTTTCTCTACTATATTTCTTTCTTATTTTCTCTTTTGTTTTTTTTTTCATTTTCCTTCACTTGTTGTTAAGGACATGAAGTTAACTTTTATGTGGTAAAGATTAATCATACCACATATAAATGATATAGCTTGTGAACATCTTTTTGAAACTTACTATTTCCAACAGTAATTCTAAATAAATTGATTAAAAAGAGTTATTAACTCTGCAGTGTTGATAATTATTAATATTCAAAATGAAACATATATACCATCAATTAATTATCCATTGTTATGAAAATGTGAATAAAGAATTAACTAAAAAAAAGTTTTAACTGCAAAAATAAATGAGTAAAGAGTTATAAGGGTAGAACGAGTAATTAATAAAAGATTTTGTATTATGAAAACTTGTAATGAGAATATATGATAATAATTGTATTTCAAAAATCAAATTGAATACTAACTTTAATTACATGTATTATTGTAAATTTTAAAAATCCAAAAAATAATTAGAGTGTCAATAACCATTTATCAAGTTCAACCAACATATATTTATATTTATAATATTTTGTTTATACCGGTTACATGGACATCTCTCACCGTTCAATAGGAAGAATTTCACGCTCCATTAAAACCATCGGACGGTGGGAGATACATTTGGTCCATGCATCCACATAACTTTGGTGTATACAAGAATTTCTCGTACCTATCCGTTTAAAGCGGTTCCGAGAGTGTCGTGTACCCGAATATACCCTTCCCACTGCCATCCGTACTCTCCTCTCTGCGACCCACGCCGCCTGCAGATCGGACAAGGTATCTTCTTCTAAACTCTCCTCTCTCTTGGCTCTCTTTTTCTACTAATTTCTTCTTTCTTTTTTCGATTTATTTATGAATCTCTGTTGGTTTACACAGATTTACAATAATATACACAGACCGAATAGTTGAAGTTTTCTTAGAGATTTTCATTGCACAGGTATAAATAAACTCTCTCTACAGTATTTTAATACCATAGATGATATAGTAATAACATGCCCTCGGTCTTGCTAAATCCGAGCAAACACAAGACTGCGTGTGGAAAATTTTCAGTTCTATTTTCCTTAACAATTTCTTCAACAATTTGCAATCATTAACATAATTTGGAAGAATTTTTTCTTATATAGAAAAGACAACTTTTTTCGACATGACGTAGTATTGTTTTTCAAATCATTTTAAAATTGGATAAATTGTCGTAGAAAATGTTAAGAAAAACGAAGATTGGAAAATGAATAACATTTTTCCACAACTAAAGTCACTCTTAGCTTATCCTTTTCGTAAACCAATTTCACACTATTTCTTGTCCATTTTTGAGGAGTTTGAGTTGTTGTATTGACGAAGAGATGGGCTTGGCTAGTTTAGTTGGTAGGTTAGGAAACTCAGTTCGTGTTGATGGGAATTGTGTTGTGAAAACTGAAGAAAAAAGTGATGAGGATGAGTCTGAAAGTGATGAGGAATCGGAGAGTGAAAGCACATCCTCTTCATCAGATTCTAGTGATAGTAGTAGTGATGATGAGGATGAGGATGAAGAGAAAGAAGTGGAGGAGAAAGTAGAAGGGAAGATGGATGTGAAAAGAGAGGAAAATGAGGCTGGCAAGTTTGAAGGAGAGACAATGAGTGTTGATGCAGAGGAGATAGTTGGTGGGAATGATGTCGACGACGATGTAGAGGAAATGATTGGTGCTTTGGATATTGAATTTGATGATGTCATTGATGAAGAGGTGGTGGTGGATGTTACAAATTATTTTTATTATTATGTTTATTAGTATATTTTCATCCTTGTTTTAAGGCTTACTTTAGGCCTTGTTTTAAGGCTTACTTTAGGTCATGTTTTCATCTTTGTTTTAAGGCTTACTTTAGGCAATGTTTTCATCATTGTTTTAAGGATTGTCTTTTTCATTTAGCAACCTATATATACTCTTAATTGTATTATCAATGTAATAGAACTAATGTAAACGTTTGTACAATCTCTTTACTCTCTTCAATTCTCACATCTCTTCACTCTCTTAAATTCTCACATGGTATCAGAGCAAGATCATGGCTGGAGGTATTTCGCATGTAGATTTGGGAGTTTCTTGCACAGCCCTTTCGCAAGCAGATCTAGAGCAAGTTGAGGGATTTCATCAGTAGACTCGAAGATTTGAACTCGTTTTGGAGGTTTGTTCAATTAGTATCTCTGTTTGCTTTGTTTTATTTGCACTATATTCCAATATTCTGTGGTTCATCTGTTAGTTGATAATTGCTTATGAAAGGGATGACTCTCTTCAATCTATTGGTGTTAGATTAAATGGAAATAATTATTCATATTGGAGTTACATTATGAGAAATTTCTTAAAAGGAAAACGTATGTGGAGTTATGTTAATAGTATTTCGAGTAAACCTACAAATGATAAGGAAGAAGAGTATGTTGAACTTTTAAATGCTTGGGAAGCAAACAATTCGAAAATTTTGACTTGGATTAATAATTCTGTTGAGCATTCTATTGGAATACAATTGGCCAAGTATGAGACTGCAAAACAGGTTTGGGATCATTTGGCACGATTATACACACAATCAAACTTTGCAAAACAGTATCAATTGGAATATGATATACGAGCAGTTCAACAAAAGGATATGAGCATTCAAGAATTTTATTTCACAATGTCTGATCTTTGGGATCAGTTGACACTCACAGAACCTGAGTCTCTTTGGAATAATACTGATTATATAGCTCATCGAGAGGGGCAACGTCTTGTTCAATTCTTAATGGCTATTCGTGATGATTTTGAGGGACTTCGGGGAAATATTTTGCATCGTCAGCCCCATCCCTCTGTTGATACAGTGGTAAGTGAACTCCTGGCGGAAGAGACTCGCCTCAAAACACAAGCAAGAAAGGGCGCTTCCCCAGCATCTAATCCATCTATTCTAGCTGTTCCTAATAAACCTATCTTGAAGTATCAACCTAAACCACTTGCACAAGTTAGTCTTGATGAGTGCAATTTTTGCAAGCAGAGAGGACATTGGAAGGCTCAGTGTCCTAAACGTTTGTCCAGAGCTCCAGTATATCAACAATCTTGGCCGACACAACCACAATGGCGTCAACAGTGGCGCCCACCACTATCTCCACCATATTGGCGTCTTGGTGGTCAATCTCAGCAGCGACCTTATAGGCCACCACAGTCTAATACTGCAGCTTTTGTGCCTGAAGTGGCACCATCTTTAGATCCCAATACGGCGTCCCTTGTAGAGCAGTTTTAGAAGTTTCTGCTACACAGTCATCGTCGCAGCCATATGCCATGTCTACTCCATCTTCATCAGGTCTGACTTCTCCTTACACCACAGGTAAACTTTCTTCCTTGTGGGTCTTAGATTCCGGTGCGTCTCATCATATGTCACTTTCTTCATCATCCTTTGTATCTATATCACACTCTCCTTCCTCTGCATCTGTTATGACTGCTGATAGAAATCACATGCCTTTAGCGGGTGCTGGTTCTATATGCACACCTCATCTGTCTCTCTCTGATGTTTATTGCATTCCTAAACTTACTATGAATCTTGTATCTATGAGTCAGCTTTGTGATTCTGGTTATTCTGTTCATTTTTCTTCTACTTCTTGTTGTGTACAGGATCCTCAATCCCAGAGGCTGATTGGGACAGGCCGTAGGCAAGGGGGATTGTATGTCTTGGACGAACTGCGAGTTCCAGATGTAGCTGCTTCGGGTGTTGATTTGTCTTCTTTCCATTTAACTTCTTCTTTTTCTAGCTTTTACTTATGGCACTCTAGACTTGGTCATGTCTCAACCTCTCGTTTAAAATATTTAATCTCTAGAGGATCCTTGGGGGATTTAGAAACTCATGATATTTCTGATTGTAGTGGTTGTAAACTGGCAAAGTTTTCTGCTTTACCCTTTAATCGAAGTGTTTCTTCTTCTACTGCACCATTTGATTTGATTCATTATGATGTGTGGGGACCCTCTCATGTTGCTACAAAAAGAGGGTCCAGATATTATGTCTCTTTTATTTATGATCATACTAGATATTGTTGGGTTTATCTGATTTTTTACACATTTACGTTTTTTTTCGCTCATTGGTTAAAACTCAACACTCTGCTGTGATAAAGTGTTTTCGTTGTGATTTGGATGGGGAATATACATCTACAGCATTTTCCCAACTACTCACTTCTGTTGGTACTTTACACCAATCCTCTTGTACTGACACTCCACAACAGAATGAAGTTGCTGAAAGAAAACATAGGCACATTGTTGAGACCGCTTGCTCCCTTCTCTTATCTACTGGTGTCCTTTTTGGGTGAAGCTGTTCTCACTGATGTGCATTTGATCAATAGAATACCTACAGCTCATACTTCAGGTTTGTCTCCCTATGAAAAATTACATGGTCACTCTCCTGACTAGTCTTCTTTACGAGTATTTGGTTGCACTTGCTTTGTTCTTCGTCCCAGTGTCGAGCGCAACAAGTTGTATTCTCGTTCCGCCATTTGTGTTTTTCTTGGTTATGGTGCAGGTCAAAAGGGTTATCGCTGCTATGATCCTGTGGCTCAAAAGTTACATGTCTCTTGTCATGTCTTTTTCCTTGAACATATTCCCTTCTTCTCTATTTCTACCATGCCTCATACATTATCTAAGTCTGATCTCATAAGCATTGATCCATTCCTAGATGATCCTCCTCACCTTCCACCCTCTATTAGCCCCTCTTCCTCAGCTGATGTTTCCCCTCCTCCAATGCAGCCTTTTCCTTATCATTATTCTCGCAAGACTCAAGCAACTACTGATGGTGCAACTTGTGATATTTCTGATGCTCCGTCTTCCACAGACGATGATCCTCCATCTCTTCCCACAGTCATCTTAGCACCTCCTGTGATTGCAGATCCTATATCATCACACTATCCAAAGCGCACTCGTAAGTCCACTCAGTTACCTGATTTTGCTTATTCTTGTTATTCACCTTCATTTACTTCATTTTTAGTGTCTCTTCACAATTTTTGTGAGCCCACCTCCTATACAAAAGCTGTTCTTGATCCCAGTTGGCAACAGGCTATGGCTGAGGAACTTGTTGCTCTACATCGGACCGATGCTTGGGATTTGGTTTCTCTTCCACCTGATAAGAGTGCTATTGGTTCTTGTTGGGTCTATAAGATCAAAACAAAGTCAGATTGTTCAGTTGAGCGTTACAAATCCAGGTTAGTTGCAAAGGGTTTTGCTCAGAAATATGGTATGGACTATGAGGAGACTTTTGCACCGGTTGCCAAGATAACCACTATACGTGCTCTCATTGCAGTTGCTTCAGTCCGCAAATGGCATATCTCTAAGATGGATGTTAAAAATCCCTTTTTAAATGGGGATCTTAAAGAGGAAGTTTATATGGTACCTCCTCCTGGCGTGTCTCATAATCTTGGGGAAGTTTGCAGACTTAAAAAAGGCGTTGTATGGTCTCAAACAAGCTCCTCGTGCTTGGTTTGAGAGGTTCTCTACCGTGGTTACTTCTTTTGGTTTTTTCTATAGTGCTCATGATTCAGCTCTTTTTGTTAAGTCCACCTCTGCTGGCCGTATTCTTCTTTCGCTTTATGTTGATGAAATGATTATTACTGGTGATGATGTTGTTGGTATTGCATTGCTGAAGGCAGAATTAACTCATCAGTTTGACATGAAAGATTTAGGTCCTTTACGGTACTTCTTGGGTATTGAGGTTGCCCTTTCTCCTAAGGGTTATCTTCTATCTCAATCAAAATACATAGCAGATATCCTTCAGCAAGCTCGGCTTACCGATACTCGGACATGTGATACACCTTTAGAACTTAATGCTCGATATGGCCCTACAGATGGTACTCCATTACCTGATCCCACATTGTACCGGACCTTGGTTGGTAGCTTAATCTCACTATCACCAGACCAGATATTGCTTATGTTGTCCACATTGTCAGTCGGTTTATTGCATCTCCAACTACAGTTCATTCGGCTGCTGTTCTTCGTATTTTGCGCTATCTACGAGGTACTTTTTGTCAGAGTCTTATTTTCCCCTCCAATTCTTCTTTGGATCTTTGTGCATATTCTGATGCTGATTGGGCTGGTGACCCCAATGATCGTAAGTCTACTACTGGCTTTTGCATCTTCTTAGGTGGGTCCCTTATTTCATGGAAGAGTAAAAAGCAACAAGTTGTTTCTCGCTCCTCCACAGAGGCCGAATAACGTGCAATGGCAACTACCACAAATGAGATTGTTTGGTTGCGTTGGCTCTTGGCAGATATGGGGGTCCCAATTACTACTTCTACTCCGCTTTATTGTGATAACAAGAGTGCAATTCAAATTGCCCGTAATTCAGTTTTTCATGAGCGGACTAAACATATTGATATTGATTGTCATACTACTCGGCAGGAATTACAGCGTGGGACGATTACATTGCCATTTATATCTTCGTCCATGCAGATAATTGACTTCTTCACCAAGTCTCAAACTGTTCAGCGGTTTCGTTTCTTTGTTGACAAACTCTCGATGCTTCTTGCCGCTGCATCATGAGTTTGAGGGAGGCTGTTAGAAATTATTTTTATTATTATGTTTATTAGTATATTTTCATCATTGTTTTAAGGTTTACTTTAGGCCTTGTTTTAAGGCTTTCTTTAGGCCATGTTTTCATCATTGTTTTAAGGATTGTCTTTTTCCTTTAGCAACCTATATATACTCTTAATTGTATTCTCAGTGTAATAGAACTAATGTAAACATTTGTACAATCTCTTTACTCTCTTCAATTCTCACATCTCTTCACTCTTTTAAATTCTCACAGTGGACACATGACAGGACCCATTAAGTCGAAGAATGAGCTTCAGGTAAAATAAATGTGGCTTCAATGGTATTTTGTGTTAGTATATTACTTTTTTTGGGGTACAGTATTACTTTTTTCGTTTGTTCTAAGTTGTTTGACGTCCAAGGAATGGGAATTTATAGGTCTTTCATCTTAGGTGTCATTTGCTGAATTTGTGGACATCTGATGGAATGCTAGGATGGGTTTTGCTTTACTATGTTATGTTAAATTTAAATTTAAGGAGAAAAAAGTTATACTCTTTTGAAGGATTACTAACTTCAGTAATATAAGCCAGTGACTTTTGATGGTTGAGGATCTGTCACAAATGCAAATGTTATTCCCTAAGAGCCCCATTACAGCACTTGAATTACCTGCATTTAGTTCTTGGTGGAAAACAATCTCATTGGAAGAAAATATCTTATGAGCAAGTACTTGTAAGTTTGATTTTAATGTTCAGGTATGAGATTGTAAGAAGGTAGACTTAAGAGGATGACTAAAATTTTTTCTTTTTTTTGATGATCACTTGATACTTACTTACATTAGTATTGGATTAAATTATTATATTGTGGTTTATTTTAGGCTACTTTTAATAGCAAAAAAAACATAGAGAATACCACCAGGTGCTAATTATTTGGTCATTGTAAGGTTCTAAATCTGTGTTATAGAATTCTCTTCCTTGAAGTGGTGAAATTGATGGGATATTTCTCAATCCCAAGAAATATAGTGTCCTCTGATTTGTGAGGTATAGTGTTTTGTACTCTCGGTTGCTCACCAATACCATGCAATAACAATACTCCAGGAGATAAACCAAATTTTTACTATGGATAAAAGTGAAGGCTTTTAATTAGTTACCTTATTGAGACCATTGTATTAAATTTGGCTGGATCTCCCTCCAGTTCCTCCAGTGGATGTTATATTGCAACCACGTCATAAGATGCTGCCCGTGGGAGTTGTTTTGTTAGTAAGTTCATAGAAAATTTGCTTATAAAAAAAAGTTCATAGAAAATTTATGTTACAATCATTATTAGATTGCTGCTCACTAACCTTTTGCATATGTATTGTCCATCACTTACATACCATCACTTTCGTAGTTGGATGATTCAGAGACCTGCTGTATATTAAACCTATATTACTTGCAATATTACAGTTGATGGGTGCAAAAGACATTGTAGAAGGGGTGGAGAAGCACAACCCCCTCAATGAGGGTTCTATCCTTTGGATAACAGAAACTAAATCCTCATTGGGCCTGATCGATGAAATATTTGGACCTGTAAAGAACCATATGTGGTAAGATATAATTCAGAAAGCGAAATCCCTGCTGGGGTCCATCAAGGCACTTTGATCTCGTTTGTTCGAGAGTCTGCAGGTCATATTCTAAATGACCAGAATCTTTACAAGAAAGGGTATTGTTGACCCTCTCTAAATTTTAATAATGACAAAACACAACTCTAATTGTACTAACAGTCTTATCTAAGTGTTTTAAACGATAAAAGCTACAACCAAGAATCAAGATGCAAGAACTCAACCCGAATCAGACACCAAGTCAAGACAGAAGATCTAGTATAGGCATAAGATATTGAAACAAGTTGTAAATCTCACTTGTTTTGGTAACTAGCTTGTCTTATGGCTCATTTTGTAAAAGTATTTTAAGAAAACTATTCATTCAAACGTTTTTAAGTCAAAAACATTTCAATACATGAATAACTGGGTTGAAGGGCAACCCAGTCGACTGGATCCCTATACCAAATGACTAGGATATGAGATAGTATGGCCCCAGTTGACTGGGTGATCGATACCAGTCGATCGGTATCTTGGACAGTTTGTCCCCAGTCGACTGGGTGATCAATACCAGTTGACTGGAATTCTGGACAGAATGTCCCCAGTCGACTGATAAGAACTACCCAGTTGACTGGTACTCTTCATAGCCTTAAAAGTGAGACTTTTCACTTGACCCTGTCTACTGGTACTAAGACCTAGTTTACTGGTACTAAGACCTAATCGATTGGTAATTCAAAAAATATGACCGTTGAGGCGTCAGACTTGAGCATTTAATGTACCAAATCGTACCAAGTCAGTACCAAACGGCCATATTAATTCAAGGTTATATAAACTCACTCCAATGAGCATTTAAGCATAAGAGATTACACATTCAACCAAGTTTTTGCTGATTAATACACAAAAGCTTTGAAACATTTATTGTTGAGTCATTCTTCAAGCTTTACTTTGAAAGAAAGATATTGTTCATTTGTAAAAGCATTCATTGCTATCTCTTTACCATTTACTTTACAGCAACTCATATTTATTGTAAAGGGATTAACTTCCGAAAGGAAGAGATTAGTTTCCGAGAAAAAGGGATTAGCTTCCGAAAGGAATGGATTGTTTGTAAAGTTTGTGCAACACCCGTGAAGTTGTACGACTAAGAGTATTAGTGGATTACTTCAAGGAGGTTCCTTGAAGAGAGTGGACGTAGGGTCGGAACGAATCCGATATTGTCGAACCACCATAAACTGAGTTTGCACTTTCTATTCCTTAAACTCTTTTATTTAAAGCACATTACTTGTTTATACTCTTATGCATTTAATTGTTTTTATAAACTTGCAAGTAATTAGTGAAAGTTTTTAAAAACTCAATTCACCCCTTCTTGGATTGGAACCTCAGTCTACAGGTATGATGCATCTGGTGAGAATGATGAAGAGTTGTCAAATGAGGCAGAATTTTCAGATGATGAGAAGGAAGCTGAGTACAAGAGGATGCAAAAAATGATAAAAAAGGGCATGAATGACTAGACACCTGGAAACAGGAAAAACAACAAAAAGAAGATTAGAAACAAGGATGGGGCATGGAAAAATTGTAGACACTCAGTGCAGCAAACACCGATGGGGGCAGGTCAGCCACCAACACCACCCAATCAGAACCAACATCGTGTCCCACCTGTCATAGCATCGATGGATCATGGTAATTGTTCATCCTCTTCTTCCATGGGGCAAAGTGTTGTTGGTGGAACTGGCTTACTTCCATTCCCTCAGATGCCTCAGACTGCTGGTTTTATCATGAGTGGAGTTTGGACAAGTGGGACGCCTCATCAACATCTACACAACACTACATTTCCTAACGGATTTCCAACTGATGGTATGGCATGGCTCTCCCAAAATCATCAGCAGCATCCTTATCCCATGTCTATGCCAATCCGGATGCCAATGCCAAACCGGATGTCAATGTCAAAGGTTATTTCGTAATGTGGGTGTAGCACGTGGGCAAGTAAACTTTTTTTGCAGGGTCATCATATGCACCTTGGCCAGGTCCTGCAGGTCAAAATTGCTTCAGTCAAACAGCATTTGGGATTGGTTTGCAGGGCCAACCCACTCACATTCCCATAAATGCAGAAGAACGAAGTTTGTCCAATGTAGTACATGCAAAACAGAACTCTAATTCACAGAATCCTGCAGTCAATCCGAGTAACTTTGAAGGGGCAGTAGTTTTTTAGGTGGGAGAGAACAGCAGTAATCCAAATAACGTTCAAATAGTCTGTTATTAACCTAAACTAGTGAATTTAACTATGGTCGAGCTTCTGGTATTTGTGGAATCACATGCTTCTTGTAAACTATTTGCTGTGACAATTTATTTTTAGAATAATGTGACCGTCTTGCGTAGTTGTCATTTTGTGGTATATTGAGTTAAATGGTTATTTATCCTTTAGTTGATGCAAAGCCTTGTAACAAAACTCCAAAAATACGGAGGGATGGTATCATATCTCTTGCTAGTCTTGGTTCCAAAGTCTGCAGCAGTCAAATATTAGATACACTACTTCAATTGCTCGGTAATTTCGGTCTCTTAACATATCAACATATGATTCGGTAACTAAAAACCAAGAATCCAGGTCTAGCAAAACTTTCCGAGGAAACTCTACTATCTCATCCCTTGTTCCGAGCAGAAACTTCCCACCTCTTATGTGTAGCATCTGTTCAAGTTGTTGCCTGCAATGTAAATATGATCCGAAAGTACATGCAAACAACAGGAACTTTTGATTTTCACGAAATTCGTTTCACATCATTTACAGAATCCAAAAACTTCAAAAAAAAAAGAAAAAAATGAATGCGTAAAGAAGATTTGCCCTAAAGAAGAATCCTTGGTGTGAACTTTGCATCTCTATTTTACCCGATTCTTCTCTTCTTTTTCTGCTCTAAGTGCTCAAAGAACTAAATAAAATACATGATCCAAGTTAAAATGTTACATTGTACATAAAAATAAAAAATTAATTAAAAGACAGAACCTTCTCTCTCTTGTGCACGTACCAGTTGATAGTGTCATGGATTTTCCAAGAAGGTTCTTGCATAAGATTCGAAAGTGATTTATGTAGAACCAGCTTCACTAGGTGGTATTTAGTTCCATGGGTGTGGCACAGGGGGCTAGAGTTTTTGAAGGTAAGTTAATGCCACCCCCTCTCACAGACAACGAAGGGCATTTGACTGAGTTGGCTCTGCTGACAAGGTTCGAGTCTAGATATACAACTATGACAGTGATGTCATCGTGGAAATGACGCCGGACACCACGGTCAATCTTCTTCAAATCTGAGTATCTCATTTCCCTCTTTTTAGCTGCTTCCTGCAAGGCAGCTTTCACAAGCCTACGCGCACTTCCCTGCAAGGTGACAAGCAAGTGATTGTCAGATAACAAACTTTTCCCAACCTAGTCAACCAGATCGCAGAATAAATGTCAACCAAGTTGTCCAAATGAAATTATACAGATGTATAGATATCCTAAACATATTTATACCTCCCAATGCTAGCTAACATATTAGAAACAATACATTCTCTGTAAATATTGTCAATCCTAGTGAATGATGAAGCTATAGCCATGATTCTCTACGACTATAATTAGTAGGAGGAGAAGTGTGGAAAAAGTAGTATACACTGTTTAGTATGAGAGAAAAGTCTTTTCAAGTGAGAGAAAAGTGAGGAAAAAAACTGAGAATTGGAGTTCTTTTTCCGAAATAATAAATCCCAATCATTCCAAATTGGGCGTATTACAGACAGAAATATGAGAAAGAATTGACAAGATATTATCATTGTGTACCAATTTATCCCCATTTAATCCCTCAAATTAACATTATAAGTGATATAATGGTAAAAATGATATCATTTACATTTTCTTTCCTGCCATTATTCCATTCTACTAAACAAGGGAAAGAGAGAATCATTTTCTTTCTTTCCATTTTTTCTTCCTCTCAACTAAGCACATGATGGAAAATATCAATCTTCTTACTTTTCTATCATCTAGTTTTTAATCCTCTTCCTTTTTCTTTCCTTTCATTTTTCATTCCTACTAAATATAGCCTAAGCCCAACTATGGACCCTTGAAGCTATCATTATTAATCATCCATGTAGAAATATATATACAATAACGCATGCAACCAACTAAGCACATGTAAATAAAAAGCTATAGTTTAGTCAAAATAAAGGAGTTAATTCTACTAAATGAAAGCAGAAATATCCATGACAACAATCATGAAATCAACTATTACGGGGCATATATTTATATCCATGCTGTGATTGGTGAAGGCCCCCTCATAAATCCTAGGATAAAGTTGCATAGAATCAGAAGTAACTTGCATTTCCATTGAATGTGAATAGAAACACTAAGTTTACTTGCTATGTCAAGTCAGCAATTGTCAATTTCCAGGGTAAAAGAATAATGGGTGTAACCACATTAACAAAATAGAACTGCCATTCCATGGTGAGATAGGTATCTTACATTGCGTGGATGATTTTGAACTAAATCAACTGCTTCTTGATTGCTAAGATGCTCCCATAGCCCATCAGAAGCAAATATGAGAAACTGGTCATGAGGTTGGAGCTCATGCACAGAAACAGAGGGTTCAGAGCTCAAAATTGGCCTACTAAAAGGTTTGCGAAGACGAAACTTTGCATACAAAGGCTCTCTGTTATACTCCGCCTTTTTCAGGTAGACATCACCAATAGATCTTGAGATCTGCAATACAAAAAGTACTGTAAGTACAACAACTATCATATCAGAATAGGTCATACTGTACACAGAATATTACATTACAAAATAGCTTATTATAATTTCATCAATGCCGAGAAAGTCAACTTCCATTATCGATAAATATGCAAGTAACCTAATAAAATATTTATATATACTTAAATATATTCAAGGAATCATCTATGTGATAAAGTCATAACCAGATTGAAGCTTAAAGGGAATGCAATGGAGAACTCTGTAAATCATCGAGTTCTATTTCCCTTTAAACTTCTTGTCATCTTAAACCATAAGGATTCTAAGGAAGAAAAAAGAGCTCTAAGACATTCTTCTTTTTGTTGGTTCATAATCCACACGGAGTTAAGTTTGTAACAGCCTTTTACTTGTCATCTTGGTACATCAACATTGTAAGAAGAACGTGTTAATACCTTGGGACAAAATATTAAAAGAAATCCAACCAAAAGCTTCTACTATCAACAATAAGCAATAGATGCCAAAGGCATAGGGCCTTGGGATTCTCAACTTTCTCTAACATAAAAAAGGACAATAATATACGCAACTCGAGCGCACACAATATATTTGGGTTCCAACTTAGAGATGCCAAAATTAACAAGCTGGTGATTTTCCATTATTGTCAACATTTTCATACGATTGATTTCTTAATTTCCGTGGACCAAAAATCTTGAAATCTCAATTGCCTAAACCATGGGCATAGATGACAAGAAACTTGCCCCACCCATTCCATTTTCTTCTATCCCATCGATTCCCTTTCCTCTCTCTCTTTTTTTTTTCTTGCCGGGGGTTGGATGTCAGCAGAACCAAAAGTTTTAATTTATTGTGTATATCAATCATCATGGCATAATAAATCTGCTGAATGTCATGGTAGCAACAAAATTACATTAAATTTAATCCCTGGTTCCTTCTTCTATGAAAACTAAGTTTCAATATGCCACTTCCTTGTCATGTATTAGACACAACTCCACTTTCATCATACTATACAACTGCTTGTTAAGCCATCCTTAAAGAGTTAAAGATACAAACATTAGGATCTCAAAGTCAACCCTTGATATGAGTGTATTTCAGTTGGATTTCCCCTTTTCACACCTAATAATGGACTCAAATTAGTTATGATGTTAGATGAGGTCCTTGATAATAGCGATAATGTTTATACCATTCAGCTTATTAATCATTTGATTTTTTTTAACATTAACATTAATTTTTCAAGCATATAATTATCTTCAAATTCACAGATTCTCTCTACACAGAAAAGTTTAAATTTCCGACTTCCTTATGATGCTGTCCACATAATCCCATATCTCATCAGACCCTATAATTGCTCATTAATTCATCCATAAATGTATGAAAAAACAAGAGTTAAGTCTCTGAATATAAGCGTAGCGTGGATGGAAATTCCACTGTCAAATCTCTAATCATGTTTCTTTCACCCTTTTCTTAGTCACAAAGATGAATAGATACCCTAACAGTCTGAAAATTAACATGAGACAGCTATAATTTCAAGTATAACATCTAAGTATCTAACATGGTCACCCATAGAATAGAACTTACCTGTATCAGGCCTTTTACACGCCATACACCGTGCTTTAAAACTACAATCTGCGAGTCATCTGGATGCAAAGAATGCATCTCCTGTCTAACAGACTCTATAGCCACGTTATGCTCTGATGAGAGCTGGATGGCAAAAACCTCCCCAGTTGCCTTCATAAGCCTGCCCAGCACAGCACGGGAATCGCCAAGGTTAGCAATGTAAAGGGTCCCACCACAAATCACACCAACCAGGCAGCAAGATCCAACAGATGCAATCTGGGGATTCATAGGCCACTGTTTGGTTACAAGAGAGAGAAACCCTTCTTCTGTTGATTGATATGCTTTCCTTATCACATCCACAGACATGGATTGTTGCTCAGTGGCGAACCCTGTAAATTTCATTATTAAATAAAATCATTAATTATAACAACCTAGTACTTTTTTTAAAGCTCCTAAATTACAAAAAAGGAATTTGTACCGTGTGTCCTGTTTCAAAAATACTCAATCTAATGACATTCACACATAAAATACTCGTGTTCAGTTGTAGGTTTCTTACTCTTTAGATGCTGGAATAGATGAACATTGATATAACGTGAGGTCTCAGGCCCGCCATGGCCGTCATATATCCCAACGAAGGTGCCATAAGGGCCAGACTCAAGAGTGCTCAAAGAGCCAGACTCAATCTGGCTCTGATCCTCAAGCAAATTGTTTGCCTGAACAACGGCCATCGAGAATTCACCATTCGAGTGCTGCCCGGCGTCTTTATACCATAGAAGCCCATCTTGTCGGCCTACTGCATCCGAACCCGTGTGGACATAACGGTCTCGGTCCGAGGACGGCCGCCAGCAGGCCCTCAGAAAGTTCATCAACTTTGATAACATCCCTCATCTCACCTGTGCCAGCCTCTAATTCCTCAACATCCAGAAATGGATGGAATAACACTCCCTGATTAATAAAACCCACCAGACTCCTCCCCTGCAAACCGATATGATATATGAATTTAAGCTATCAAAAAGAACAAGGAACTTAAACTAATGATATAACCAGGATTACTTGTATACTTTAATCATTTCTATTTATTAATAGAAATCAAATTGTATCTAACTTTATGTTAATCAACTCAATGAATTTAGAAGAACCGAGGTCTAAAATCTAAAACCCATATCCAGTTCTGCCTAATACGAGTAAGAAGTATTGCCCCTAACAAGAGACAACGTGAGGTATGGGCACCAAATTCATATCTACCTCTACATTCCACACTTCAAGCAAGCAGGTATTGGTCACACACCCAAAATTAAACGATATTTCCAAAAAAAGAATTCGAACAAAATCATCAATCACATAAATTAAGGAGAAAGAAAAGTTAGAAAAACAAACTCATAGTATAATTAGGCTATGCGCACAGTTTCTGGTCGCCTACTGAATCATACCGGATGAAAACGATGGAGATCTTAAGGAAACAGAGCAATACATGTGAGTGTAAAAGCGTTAGATCTATAGATCCATCAAATCAGAAACTGTAAAAAATGAGGGGTTTGTTCACTTTGGCTTCTTGATTATCTTTCTACACTCTTCTCTTTTCTTTTCTTTATTTCTTTCTTTCTCTCTCTCTCTCTCTCTTTTCTTGTGTGCAAGTATAGAACAAGGTAAAATAAAATACTAAGAAGATGGACAGAAAGATAAGAAAAACTGAATATAAATCGTTCTCTATCACTGTGAGAAGATGGATGGATAGGGAAAACTGAATATAAATCGTTCTCTATCACTGTGATTGTTGAACAAACTGAAAAAACTCTCTTTGGTCTCTCTCAGCAGACAAAAGCCCTATAAAAGAAAACGAACAAAGCGATGGCTGAAAGCCAGCCATGCATATGGGTGGCCATGGGCTCCACATAAGAGAAAGAGAAAGCCGATAGAAAGAGAGGAAAAAATTTATAAAAAAAAAAAAACGAACAAACAAACAAACAAAGATAGATATTATGATAGTAATTTATTTTAATTATAAAATATTTGCTGTGATTACCCACTCTTTACATGGATTTATGTGTTTGGTATATGAAAGTTTTCATTTCTACCCCATATCTTTTGATATTTTTATTTCAAGTTTATTTATGCTGAGGAAGAGAACCAAAATCAAGTAATAACATATGATAGCATACCAAGGGTATTGAGATTAATTTTTAATTACTTATCTTGATATAAACATTTTTTTATGTCATCTTTGATTGTTTGGAATTAAAGTTTAGAATTGAAATTGACGTAGAATTATAGTACTTTTAATCATATTAATGTTGAAAAAACTATGATTCCATCTCAATTCTAATTCTAATTCTAAACTTCAATTACAGACAACCAAACGTAATATTAGTGATTTCTAAATTAATAAATGATAGAAATATTTACTACTTGTAATTTTTATGAAATTAAAACTCATTATAATCTATTTCGTTTTATTTTATTTTATTAGATGGCCAATATATAATCAATTGGTATTTTTTGTCTCTAAAGATGACATTTTAAATTTGAATCCTTTCACTAGTATCTATTTTTTATCTGTAAAATATGAACCCAAGAGAGACTAATCCCTTGGGAGCTGAATGCATAAGACATCACCCAATCCTAAAAGTGGATTGATAAAACTCTGAAGACCTTATTGACTATAACTCAAATTCGCCATGAAAGCAACGAAAAATTATTAGATGTTTCTTATTCTATATAGTGTTATCATTCGTCAATTGGTAATATGATGAGCTTAAGTAATAATTTTAAAGAACTCAAGTGGTAACACAACACGTCGGTATTATTCAAGTTCCTTGAAATTACCACTAGAGTTTCTCATACTACCAATGGGCGAATGGTAATACTACACAAAGTAAGAAACATCCAATAATTTTTCGAAATCAAAACTTCTGTTACTTTCTCTTAAAGTATGATCAATCGTACAGGAAGAAAATCTGTCAACTAAAACTCGACAATTCTGAATAACAACACCAAGACAGTGGAACTCAGCGTCTCTGTTATAAACCGGGTGAACTATGAGTTAATATAACAAAAATGACACAACATAGCTGCCTAAATCATGAAATAGCATTCATTATAAAGTGATATGATCAAATTGTTTGAAATAATGATGTAGATGTAACAATCAAAATATTGGGGATGCTTTTTTTAAAAAAAATATTATTTTTTATTAGGATTTGTCCATGTTTGTACTGATATACTTTTTTTGGTGAGTGACATGATAATTTTGATTTACCTAAAAAAAATTATCCTTTAAATAAATGTTGGTATAAGATATGCATTTAATTCCATATAGTTGCTTTAAATAATAATAAAAAGAGCAATATTAAGAGTCCGTTTGAAACCAAATGAAAATAAAATTTATTTAATTTTAAATAAATTAAAATAAATTTTCACATTTGACTTTTTTATTTTAAATTGTAAAATGTATTTGAATTCTCATGTTTAAATTATGAGATAAATAAAAAATTCAAAAGAGGAAAAGGAAAAAGAGGAGGCAAAAGGGAAGGAAGGATAAAATGAAAGAAAATATTTTGGTCAGCGTAGCTTTTTATCATTTATTTTATAAAATTTATTTGTAAATTATATTAATTTTAATATAATTTATAACAAATCAACTTAACTCTATAATAAATTCATTTCAAAATGAATTATAAATCAAATATTTTTACTTCATATTATATATATTAAAATGTGTGACTTCATTATGTGTTGTTTGGCATTTTGGATATGAAAAAATTATTATTTGTACTAGATACAAAACATGATTTTTGTGCTGGATAAAAATTTAATTAATAATTTTGGAGAGGAGACAAAAACCTTGTTTAGCTATTGTTGCAACCAAGTATCTGTCTTGGATATGACATCCCTACGCAGGTGTTCAACTCTCATGGACACGTGTACACAATCACTTTTGAACAAGTGGCAAATATAATGTGGATTAGCGTTTGAGCAAAATTTTATTTGACACAACGGCTCATGTAAATAAATTATTTTTATTTTTATTTATTTTGTAAGTTTGTCTTTTGGTGAAACGATAATTTTTTTAAAAAAAATTAAAAAATGGTTATTTCGGTCTCTTTAAATAAATAATTTGTTTCATGTAATAAATATATATTTTACGATAAGTTATTTTTTATTTTTATTATAAAATTATATATTTTACAAGATAAATTGATTTTTTTACTCCGTCAAATAAAAGAGGCAGTTGACAACTTTACTTTGAAACTATTTAAGTTCAATTTACTTTAAATTGATTTAGTCATCTCCTCAAACATGACCAAAGTGGATTTAAGTAGAACCTAGTTTTGTGCCTAATTCTCTTGGTGGGTTTGCATTATGGTGGGCAGATTAATTTGTTTTTTAAGTTCGCTGACTGACAGAGGAAGATCATCCGCAGATTCTGCCTTAAGTTAAGAAAGTGATAGCTATTTAATGCTTTGGTTAATGTTTTAAATGGAAATTAAAATAAAATTTTTATTTTTTTTAAATATTATTTTAATCTCCACTTAAAACATTTTTTTTGACGATGACTTTAAAGTAACTTCAAAAAATTAAAATTTTATTATAAATTTTGTGAGAAAAGAACAATTAAATCTTTAAATCTTTTGGCTTTAAGTTGCATTAGAAGCCAAAACCAAACAAAGCCTTAAAAAATTTTTGTTTTGAACTCATTTAAGCATATTTTAATCAGTTCTTAAACACCAATTAAGTTAAAAGGTGAGAAACGGGTAGGTCAGACCGAGTACTGGTTAGATCTTACGAGTACAAGCTAAAAATATTCATTTTTTAATGGGTTTTATTTTTCATACACATTGTTTTAACAAGTGAGTAATTGATAAAAAAAGGTATTGACAAATTTTTTTCTATTTAAGTAAAAAAATGGTGACTTGGACCAGATCTTATGGGTAATAGATCAATAGGTACGAATTAAAAATATTTATTTTCTAACTAATTTTATTTTTTATGTCTATATCGATACTTTAACGAATAAATAAACGCAAATTAAAGGTCTCACCTCTGGTAAATTGAGACAGACCTAAAACAGCTAATATCTTATTCAATAGTATAAAGTTGTTAATCAATAATGTCATAAAAGCTCATAAAAAGAAATGTAATAATTCATTAATGGAGTAATAAAAATAGTATACATAAAACCGGCCAAACATGAGAAAGTTCATTCTTTTTGGACACATTAGGCTAAGTGTTTCTGGCCACAAAATATTCATAATTCATATTCTGCCATGTGAAGTGCATTTCACATATATCTTTTGTAATCAATCACACATGAGATATGTCGTCATTCATCACATTTAACTAAGCAAAATGTTGAAAACTGTTTTTGTATGGAATTCTCTCAAACACTACAGTTTGAGCACCTCCTGTGCAAATGTAGTAATTTTGATTTTTGAGAACACGGACTACGCGTTTTTCCTCTCATATATTTTGAGGTTTGAAAGTGATCGACAGATTTCCACTCTGTTGTTCTTTTTGGTTATTGTCACAGTCTAATCTGACTTGTGTAATATAAATTAGGTTAAAATAGGTGCATAATCACGTGGTTCGATATATTTTTATAATAATCTTTTTAAGTTTTTTCGTTAGTTATATGGTTTGCGTTATTATTATAAGATAGGTTTTCGTTAACACCACCGTTTTTCTATATACATTTGGTTGCGAGAGTAACCAGTTTTGACGCTTTATAGATTCTATAAATTATTTGAAGAACATCTGATAATTTTAAAAAAAGTTTCACTAGTGTAAATTTTTTTTATGGTTTTCAATTTTTAATAGTAAGAAAATAAGAAAACAATATCTTCTGTCGTAAAAAAAAATATTATATATTTTTTTTGCTTATGGTAGATCATATTTATTTTTGCATATGTAAAAAAAAAATATAATCAAATTCTTTGTGAAGGAACCTCTTTTTACCTTTTGATGTGCCAATTTCATATTGATAATATATTAAAAAAATCACGTGTAAATCACATGATAAATACTTGATTTGTTTATTAAATATTTCATTACAAAAATCATGTGATTTGCACATGATTTTTTTAATACATGACCCAATGTGAATTTACCACATCAATGGATAGGAAGAAGTTCTTCCACACCAAACGTGAGAATTTCACACTGAATCATGTATTAAAAAAACCTTATAAAAATCGCATGATCTTCTTATTGAAATATTTAATAGATAAATTAAATATTTTATAACGTGATTTGCACGTGATTTTTTTAACGTGTGGCTTAATGTAGAGTTGCAACTTCAATAAGTAGGAGGAAGTTTTTCCACTGATGTGTATCAAAGTATTATTCTTTATAAATAATGCTTTTTACGTGGGCATTGTAAAGTTTTTTTCGTCTTAGAAGAAAAATGGTAGAAGGGGATTGACTAGTTCACACATTTCATTTTTTTTATTATCATTTTCACATACAATTTTAGAAAAAAACATTTAAAAAAGCATTTGAAAACAAAAAAAAACCATTTTTATATAATGAAAATAAACCTTGTTTTATAAAAATAATTTAGTCTTCCTAGAGTGAAATTGAAAAAAAAAATGAAAATGAGATATTTTATTGAAAACGAAAATGTTTTTTAAAGCCAAATGCAATCTAACTTTTCAAACATCATTCAAGTAAACTTGAACTTATGTCTTCCTCTCTGTTAAATATGTTGTTTGTTGCTCCTCCGTGTCAAGAAAACCACTGCCAATCATTTTCTTTTTAATTTTGTGTAAAAGTAAATTTAAAAAAATAAGAGAAAATATGGTAATATTATAGATCCGGTTTCGTAAGAGATACCATGAAATTAAAAAAATCTATTAATAATTATAAAAAAATTAAATAATAATTTTAGTATTTAAACTTGAACTTATGTCTTCCTCTCTGTTAAATATGTTGTTTGTTGCTCCTCCGTGTCAAGAAAACCACTGCCAATCATTTTCTTTTTAATTTTGTGTAAAAGTAAATTTAAAAAAATAAGAGAAAATACGGCGATATTACAGATCCAGTTTCGTAAGAGATACCATGAAATTAAAAAAATCTATTAATAATTATAAAAAAATTAAATAGTAATTTTAGTATTTAAATGTTTTTCTTTTGAATTTTTTTAAATAATTACTATTCAGTTTTTTTTTTTTTGTGATTACTAATAGATTTTTTCGATTTCATAATAACTTTTACGAAATTAGGTCTATGAAATCACCGTTAAAAGAGAAAAAAAAATATATATATATATATAACTTCTTTGGGAATGCTCATATTTATGTCCTTTGCAATGGACTGATGTCGTGGATTGACATTTTTGCTGATAATCAACTTACATATCTATAAGCGTCATTTGGGAACCCTCTTAATGAGGGTTTAAAGTTTTTTTATCCCCATGATTACCGTTTGGTTTAGTATTAGTTTTGATTAATGATTCTCAAAATAATTTTATAAAACAATAATCAAGTTAAAACAGTTTTGTGTTTAATAAAATAATTGTAAAAAATTATCTAACACAAATGTTAAAATATTAAAAACATTTTTTTTCAGTTTTTTATTCTTAATAATTTTTTAAAAATACATGCTTAGCCTGTCTTCAAAACATAATCTTTGTAATGATTTAAGTGGTTTGGACAATGTTTTAAAATTTTATTAATTTAAAGATACTTAAATCAATTTTCAAACATAATTTTAATAACCCAAATAAAAAAAAAAAGTCACATGGTAGTACTTAGGTTCAGGCCCTAAGAACTACAAGAAGATTGTGCCAGTTGAAAATGGGCCCTTTTTTTTCATCTGAAACTGAGAAGTATTCAACTTTTCTTACTTCCAATTTCCACCACCAAATTTGTCATTTAACTACACGGATGCAAATGAAAGGATTCTCGATTTTGTGGCTTAGATTTATAAAAGCTCTCAATCTTTTCCAAATCCAAACAAAGCCCCACAACTCCAAATAAGCCCTGAAAAAATTCAAACACCGAAAACCCTAACGAATCCTTCCATAGACCCAATGAATTTACTCGCCACCATCCATTATCATGAATCGTGCTCTCTCTCATCCCCCTTCCTCCGTACCTGGTAGCGGAGATGGACATGACCCCGATATACCTGGCACGTGGTACGGAAAATCCAATACCTCCTCAACATCTTAGCGATCGGTATGTTCTATTGCGTCCTTATCTTTTTATTCGTTAAGCTACGAAGCGACCACCGTCGGATGCCCGGACCGACCGCCATAATCACCAAGCTCCTCGCCGTTTGGCAAGCCACGTGTCGGGAGATCAAGCGCCACTGCGGCACCGATGCTGCTGAACTATTCAAGACCTGTCAATCACACGAATTATAAACAAAAAAAAATAAGATACGATATATCAAAGTTCACCCCAAAATAGGATTACGTCCTGCCAGAAGTCGCACTATTATCAACCTCACAAATCTCTCGTTTTAATGTGCACTCAGTACATAAAAAGTATTTATAATCAGCTTAAGATGGTTTTCGCCTTGCTGAAAATCACGGCTATTCATGGGCCTAAGCCCAAGCCCAACCCATTCACGGGGGAATGGGACCCCACTCATGGGGGAGTAGGACCCCATGGTTGTCGAGGGTTCTACAGATCTGGACCTGTGAAGTATGCACCAACTCTAACAATCCTCCACTTGGTAAATACTTCACACACATAAAAAACTCCTCAAAACTCTGTTTCTTCAAGCCCATCTCAGTAGCGCACCACTTAAACTTTGCTAGACTAACTGTTTTAGTCAAGAAATTTGTGTTGTTCACTGTTGTATCGACTTTCTCCAAAATTATCACATTTTCTTCAATCTTTTCTCGGATGAAGTGATATTGGATATCAATATGCTTCATCCATGAATGAAATGCATGATTCTTTGCTAAGAAGATAGCACATTGATTGTCACATTTCACCTTCACTGCTCCTTATTTAAACCCAAGCTCAGCACACAACCTTTGAAGCCAAACCACTTCATTTCCAGCATGAGTTATCGCCATATACTCTACTTTTGTGAATGAAAGAGCAACAACACTTTACCTATTACAAATCCAACTCACCGCCCCACCAAACAGATTGAACATATATCCGCTTGTAGACCTCCTACTATCAATGTCTTCTCTCCAGTCAGCATCAATCAATCATACAATATCAAGATTCTTCTTACCTCCCATACCTCCATAGCACAATGCAAAATTTAACGTGCCACGAAGATATCTAAGAACTCTCTTGATTGCAATCCAATGTTTTTTTCCCAGGATTAGACATATCTATTCAATACTTCCATTACTTGGGCAATATCTGGTCTTGTACACACCTTGGCGTCTATCAAGCTTCCAACCGCACTAGCATAAGTTACGTGCACCATCTCAGCTTCTTCCTCTGTCTTTAGACATTGTTCCGTAGATAACTTGGTTCCCAAAGACATGGGAGTCCCTACCGGCTTGCTGTCAGACATGTTAAATTTCTTCAACACTTATTCAATATGCTTCTTCTGACTTAGCCACAGTTTTCAATTTTCAGAATCCCTCTTTATCTGCATGCCCAAGATAAAGTTTGATGCCCCTAGGTCTTTCATGTCAAACTGCTTGCCAATGATGCCTTCACAGTGCTAAACATCTTCTTGTTATTTCCAATCAACAACATATCATCAACGTACAAGGTTAAAATGACAAAATCAACCCCTAATCTTTTCACATATATGCAGTGATCAGCATAGTTGTGAATGAACCCAAGCTGAATGGCATATGTATCAAACTTTTAGTACCACATTTGTGGTGATTGCTTTTATCCATACAAAGACTTCTTCAATTTACAAACTAGCTCTTCCTTACCTTTTCTCACAAAGCCTTTAGACTGTTTCATGTAAATTTCTTCTTCTAAGTCCTCATGAAGGAAAACTGTCTTTACATCTAGTTGCTCGACCTCTAGATCATAAGCAGCTGCTATGGATAAGACAAATCTGATAGATGTCAACTTTGCTACCGAGGAAAATATCTCACCATAGTCAATTCCCTCTATTTGTGAGTACCCAACCAGACATACCTTGTACTTTTCTACCATTTCATCTGCATTTGTTTTCTTCTTGAAAATCCACTTGTATTTAATTGCCTTCCTATCTCTAGGCAATTTCATAAGGCTCCATGTTTCATTCCTAACCAGTGCCTGTATCTCCTCTTTTATAGCACCCTCCCATATATTTGCATCCTCCGAGGTCCTTTCCTTTTCATTGTGCTAGAATCATCACCAGTAATATTAAAAGCATATAATGCACCGCAAGCACTAAGGGAATACCTGATGGGTGGCCTCCTAACCCGTGTGGATCTCCTTATGATAGGTATGGTCTTTACCCCCCAGCCAACATCTAAATCTTCATTCTCTACATTAGAAACATGAATATCGTGCTCAAACCCAACTGACTCAGAATCTGAAGTATCCGATACAGTCTGTGGGGTAGTCTCCCACTCTTTGTCTCTCAGGCTAAGATCAATCTGAATCTACTTTGGTTGTTCCGATACATCTTGGACAACCTCCATATCTCTTTGTGTTTCTCTGAACATAGCATCTCTACTAAAAACTGTACTCATGTTTTCTGGATTCCATAACTTGTACCCCTTGACCCTATCCTTATAACCAATGAAAAAACACTTCATTGATTTGTGGTTAAGTTTGTTTCTCTTTTCTTTTGGCACATGCATATAAGTATCACACCCAAACATCCTAACATAAGCCAAACTCGGCTTCTTCCTGAATAGTGCCTCAAATGATGTTCGATCCTGCAAAGCTGATGTAGTTGACATGTTCTTCAGATAACATGCCATAGCCACCGTCTCTTCCCAGAACTCCGGCTCCAAGCTTGCACAACTCAGTATACTCCTCGATTTCTCTATAAGTGACCAATTGAGTCTCTCGACCACCCAATTCTATTGAGGTGTATATGGAGTTGTTTTCTGTCTTACAATGTTGCTTGCCACACAGAATTGCTCAAACTTGTCTGAGCAAAATTCTCCTCCATTATTTGTTCTCAGTACCTTTATATTTATTTTTATATGATTTTCTACCAATGATTTAAACTCACAGAACTTATCAAATGCTTCTGATTTACTCTTAATGAAGTAATTCTATGCATACCTTAAAAAATCATCAATGAAAGAAACGTAATACCATGATTTTCCAAGAGATTGGACCGAAACTGGCCTAAACACATCATTATGTATCAAATCCAGAATGCCATTCGCCCTCATACTAGTGGACTTAAAACTCACAGGGTTTTACTTGCCATGTAGACAATGCTCACAGAAACTGAATCCCATAGAGAAATATGGAACTCCCTTCACCATCTGTTTCGATAATAAAGTAGATAGTCCATTTTCACCGATATTCCCAAGCCTTTGATGCCACTACATAGAGGACTTCACATCATCATCAGTTGCATCCTCAGAGATCAAACCTCCACTGCACTGACTTTGTACTGTACTTTCTAGCAACTTATGCAACGTACTATACCGAACACCTAGTGTAATTACTAGCGATCCACGAGTCATCTTACACGAATTTTTGTCACAGCTGAAATTCACTCCCTCATTTGTCATATTGATGACTGACATCAGGTTTCTGCTGAGGCTCGGAATATGCATCACACCTGGAAGTGTCATGGTCGTCCCATCATTCATCTTCAACTTCACCTTCCCATGACCAATAATTTTCACCGGAGAACTATCTACCAATAAAAAGTTTCCCTCATCAAAGGTTTTATACTCACGAAACCAGTCCCTGTGAGGTGTAACGTGAAAGGATGCTCATGTGTCAATTATCCAAACACTTCAATCTGTTTGAGCCAAACATGAAACCATATTTAAGTCACCAGCATCATCATCCTGGTTCTTGTTTCCTGAAGCTAATCTCTTGCCTGTCCACTTTTCAGGGTTCACACTCTTACTTCTGCAATCTTTTTTCAGATGTTCGAGTTTCTTACACTTCTAACACTTCAACCCATATTTATTCCTACTTTTCAATCTTCCCCTGAACTTGGGTTTATCACTAAACCCCTTGTAATCTCTATCATGGATTCGTTATCTCACAGATAAAGCCTCATTTGACGAGTTTTTTGTACCTTACCACATTATCTCCTCAGATAATAAGGCTGCCACGACATTCTCAAAGGATAGATAGTCGTACTACTACCAATCGTAACTATAAAATTATCCCACGAATTAGGCAGTGAACAGAGTAGTGTAATAACCTTATCATCATCCATCACATCAACACTACTAGATAATAACTGACCTATCAAAGTGTTGAGTTTATGTATATGAACAAAGAAAGAATTGTCCTCAGCCATTCAAAGGTTGTATAACTTCTTCCGCACAAACAATTTGTTTACTAGAGATTTACTCTGATAAAGGCTTTCCAGTTTCCACAACTCGAAGCTCTTCCATCCGAACTTCTCAATTTCAATTCGTGATCCAATCGACATATCTGATTGTTAATCCTCGAATACAAGGCTCTGATACTAATTGAACGATTTGAGACCTGTCAATCACACGAATTATAAACAAAAAGAAAATAAGACACGATATACCCAGGTTCACCCTAGAATAGGGCTACGTCTTGGCAGAAGTTTAACTATTATCAACCTCACAAATCTCACGTTTTAATGTGCTTTCAGTACATAGAGAGTATTTATAAGCAACTTAAGGCGCCCTAATTAGGGTTTCTACCCTATTGCAAAACCACAGCTATTCATGAGCCTAAGCCCAAACCATCAAGCAAAAAAAAAGACCTAAACATGTACAGGACCCCACCCACTCACCGGGGAGCGGGACCTATGATTGTCGGGGGTTCTACAGATCTGGACCCGTAAAGTATTCACTTACTTTAACAGCTGCTCAGTTTCTCCTCATGGAAGGCCATAGTTTCGCCCTCCTGCTATATGTGGCCGTTTTGTCTCTTTCAGTGGTGCTCCCATTGAATCTTTACGTTGGGACCACAGTTCTGAATGATCAATTTTCCTAGACAATGTTAACTCACATCGAAAAAGGTTCGGGTTTGCTTTGGATACATTTCATTTTCATTGTTGTTGTTGTAGGTGTTATAGTGCATTTTGGTTTTTCTTTTATTAAACAGAGGCTAAAGATCACTAGATTTAGGGATGGGAATGGGAATTTGAGCAGCCCAAATGCGAGTTCTACTGTCGTTTTTACAATAATGGTGCCGAAAAGTTTAGGGGCTGATAAGACTGTGTTGCAAGAGTATTTTCAACATAGGTATCCTGGGAAAGTTTATAGGGTTATTTTGCCTACGGATTTGTGTGCATTGGATGATCTAGCCACAGAGTTGGTTAAGGTTAGACACGAGATTACTTGGTTGGTTGCTAAGATGGACTCTCGGCTTTTTCTAGAAGAGGATGAAGTTGAAAATGAAGCTGGAGGGATATTGGGTCGGGGGTGTTATATGTGGAGGAAGGTGACATATTTTTGGGGTCAGTTAATGGATAGATTAGGTTTTACAGATGAAGAGAAATTGAAGAATTTACAAGAATTGAGAACGACACTTGAGACTGAATTGGCTGCTTACAAAGAGATCGTGCACTGGGCGCTGGGGTTGCCTTCGTGGTGTTTAAGGATATGTAAACAGCTAATAAGGTTGTTCAGGATTTTAGAAATGAGAGGAAGAGGCGGATTGGGAAGTTTTTCTCTGTTATGGAATTGAGGCTGCAGAAGAACCAATGGAAGGTTGGGCGACCCTCATTGGCAACCGACATTTACTGGAACCATTTGGGATCAACAAAGTTTTCACTGAGATTGCGGAGGGTGATTGTAACACGTGTTTGCTGTTGATACTTTTATTTTTCAGTTCTGCTCTTATGTTGATCAGTGCCATATCGAGTGCTGGACGAATTATAAATGCAGAAGCTATGGATAATGCTCAGTTGTGGTTCGCTTAGGTGCAAAGTTTCAGCTGGCTTGGGTCCCTAATTTTTCAGTTTTTCTTCAATGTTATTGTATTTGCGAGTATGTATATAGTGATCCCTTCAGCTCTTTCTTATCTCTCCAAGTTTGAACGACATCTGACAGTTTTAGGGGAGCAAAGAGCTGCTCTTCTGAAGATGGTTTGCTTCTTCCTTGTAAATCTCATCCCATTGAGGGCTCTTGTTCAGTGATCTTTAGAGAGTGCGATCCTAAAAATGGGTAGATTTTATTTGGATGGGGAAGATTGCAAGAGGATTAAAGAATACGAGTCCATCATTCCTATCGAGATCTGCCTTTCCTCTCTTGCATTTCTAATCACAAGTACTTTTTTGGGAATCTCTTATGATCTATTGGCTCCAGTTCTATTGATTAAGGGGAAGATTCAGGAGTTTTAGAAGAATGACATGGTCCAGCTGGTTCCAGAACAAAGTGAAGGGTACCCATTAGAACAACAAGATGACAATAATATTCAGAGACCACTGATTTTTGAAAATATATTTGACTCTCCTAGATTGAATGGCATGGATCCAGAGGGACAAGACCTTTCTGTATATCCTGTCAACCGTACCTCACCCATACCCAAGCAGAAATTTTATTTTGCACAATATTACGCATTTAATTTGATAATATTTGCCCCGACCATGATTTATTCTTCATTTGCTCCACTTGTGGTTCCCGTTGGTGCAGTTTATTTTGGGTATAGATTTGTGGTTGATTAGTACAACTTTCTGTTCATATATAGAGTCCGGGGGTTCCCTGCTGGCAATGATAGAAGATTGATGGATACTGTGTTGTATATCATGCGGATCTGCGTTGATTTGTTCCTTATTTCAATGCTCTTATTCTTTTTGGTCAAAGGAGATTCCACGAAGCTCCAAGACATATTTACACTTGGATTGTTAGTAATGTACAAACTCTTGCCTTCTAATAATGATAATTTCCAGCCAGCTCTCCTGGAAGGCATACAAAATGTTGACATCATTGTAGATGAGCCCATTGATTATGAAGTTTTCTTGAAGCCCAATTCTAATTGGAATACTTATCATCTATGATTCAATCATTGTCAATGGATGGCAAAGTCCATATTTTTTCCTTAAATCAGGGTCACTAACTATTCCACTTCACCCACACTTGCTATCTATTCATCCTTGTTTTAAGGCTTACTTTAAGCCATGTTTTCTTCCTTGTTTTAAGGCTTACTTTAGGCCATGTTTTCTTCTTTGTTTTAAGGAATGTTTTTTTCCTTTAACAACCTATATATACTCTTAATTGTATTCTCAATAATAAGAACTCAAGTAAGCATTTGTACAATCTCTTTATTCTCTTTAATTCTCACATCTCTTTACTCTCTTAAATTCTAACATGGTATCAGAGCTGGTTGCTTAGGTTCTTCTCTCACTTGTAATTTTTCTCGGTTTCGTGTTTCGGTGTGTTCTGTGTTATTCTCGGTGAACCTGACGTGAAAGTTTTTTTTGTTGTTTTTCGGTCTTCTCTTTCTTGGCTGGTGTTGTCGGCACCTCCTATTTTTTTAGTTTGAGCAGTTTCGGTATTCACGACATCCTCTGTTTTCAGAGAGGTGTTTTGTGGCTTTGGGTCTCAAATTTCTAGGTGTTTTTTTTGTTCTCAGATCTCTTTGGCAGTTTGTTTTTTTTCTGCTTTGGGTGGTTTCGGTATTGTTTTGGTCGGGCTATTTTTTTGGCTTCTCTGATTTTTTCTGTAGCAGATTTTTCTCTCCCTTGATTCTGGTTCTTTTATTTATTTTGAAATTTTTTGCTTTGTCTCGGGTTGCATTTATTTGCAATGGACTCTGCACCTGTGTGTGTCAAATTTACGGGCAAAAATTACTCTACATGGGCCTTTCAGTTTGAAATTTTCCTCATGGGAAAAGAACTTTGGGGCCATATCGATGGCACGCATATCGTACAAACATCCGATACAAACCAATCGAAGGATGTCGGGTCTTCTCCTTCTTGGACTGTGCTTGATGCTCGGATCGTGTCTTGGCTTCTTGGTTCAGTGGAGCCATATATTGTCACCAACTTGCATACTCATTGCTCTGCTCAATCCATGTGGACTTATCTGAAGAAGGTTTATCATCAAGATAATGATGCTCATCGCTTTCAGTTAGAGAATGCAAGTGCCACCTTTCAACATGGCAGTCTTTCCATCCAAGACTATTACTCGGCTTTTCTGATTCTTTGGACTGACTATACTGATCTTGTTACAGCGGCTGTTCCAGTTGCCACTTTTTCGACTATTCAGCAACTCCACGAGACTAGATGGCGTGATCAATTTCTTATGAAACTACGCCCGAAATATGAATCTATTCGCTCCTCTCTGCTGAATAGATCTCCTGTTCCTTCTCTTGATGTTTGTTTTGGTGAGTTACTTCGTGAAGAACAATGTTTTAGTACTCAAGCCACTCTGGAGCAATCTTATGGTAGTCCAGGAACTGTTGCTTATGTTGCCCAAGAACGCAGACCGCCTATGCATTCTAAAAACTTGCAATGTTTTTGCTGTAAGGAATATGGGCATATTGTTACCAATTGTCCCAATAAATACTGCTCTTATTGTAAGAAGAAGGGTCACATCATCAAAGAATGTCGTCTCCACCCACAGAATCGTCAGGCTCAAGCATTTCAGACTTCTGTTATTGTACCCTCCGCAGATCCTGGCTCTTCTTCCGGTGCCTCCCCAGTTCTGGCACCTCCTGCAGCGAATTACTGCACACCTGAAATGGTGCAACAAATGCTAATTTCAGCATTATCTGCAATGGGGTTTCAAGGTAAAAATTCTACCAAACTCTGGTACATAGACTCAGGGGCCTCTAATCACATGACGAATACTCCCACCGCTCTGTGTCATGTTCGACCCTATGTTGGTCCATCTGCCATCCAGACTGTCAATGGCAGTTCTTTACCAATCGCTGCTGTCGGAGATGCCTCTTCTAAATTCACTGATGTGTTTCTTGCTCCTCAACTTTCCATGAATCTTATTTCTGTTGGTCAATTAGTTGATAACAATTGTGTTGTTAACTTTTTTGGTGATGGTTGTGTTGTACAGGACCAGGTAACGGGAGAGCTGATCTCGAAGGGACCTAAAGTGGGGCGCTTGTTTCCACTATTTTTATCTGTCCCAGCAATTTCTCCAGTTTCATCTATTAAGTCTCTTGCTTGCAATATTGTTCCAAATCTGAGTATGGTGTGGCATCGTCGTTTAGGCCATCCCAATACTCAGATCTTATCTCATGTATTGCACTATGGTTTTCTTGATAATGAAGAACGTTCTTCTTTATCTCTTAAGTGTGATTCTTGCAAACTTGGTAAAAGTAAAATTTTTCCCTTTCCTTTACATGCTAGTAGAGCTTCTCACTGCTTTGTTCTTATCCATAGTGATGTTTGAGGACCTTCCCCCGTTAGTTCACATGAAAAATTTAAATATTATGTGACTTTCATTGATGATTATAGCAGATTCACTTGGGTTTATTTTCTTCGCTCTAAATCTGAGGTTTTTCGTACTTTCACTAATTTTTTAGCGTATGTTGACAATCAATTTTCTGCGACTATTAAGACATTACGCATAGATTCTGGTGGTGAATATTTGTCTACTGAGTTTCAGGAATTCTTGGCTTCTAAAGGTTTATTCATCAACGTTCATGTTCTGCTACTCCCCAACAGAATGGAGTAGCCGAACGCAAAAATCGTCATCTTCTTGATGTGGTACGTACTCTCTTGTTAGAATCATCTGTTCCATCCATGTTCTGGGTCGAGGCTTTGAAAACTGCTACTCACTTGATTAATCATTTACCTTCCCAAATCTTACACATGGAGTCTCCCTATTTCCGCTTGTTTGCTAAACAACCTAGTTATGATAATCTCCATATCTTTGGTTGTGTATGTTTTGTCCATTTACCTCCCCTGAGCGACATAAATTATTTGCTCAATCTGTTAGAAATGCATTCTTGGGATATAATGTGAGTCAAAAGGGATTTGTTTGCTATGATCCTACCCTACATCATACACGCATTTCTAGGAATGTTATTTTCTTTGAAAATCAACATTTCTTTCCTGTGTCCTCTGAGCCCTCTTTTTCTACTGTGGTCCTCCCCTCATTTGAGCAACAATTTTCAGATCTTCATCAAGTCAGCTCTCACTTTAAACCAGGTATTGTGTATACGAGACGCTCCCACCCACAGTCTCTTCTGACGGCTCAACCGATATCTGATCCTACCATGCTCCAGTCAGTTGCAGCACCTTCAGAACACTTGGTACGTACTCTTCTCGAATATCTTTACCTCTGGATAGGTATGGGTGGTTTGCTTCTGCTCTTATTGCTGCATTGTCCAATTTTGATATTCCCACATGCTACTAACATGCTGTCAAGCATGATTATTGGCGACAAACTATGCAGGAAGAAATTGCTGTTTTAGAGGCCAATCACACCTGGGACATTGCACCTTGTCCTTCCACTATAGTCCCCTTAGGTTGCAAATGGGTTTACGCCGTCAAAGTTCGATCTGATGGAAGTTTGGATCGTTATAAAGCTCGGCTTGTTGCACTTGGAAATGATCAGGAATATGGTGTTAATTATGAAGAAACCTTTGCTTCTGTGGCTAAGATGACCACTGTTCGTACGATTCTAGCTCTTGCTGCTTCCAATGATTGGCCACTACATCAGATAGATGTTAAGAATGCTTTTCTTCACGGGGATCTTAAAGAGTGTATTTATATGAAGCAACCCCCGGGATTGTTTCCTTCTCCAAACTCACATGTGTGTAAGCTTCATCGCTCCCTTTATGGTCTCAAACAAGCTCCAAGGGCCTGGTTTGATAAATTTTAAACTAATTTATTACAATTCTCATTCAAGCAGAGTACGTATGACATTTCCTTGTTTTTTCGAAAATAAAAAATGGGTATTGTTGTTCTTTTAGTTTATGTTGATGATATTGTGATTACTGGTTCCGATTCTGTTTTACTTAGTCAGCTCAAGACCCATCTCTCCGAGTCCTTTCCTATGAAAGATCTTGGGTCTCTTACATATTTTCTCGGTCTTGAGGTGCATTATAGTTCGTCGGGTATTTCACTCAATCAACATAAGTATGCTAGTGACCTGGTGACTACAGCTGGCCTACAGAAGGCCAATTCTGTTGATACTCCCATGGAATTGAATGTCAAGCTTCGCAAAGAGGATGGTGATTTACTTGCTGATCCTAGTTTATATCAAAAGTTGGTGGGCAGTCTTGTCTACCTCACCATTACTAGACCGGACATTTCCTTTGCAGTACAACAAGTCAGCCAGTTTCTTTAGACCCCTCGTCACCTTCATTTGGTTGCTGTCCATAGGATCATAAGCTATGTTTAGGGCACTTCTGCCCGTGGCTTATTCTTTCCTGCAGGCAATTCTCCTCGACTTACTGCTTACAGCGACGCTGATTGGGCTAGTTGTGCTGATACACGTCGCTCCATTACTGGTTGGTGTGTGTTCTTAGGTGATGCATTGATCTCATGGAAGAGTAAGAAGCAAGACAGAGTTTCTAAGTCATCTACAGAATCTGAGTATCGGGCGATGTCTCTTGCTTGTTCCGAAATTATTTGGCTTCGAGGTTTGCTTACTGAGGTAGATTTTTCTGAAACTGATCCTACACCTCTACATGCTGATAATACAAGTGCTATTCAGATCACGGCCAATCCTGTCTATCATGAGCGCACGAAGCATATTGAAGTCGACTGTCACTCTATCCGTGAAGTATTTGAAGCTTATGTTATCACTTTTCCACATGTTTCCACTGAACTACAAATTGCTGATATATTCACCAAATCACTCACTCGCCATCGACATTGCTTCTTAAGCAACAAATTGATGCTTATTGATCAACCTGCATCAATTTGAGGGGGGCTGTCAATGGATGGCAAAGTCCATATTCTTTCCTTAAATTAGGGTCACTAACTATTCCACTTCACCCACATTTTCCATATATTCATCATTGTTTTAAGGCTTACTTTAGACCATGTTTCCTTCCTTATTTTAAGGCTTACTTTAGGCCATGTTTTCTTCCTTGTTTTAAAGAATGTCTTTTTCCTTTAATAACCTATATATACTCTTAATTGTATTCTCAATAATAAGAACTCAAGTAAACATTTGTACAATCTCTTTACTCTCTTCAATTCTTACATCTCTTTACTCTCTTAAATTCTAACAATCATTAACAATGTTTGCCAATTAGTTGACTTGTGACTAGCATAGTACTGATCTCTATGGTGTTAGAAGGAAAATATTTTCATTCAGGTGACCTTGTGTAATTTGTACGTGTGTATAAAATCTCGTTCTTTTTTCCCTTACATATTATAAGAACCTCCCAAATCAGGTTGCAGTTTGAATTGGTGATGGCGATCAAGATTGATCTTTCTCTTTTTGAAGTACATGATTTGCTGCCTACTGGTTAACTCCAAATTAATGTTCTCTGATGTATAGACATTATCGAGTGAAATACTTAGGTTTGGTTGATGTTGCATGGACAGTCAGAGCATATGGAAGGTGTTCTTTACTCCCCCAAGTAATTAGCTGGAAGTGTAGTCCCCCAATCTGCTGGCAATTCAGCTTTGAACCATGGGGCACCGGTCTTGCAAAGGGAAGATATAGCATTTTATAGGGAGTCTGAGCATGAGTTGTTAGGAGTAAGGCTTCTGTCAATTATGGGATGCTGGCTTTTTTTGTCCAAAAAACTGTTTTCAGTTAATGTTGATGATGGCTTTTTCTGTGGTGAAAAAGGCATTGGTCATGGCTATGGAGAACAAGAATGATTGCATGTTGAGAATCCAAACTATCATCTATGATTGAAATAAAATGAGTGCAGAAAACAATTAATTTTCCATCACGAAAACAATTAATTTTCAGAAATAAAATGACTACAGAAAAGCAGAACAAAAAAAAAAGCATAATTTTCCAAAACAGCCTTGTAAGTCACGATATTTTTATATTACAAACGTGTGACAGTTGAATTTAATAATGTCTGAAAATCATAATTTTATTTTAGGAAAAACAAAATTACGAACATGAAACGAGAAAGAAATGTTCAATAAAGGAAACCGTGGAAGTTACTTGGACCAAATAAATTGTAGGATAAACGAGAGAGAAAAGTTTGGGGATCAAACCCAAACTAGTCAGTAGTCAAGAAGACCAATCCTACATACACTCTTAGCCAAGTGCAAAAACTCTCTCCTCTTCACTTGTACAAGGTCTTGTGGCTTCCCTCATCACTAATTTCTCACTTCCCACTCTCTTTCTCTTTTAATTGTGTGGCCAATCTTTAAATTTAGGGACAGTTTTTTTTAATTTTATTGAGATTAGTCACAAGTAGTAAGTTATTCTGTTGCTGTTTTTTTTCACTTGTGACTTCGATTTTTTTTGCTTCTTCAATTTGGAGAGGAAGGCAGCAGAGAAAATGCATCATTTACCAGTTAAAAGCAATCTTGTCGATTCGGGTTCAGAGACTACCAAGCTTGGGTTTGGAGACCATCAGCAGCCCCTTTGCCCAAAGCCTCGCCGGCTTGGACCTGCTGTACCTGAATTTCTCAAGCCCCTCAGATGTAGCAAGCACAGGTTTGGTTGCTGTGTAAATGTTTTGTCTACCTTGGAAATATTTTTGGTTTTTGAAAAATATTTTTCATTTTCTATCTCTATTTTTTTTAATATTTTTTTTGACAATTTGAATTTTATTAACATAATTTAAAAAATAATATTTAAAAAATTATTTTTTTTAATTTCTCAAATTTTCAAAAATTATATTAAAAAAATATTGTTTTTCAAATAATATTAAGAGTATCCAAATTATTGATGAAATGTTTCGCAAAATGAAAATAAAAACATTTTTCACAACTGAAAAAATTCTTTTTGTTTTATATCCAATGAACTCCTACTAAGTTTTTTAAACAAAACACTAATGTTCTGTTTTTGTTTTATATTTTCAAAACATGAAATTGTTTTCATTTTCACTTCTTAATGCCATTGAAAATAGTTTTCTATTTTAGCTTTCAAATTTACTAATAGCAGAGATTTTTTTCTTCGTATTCATTTCTTTTTTAAAAAACTTTTAACGATTCTCAGTCACCAAACACATTTTCTTTCAATAGTAGTACATTTTTGGAGCACATTAATTATGCAACTGATTTGTAATTCTTTCATATAATCAGCCAACCAAGTACTGATATTGGAAGAAGTGGAATTCTGAACATGATTGCTGATCAGAAGGTTAGAAATTCATAACTATTTTGTTGTTATCCCAATTTAGATTTTTTTTTTCTTGAACAATTCCTGACATAATAGTTTACAATGAATGTGTAAATTCAGACAGTTGATGGAAGGGAAAATATATGCAGCGGGTGCTCGCCATCTTGTTACTCAGGTTCTCCTCCAGGCAGAACAGATAATCCGTTGGTTCACGACGTTCAATTCATGCATCAGATGGAGCTTCTGTCTTCGCCATTTACTCGAACCAACCTTTCTGATAAATTTGGTTTTACGTCTGCTTCTCCCATTTGAGCCTCGCAAGTTGCCAGAACTTTTGGTGGAAGAATGAGAATCGTTTTTCTGAATGGTGTATTTCTTGAACTGGGAATTACCATTCTGAGAAGATTTTTTTTTTTTTTTTTTTTTGTGGAGTAGTGTTTATTAGTTTGCAATTTTTTTTTCAAGTATTTTAGTGTGTGTCTCTGTCTGTAAATACCATGAGTTGGAATGGATTCAGTTGTGTTTTGTACAAATTGTTTTGATCTTATGGCTCTGGTTATCTTTCTTTACTTCTACTGGGTTGGTGATGATGATTACAAAAAAAAAAAAAAAAAAAAAAATTGAATTTTCAACTGATTTCTTGCCAGTGAGATCAAACAGTACAATTTTTTTTTTTAATACTTATGTTTGGGAAATAGAAAGAAAAATAAAAGAAAGGAAATAAATTGAGAACAGAAAAAAAATTGATTTAACATACTATATTATTTGATTCTTTGTTAATATAAAAAATATCATTATAAAATTGAGAATATAACAATGAATATATTAAAAAAATTATAAAAAATACACAATCTTTTTTTTAATCCTCATAATTTTGAAAAAAAAATTAAAAAGAAATGAAAGGAACATATACTTCTTAATTTTTTTTCATATTATTAAAAAAATTTCTCAAATATCGTTTCTTTCATTCTCTTTTATCTCTCTCAATTTAAACGCATTGTTAGCGTTTTTTTTTTATGGTTGCTCATTACAATTTACAAGCGCTCTATTGATATCGTTAGACGATATTCAAATAATTTTTGGTAGTACGAAATTAAAACTTAAAATTAAAATTAAAGTGTAAATATACAATTTTTAATTAAAAATACCAAAATTAAAATTCTAAATTTCAATTCCATCGTTCCAAACAATAATCCAAAAATATGCGGTTGCTTATTTTTTCGCTGTCCAAGTCCAAGATCAAAATCTAGGTTTTGTTATTTTCCTTTTTTTCAACTCTAGATTCTCTTTCAATGCATATGTTTATTGGGTTTTCCGCTTTTATTCTCCTAGAAATTCAAAAATAGAAAGAGTAGGAAGAGGGAAAAAAAGAGAAGAGAAAAAGGGCAAAATGGATTGTTCTTCCTTGAAAACTCGCTCTTTTCCCGCCAAAGGGAAGCTTCAAGTACTACGCCGTTTTGGTCCACCGCGATCGTCTCCTCCGCGGCCACAAGCTCTCTGATATTGATTCAACCCTCTCCTTCTCCGATGGAAACTCCACTTTCAGTATCAGCTCCCTGGGACTGTATGCATTTCCCTCTGCTTTTCTGTTCCCAATTTTTTTTTCTCGGAAATTGAAATCTTGATTTGGTCTTTTCTTGGTGTTCTAATTATCTGTTTCTTTTTGGTGTTTTAATGCAGTTTGCATTACACGACGGTGCAATTAGGGACGCCGGGGGTGAAGTTTATCGTGGCGCTTGATACTGGGAGTGATCTGTTCTGGGTGCCCTGTGATTGTAGTAGATGTGCACCCACTGAGGGCACCACTTATAGTTCTGTATGTCTCTCCTCATGCTCTTTTCTATTGTGAATTTTTTGTTATCTTTGATTATTTTTACAAAATTTGTGCAATACATTAGCAAATGCAATTGGGTTCTGCGCAATAGATTGATTAGGGAAATTGGTTGGTTGAGAGATATATATCTTTCTGGCGTTTGGGAATTTCTTGATTTAATTTCCTGTGCATGTGTTTTACTTCTGATTTGATCACTCACGACAGTGGCTATGTAACCTTAGCCTTTCCTTTTGTTGATTCAGAGTGAATTTGTTTTCCCAACTCATTTTCCAATTCTTTGTGAGGTCTTGTGTGGAAATTGTAAGAACGTTATAGTCTATCACTTTGGCGATACTACAGCAGAGCTCATTGGATTGGCAATGTTATTGGAGCACATTTTAATTCTTGATGCGTACTTTTTCAACATGAAATGTGTTAAACTGCTACAGTATCACATTTAAGTATTTTCATGCATAGGGCATAAGGGACTCAGAAAAAGAAAAGAAAGAAAAATGTAATGGCGATTATAGTGATCCAAATGGCTGCATCTTTTGGTGTTTCTATTATTATTGTTTTTTTTGCATTGATTTTTTAGCACATACTATTGATTGTGACAGGATTTTGAACTTAGTATATATGACCCTAAAGGCTCATCGACTAGCAAAAAGGTCACCTGCAACAACAGTTTGTGTGCACACCATAATCGATGCCTTGGAACATTCAGCAATTGCCCTTATATGGTCTCTTACGTCTCAGCTCAAACCTCTACTTCTGGTATTTTGGTAGAAGATGTTCTGCACTTAGCAACAGAAGATAATCATCCAGAACTCGTTGAGGCATATGTCACATTTGGGTGAGTTATTTTATTATTTGCAGGACTGAATTTAACCCATCATTCCACCATTTTTCTGTTAATTAAAGTGCTTTGATATTTGTGGAGCTTTTTCTATTTCTTCCACATTTTATCCTAGGTCTAGATCTTGCAGCTCCAAACGGTTTATTTGGGCTTGCTATGGAAAAGATATCAGTTCCTAGCATTTTGTCCAGCGAAGGTTTGACAGCCGATTCTTTTTCCATGTGTTTTGGACGTGATGGAATTGGACGGATCAGTTTTGGAGACAAGGGGACTCCTGACCAGAAAGAGACCCCCCATTTAATCTGAACCCATCACAGTAAGTGGTAAATTTCTTATCTACTTGATGCTGTCATTAGAAACTTAGATTTTGATGCATTTGTATCTGATTGGAAACTTTTTTTTTCTAGTTTTTCTGTGTCTTATTTCTGGAAATATATTGCAGCCCAACCTATAACATTACAGTAACTCAAGTTCGAGTCGGGACAACCTTAACTGGTGTAGAGTTCACAGCTCTTTTTGACTCTGGGACCTCTTTTACATATTTGGTTGACCCAGCATATACAATGCTTTCTGAGAATGTAAGTACTTTATATGATCACATTCACTAAAACCTGTTCTGCATGCATTTATGTCCAGAACTCTAACTTAGAGATTCATGTCCTTTTGCAGTTCCATTCACAGGCACGAGATAGGCGGTGTCCACTTGATTCATGGATCCCTTTCGAATATTGTTATGACATGAGGTGAGATTTAAAGTCTTACTGGTTATCTTCCTGTCTCTGTGTGTCTTTCTCTCCCTCTCTTTTTCTTTCTTTCCCCTAGATCCTCAAATCTGTATCCTTTTCCCTTATGCTGGGCAGTCCTGAGGAAAATTCTAGTTTGATACCTAGCATGAGTTTAACAATGAAAGGAGAAAGCCACTTCACTGTTTATGATCCAATAATTGTCATCTCTACTCAGGTAACATTCTGCTCCTTGTTTTCTGTCAAGTTCTTGTTAACCCTCTGAAACTGGTATTAAAGAATTTTTTTTTCACTAATGATTTGCAGAGTGAACTTGTATATTTCCTGGCTGTTGTCAAGAGTATGGAATTGAATATAATTGGACGTAAGTGTTCAATATTGCATTTTGTATAGTTTTGTAATTTTATCAAGTATGCGGAACTGAAGCAACTGAATAACGTTGGACATAAGCATTGTATATTATAGTCTTACAATTAATCAAGTGGAAGTGCTGTGTTATTGATATGAAGTAATTCAAATACAAATATCTCATCTCTGTGAGTTTATACTGAAAATCTTACAAGAGTTGGGGTTTTCTGTTGCTTTCACACCATGGTCAAAGAGATCTTTTCCCCCCTTTTTAAGTCTATCGTCAAAACTGCTACCGTTAGTATCACCAGTGTTATGCATTTATAAGATTGTTGAATCTGTTTGCTGACATAGTAGTTTTTTATCTTATACAGAGAACTTTATGTCTGGCTACCATGTACTATTTGATCGAGAGAAACTCGTCTTGGGCTGGAAGAAGTTCGATTGTAAGTGTTACTTTCATATTTCCTTTTACTTTTTTTGGCTAGGTAAAGTGATTGTCATTCATACATGTACCACTCCTCCATGATTTTACATTGTGACCAACCTTCATGTAGGTTATGATATCGAAGATGCTAATACTTTTCCATTTGAATCGCACTCTGCCTATGTAACTCCTGCTTTTGCTGCTGGACTAGGTAACGACTCTATCCCAGAATCCACAAAAGAGGCCAGGAACATTACTCAAAGTTCAGTTGCTTCTCCGTTTTACCCCTGCCATAGTTGACTTAGGGCTCACTTCAGATTTCTCTTCATATTGTTTCTATTGTTGTAGCTGCTCCATAGTCATTCATTTATTTCTCTATTCATTTGCAGTCCTCTATGGTAGTAATTTTTAGGTCATGTCCTTGTATCATATATTGGTAGAAAATGACCTTACGTGGTCCTAGTTTGCATCATAGTTTGGAATCTGGCATTAGTTTTGTAAAGGGGATGGCTCAGCCAGATGATATTTATCATGGCCACAAATATATTGAATACGCCCATTGTATCACTTCATATTGTCCATATATCTCATTTGTAAACTTTCTTTCGTATAGAAAATGAGAGGCATCTGTACATTATTGTTGTTGTAACTCAAATTCTAATTTCTGACACAGAAAAAAGCTGCTGCTGCTTTTTTTTTAACAAGTGAAGCAACAATTTAGCACATTTCTCTCTCATGTTTTGGACTAGGTTTTTTTTTAAATTACTGAGGAGAGAGATCGGACTCCTCGAGTCTTCAATACAAGGATTTGAAGACGACCACTGGACCAAGAGGCCCTGATCTAAGTTGTGACTGTTCAGCACTGAAAAACCCACACTAGACTGGTTAGGGCAGGTCATTAACTCATTGTTTGACTTGGACTTTGATGGGTCATTCTTTGTGCGCGTTTGTGTTCATTATTACAAGCCCAGTGGAGACGCGGTTCTCAGCTAACCAACAAAGACAAGGACGCTGACCTATTGTTTTAACTCTTCTCTGATGTCACAAAAGTTGGCTTGCTCAATTGTACATGAAAGGAAAATGATAAGAAAAAAATTGCAGCTTCCGTATTGTTTCCTTCTTGCCTCATGTTTCCTTGACTTTCAAATATTCAAACTGAAAGCAACTTTAGCCCTCTTTTGGGGTAGTGGAAACTTTAATTGGAAACGCTGATTGCGCTAACTCTTGAAAAAGAATGAAGAGTTCCATTAATTCAAAGTATGTGGCCAATATAAGCTGAAAAGAGAGCCTTTTTCCCTTTCTTTATTGACGATGATAATCACGTCCTCTGATTTCGTTAATTTTGGTTAAAAGAAAGGTCCCACAGAGTTTTACAATTTCTTGATGTTCGACACGTGTCTTGACTAGGTGGGTTGATCTGGTTGTACAGACAGGTCTATCTCACCGTTACTTTCACTAACATGTGAAGTGAAAACTACCTCCAACGTCCTCTTACTAATATTTGCATTTATGCCTCGTAATTTTTGTGTTCTCAAATATCCCCCTCTATTTTTTGTAGAGTTTTATTTTTCATCTTTTTTATTTTTACTTTTGATCTATTTGTTTTCTAATGTTTATCGTCAAAACAGAGCATTCTGAAACGTGTCTAAGTATCAAAATCTTTTATTATATGCCACATGATTATTTTAATTTTTTATTATTACACTTTGTTGATGTTAAAACATGTGATAGAGCTTGATCCGTTTTCATTGGTTTTCAACGGGATATTTGTTTGGAATTATCTTTGTAAAAAAAGACAAAAGGACATGCAATGTCTTATTTGTGTTTGGAGTGAGTGAGCACTTATAAAAAAAAGTCTATTGGAGCGTTTTGTTTTTGAGAAAACCTTTTGATGATTAAGTCAGTAAATGTTTAAAAAAAAAAAAGAATTATGTCGATACGAAATGATATTTGAAAGGAAGAGAAAACTATAATAGTTATCTTTGTTCTTCGTATGTTTTCTCTATGTACCTAGAGTTTTTTCTTTTTTTTTTTTGTGTGTCAATATATCTGTATATATATCTTTTTGTCGAAGATGAATTTTTCTTTATATAGGCGTTGGTGCGCTCATTGCTTCGTTTGTAAAGAATGGTTTATGCTTGAGTCATCACTTCAAAATGTTTACGAACGAATGATGTACTCTTTGTCGTAGTCAGGTGGAGTTATTTCACTGCTAAGAAGTTATTGGCTATTTGTGTTATTCTCATTAATCCGTATTATTTGAGTTAGATCACATTTTATTTGATTTATTTATTCGTCGATCACGTTTCTTTATTTAAAAATAATTCATGAATCTTTTTTGTTTTTTTATGATGAACAATTCTTGATAAAGAAAAACTACTATTAAAAATCATGATTGTGATAGATATATTGCAGGACTAAGGTTTTAAAATGTAAAGATAACCAAAGAAAATTAAACATTTATAATTCAATGGAACAAGTCAAGGATCATAAGAAGACACAAGTTATAAAAAATTAAAGGATCAGTTGACCTTTGTTAGTTTTTGAGGTATTTTCTTTGTTAATTAAAAATAAACAAGTAGAAAAATAATTTTATACGAAAAAGAATGTTCTTAAACATATAACTAAAAAAAAACAAAAAAAAACGAATAAAGAGCGGTGATCATACGGAATCGATTCTGTAGTAATTTTTATAAAATCAAAATAATCTAATAATAATCACCAAAAAAATAAATAATAATTATTTTTATAAAATTTAAAAAAAATTTAATTACAAAAATTATTACTCAAATTTTTTATAATTACTAATAATTTTTTTCGCTTCCAGACATGTGATATCACCCCTTCAGGGCGCACATGCAAAACCCCCAAAACACAAGGGTTCCCCTAAAAAAATAATAATATGGTACATTGATTAGAATATTGAATATTTAATCTGCCGGGACCCACCTATAGAACAAATTGGCGGGACCCAACTTCCTAACAACCGCGGCGAGAAAAGGAAACGGAAAAACTACGTACTCCCTTTCTACTTCCAGACTCAAAACCAAAGAAATCCAAACAAAAGAAGAAGAAGAACCACACCTACCCAACTCTGTTCTCTCTTTATTTATTCTCTTCTTCAAAATGAGAACGGGTCAATTCCCTATATATCTTCACATTTTACTCATTTTCCTCCCATTTTAAACAAAAAAACTACAACTTTCCCGGAGAAATTCTCGGATTTTTTCTCGGAAGAATTACAAAGACTTTGTGGACTAGAGAGCTATGGATTGGTTTAACAGTTGCAGTAAATGTTTTCTTAATATTATGTTTTTTTTATTGGTGTTATTGCTGTCGGACTGGGGCTTGCAGAGGTGTGAGGCGTTTGGGACATTCGGGTTCGATATCCATCATCGGTTTTCGGATCCGGTTAAGGGAATCCTGGCTGTTGATGAGCTTCCTGAGAAAGGCAGCGTGGAGTATTACGTGGCTATGTCCCACCGTGATCGCTTAATCAAGAGCCGTCGACTCGCGGAACTCAATAATCAGACGCCGGTTACTTTCTTTGATGGGAACGAGACTTACCGATTGGACTCTCTCGGATAGTATGACTTCTCTAATTCAACTACAAGTATTTTCTTATTTCTTTCCCTTTTTGGGGGGGGGGTATAAATATGTGATTTTTGTTTTGAATTCATGCTCAGTTTGGTTGCTGAGAAAGTCTGGTAATGGGAAAGGATAACGAAATTTCGTTTAATTAAAAATTGTTTAGACTTATTAGCAAAACCGAAGTACTCAGCTAAGCTGTCTCGGCTTGAGCTTTTTAATTTTACATATAAGGATATGTTTGGCCGTGCATGATTTTGTGCTCTCTTCTTCTTCTTCTTTTCTCTCTTTTGTAAATTTTTGTCTGTGTTTCCATGTTTTGCAATATCTGTTTTCTTAGGCCTTTCGTTATTCAAAAACTCCTCTGTTTTACTTTTACACTTGAATTTATATTCAAACAAAGCATAAATGGGAAACGCAAGAAAAATAAGTTCCTTGAATTTAAGCGGTTATTGGACAGGGGTTAAGGTTTTAGATTTCATTTTCTTTTCTTTGTTGGTTTCAATTTTAACTAATGTAGTATTTCATATGTTGTTGGAATTTCAGTTTGCATTATGCCAATGTTTCTGTGGGGACACCAGCTTTGTGGTTTTTGGTGGCATTAGACACCGGCAGCAACTTGTTTTGGTTACCATGTGACTGTATCAGTTGTGTGCACGGCTTGCAGACATCAAATGGAGAGGTGGGGTTCCTTTTTTTTTTCCTTAAAAAAATTATATTATGTATTTCTCACAGCTTCGAATTTCATTAACGTCTTTGTTTTTTGTGAATTCAATTACATAGATTTATGCAACTTTGCTAGAAGTATGAATTCAGTATCCAATATGCCTGTATAAGCATCAGTTCCAATTTCGCGTCTTTTCTAGGACACTATCTCTGGCTTAGCAAGTCTTCTATTTTATTTATATTTAACTGAATTTGAAATATAAATGTCATTGCAACCCTTTTTTAGCCAAAAAATGAGAGATCCTTAAAGAGTGAACAAGACGTGATGTTCAATGTGACAAGACTGTTCTACGGAATCAGTGTTTGATTAGCATCTAAAATTGTTTACAAGAATTGAAGCGTTGAATCATTTATGTTCTAGCAAAAACTTTGGCAGATTATTGAATGATTCTCCTGTAATATCTTTGTTTCTATGGTTTCTTATGTAAGCTTTTGTCAAACAGATAATAGACCTCAATATCTATAGCGGTAACACGTCATCAACAAGCTCAAAGGTTTTGTGTAACAGCAGCATGTGTATGCAACAAAGGCGATGCTCTTCAGCTCTTAGTGATTGTCCTTATCAAGTTGTGTATCTTTCTAATGGCACCTCATCTACTGGAATTTTGGTGGAGGATGTCTTGCACTTAACTACGGATAATGAACAATCAAAAGTCGTCGATGCTAGGATTACATTTGGGTAGGTAATTTTTCATCACTTCGCTAATGGAAACTTGAGGGTAAACATTTGTCATCCCCCACGTTCTTTCTGGAAATAGCGAACTATTCCTATGCTTACGTAGTCAAAATTAAGGTAGCAAGCATGAAATTGTTCCTTTTTCCTATTGTGCAACACGTGTGGAGTAGATGTTGAGTTAAAGTGTAAAAGTTCCTTCTAGGGAAGATTACTAAGGTTTGGCCCAACAGTCGCTTATTAGAAATTTTAGAAGGGTTCAGTGTTTTGATTAAAATCTCCTTTACGTTTCAAATATTAATCATTAATCAAATAATTTTTTATGACCACATATATCCTTATCACTCGTCCCTTGTGGTGTTCTTATCCAGATGGCAGATCTTTTAGCAAATTGTCTACAGATTTTTTTTTTTTTTTTTTTGCAGTTGTGGTCAGGTTCAGACTGGTTCATTCCTGGATAGTGCAGCTCCCAATGGTCTTTTTGGGCTTGGAATCGATAATATATCTGTTCCTAGCATATTAGCAAAACAAGGGCTTGCTTCAAATTCTTTCTCCATGTGTTTTGGACCTGATAGAATTGGGCGGATCAGTTTTGGGGATAAAGGTAGCTCGGACCAAGGGGAAACACCATTCAATCTTAGGCAATCACAGTAAGTGGTTGCTTCCTTATTTGAACGATGCTGATTACAAGCTCCACTTAGTTTGGCATTTGTGCTAATACTTTTCCTCTTTGAACTCATCACTAGTCCAACTTATAACATCAGCATCAGTAGTATTATTGTGGGGGGAAATGTTGCAAATCTTGAATTCAGTGCGATTTTTGACTCTGGTACCTCATTTACATACTTGAACGACCCGGCTTATAAACTTATTTCTGAGAGTGTAAGTAGCTTAAATTATATGAATTATGTTTCTTATGCTTCTTAATTGAGTTTCCCTATATGAGTGCTAATAATTTGTGCTATTTGGCAGTTTAATTCACTGGCTATAGAGAAGCGGCATTCATCTGGTTCTGACCTCCCATTTGAATACTGTTATGACATAAGGTCATTTATAATCTTCACACGGACCAAATTTGTGTTAGATTTCTCCTTTTGTACCCTCAAGCTCTGACTTTTTTCCCCTCTCATGCAGTCCAAATCAAAGCAGCTTCAAATATCCCGCAATTAATCTGACAATGAAAGGTGGAGACAATTTTCATGTTACTGATCCGATAGTTCTGATTGCTTTGCAGGTAAAGCCTTACGCTTTTTTCAGTTATGGTTACAAGTTCTCAATTTCAGTGTCATAATATTTTACACCTCCCTCTTGACTTATGCTTTTTTTTGTCCTTTTGATTTCAAGGGTGGATCTGTATATTGTTTGGCTGTTGTTAAAAGTGAAGATGTGAATATCATTGGACGTAAGTATCTGAATATGAAAAACAATGTTTATAACTTACAGTTCATATTGATGAAAGGGCGGTTTTCATCCGGTGCATCAATTATTTTTTCAAGTCAGTTCTATTGGTTGCATGGCATTGGGTAATTGTTGCTTACAACATGAATTTTTTTTAAATCAATCCAGAAAACTTCATGACTGGTTATCGTATTGTCTTTGATCGTGAGAAGATGGTTTTGGGTTGGAAGGCATCTGACTGTGAGTATAATGTCATTTATTTTGGGACATCTGTTTTTTCTCCCTTATTTTAGGTATTGGTGATCTTTTAAAATTGTAACAACGAGATCCTTTCTCTGCAGGTTATGATATCAAGGATTCTACCCTACCTGTCAACCCACCAGGGTCCACTGCAGTACCCCCTACTGCTGTCAACCCACCAGGGTCGACTGCAGCACGCCCTACTGCCGTCAACCCACCAAGGTCGACTGCAGTACCCCCTACTGCTGTCAATCCAGAAGCCACGGTAGTAACCACTCCTGGGGTGAGTCGTTCGCCCCAGTTGAACCCTTTTACTTTTGCACTAGTGATTGTTCTTATTCCAATTTTGTCCTTGTTTTAATCATTCTTTTTCTCATACTGAGCATTTTCCGGCAACCCGTATAGCTATATTGATAGGCATTCGATTCAGGTAAATCACAGGGAGCTCAGTTGGCTTCCAAATCTTTCGGTGTTTGTAGCATTATTTAAACATTGGGTTGTAAATATTTTTTGGTTGTAACTACAGACGACTGATATATAGTATTCTTACATTTCTGAGTTAGAATTTTGGGAGTAGTTTGCGTTTCAAAAGCTTTCTTTATCATTTATGCACTGTCACTAACGTGTGCACCTGACCCGGGTCTAGTTATCACCTCCGGATAGACCCGAGTTAGATCACTCTCCCCGCCAATGTATCAAAGAAAATGTGAGCCCCTAATCAGTTGTTTGATAGAACACCTCATTATGCTATAAAGACTTAAAATGCCACCTGAGCAGTTTGCTTATCTGCCATTTTCAAGCCCTGCTTCAACTTACTTCAATGAAAAGAAACAGTATCATAAACCATCACCAACAATTATCTATTTCACGCGCAGGCCAACTGAAAATCCAAGTTTATGACTACAATGACAGGAAACAGTTTTGTGTGGTTGATATGTGTACACTTACTTGAGAAACTGACCCAAAAAAGTTCGAATTTTGAGTAAGTTGTTTTATTCGAATTGTAAAAATGGTTAAAATTGTGAAAGGAAAAATAGGAAAAAAAAAGAGAGAAAAAATGGTTTCTAATCCAATCATCCTCTCTGAAATGGAGAAAGGCATCAAAATCGGGTGCAGGGTTCGAAACCCCACACCCTTACTAAAAAAAATCATTTGGTGTTTAGGTTAATTGTAACACTCTCTATCACTTGATTCAATTTTCCAAATTCTCATTGTATAAATAAGATTTGATCTTACAGGAAAAGGGCAAGGTACCAAGACTCGCAAAGGCACTCTTCTCTCTTCCAGTGCCAATATAACAAGCAACTTGTAAATATGCTTATAGTGACAGAGGGTTGGCTGCTCCTGCTTATGAACATTTACGATTTATAATTGGATAATCTCTGCAATATGCTTAACTACGACAACTCTGCAAAGCAAAAGAAAGAATTTGTCTTGATTTCTGCAACGAGGACTACATATATTGCCATGCAACTTCCGCATTGTCCATTAGGGTGAGCATGAAAATTGGTGGATTTGTGGACCAGATCTAAATCGGTGTAATGGGTTGGAGTTTTCAAAATTTGAGTTGGGTTCAGGTCGAGAATTTTTTGAATTCGGTGGGTTGGGTTCGGTCTCGAGTTAAAATTTTTTAACCCGACCCAAACCGATAACTCGGTCATTATATATATATATATATACACACACACACTCGTTTCTTTTCTCTTTTTTTTCTCTTAGAAACTTTATAATAAAAATGATAGTTTCCATCATAAAAACCAATTAGAATTTAAATATGTGAGGAATATATTTCTTTTTAATATTTTTAGTTGAAAATACCGTTTATTCTCGTGAAAGAATTTCTTTTGAACTTTCAATATGCTTTCCAAAAGCTTGTCGAATTGATTTGCTTATCTTATGCCTATTCACTTTATATTTTTTGTATAATGAAATTTGGTTGCAGAGATTTTATGACAAAATCTATATTAGTGTTGAAGTTTTGAAGAATTTAATGGATCAAACACCTTTAAAAACTAGTTTTTATTTACTTTTGTATGGTTTGTATTAAACTAAGATTGTTTGAACTTCATGTGAAGTGATTTAACGTACTTCATTTGTAAATGATGATTTGTAAGATTGAATAAATTCTTGTATAGATTTGATTTTGGATAAAATGAATAATGAATAATTGTAGTAAAATATTTTTTCTTACGTAACATGTTAGTGAAAAAATATTAAATTGGTGACCCAAATCGACCTAAACCGATTTTAATGGGTTGGGTTGGGTTAGGTTGAGGTTGGATGGGTTTATGGGTTGGGTTAGGTTGAGATTTTTCTAACCCGGTATAATTGGGTTGGGTTGATTTTTTAAGCTAATCCGATCCAAACCGACTTATACTCACCCCTAATGTACATAACAAGAAGTTTTTGTCTTGCACAGTGCCGTGAGAGATACATGACACATTTCACTGTTAAATGGTTTGAGAAAATAGAGAAAAAAATATTTTATTTTTATTTAAGAGTGAGATGGATCCTTGTGCTATGTATCTCTCATGGCACTGTGCTAAGCAATAATTTTTTGTCCATAATAGTGTGTGTCCAGAGGCGAAGACGTTGGGCGAGATATTTTGCCCCAATGAGATGAGACGTAAACCCCAAAGCGTTGGGAATGTCTTTTGGAGTGTTTCAAAATTCTAATAAAATGATATTAAATAATTAATCAAAATAATATAAATGATATGAAAGTAAAAAAAATAAATTTAAATTTAAATAAATTCATTTTTAATAAACTTTAATGTTTTTACTAACTATCTAGAGCTTATAAATTATAATTATATAAATATTAATATATATTTATATACATTATATATATATTTATATTATTGTAACTTGTACGTGATATTAATTAAATAGTTTGTAATTATTATTAAACTAAATAACATGTAATAAATGTTTATAAAACGCAATGATATCATAACAAGAACAACACAATTAACATGATGGTTAAGGTTTATATTCTTACTCATTTAGGTAAGTGTTTGAACCTTAAACTCCTATTTTTTTCTTTTGATTTTTATAAGTTTTAATTTTAAAAAAGCTTCACCGAAGCATATGTTCCGATCACTTAAACATAAAAGACATACGCCCCAAACATAGACCTAAGCCCCGGAGCAAAAGACGTACACCTCGATCATAAGCGCAAGTCCTAGAACAAAAAGCATGCCTCCAATAATAGAAACGCCTAAAATATTATCCTTTCGAACGTTTTATCTACACTGTCTCTGACTGCGCATCCCGGACTAGTCCAAACGTGGGTCCATATATAACTATTTTGTTTGATATAAATAAATGTCAGAATTCCCTCCATTCAATTATCACGATTAATTTCAATGTCGTTTTTGGACACAGGCAACTGAACTTGTTTGGACTATCTTAAGTGATTTAACTAATGAAGATAACTCATGCTTAGACGTCAATTACCTCAGATTTTGTGCGTTCATCTTTGCTCGTCTCAGCATCATCAGAAGGCAACTGAGCTTTAGTAGGTCACTTCATGGGCTCTCTTCCCACCAATTCTTGCTTGTCACCCTTCTGCTGATTCTGTGCTACTTGCGGAGCATAAGCTGCAGTCCTGTAATGACCAACTCAGATTATCAGTACCAATAATATAAGCCAAATATTTTAGATTAAAGCAAAGAACTTGACAATCATTAGAGTTAAACATGGTAATTTATCTGTAACAAAGTAACATGGAAGAACATGATCATCCAACTAAAACATTCTCTAATCGTGCAATCATGTAGACCGATCACTATAATTCCCGTTACCACACAAGAATTACACACTGCATTGTCAATACCTTTTGAACTGTGGATCCAAAGCAAAGAGAGGTGAAGTAAAGAGAGCTGAAAATCGTTCATCATCATACTCTACAGCAGGAATTTTGTCCTCTTCTCCAAATTCTTTTCCCTTTTTCCCCTTTGGCCTTCTTTCGTTTCAAATATCCCTTGAGACCAGTATCTGAATCCTTCTCATCATCAGTGAGTAACAACTCAAGCTCTGCTCTGCTTGCTTCAGCTTCTTTCTTTGTATCTGGGTGCTGCTCTCCTTCTTTGTCACTTCTACCATGGGCCTCCTCCTTACTTCTCTTAACTGGAGGCTCTTTCACAAAGAAGTCATCATGTTGTTCTATTGCTTCTTGATCATCACTACTCTCGTCATCCTCTGATGGATACTTGGATTTATTTTTCCTGGCCTTTTTTTCTCAAGTCTTTTTCTGAGATATACCTCCCAAATTGTTTCTGATTTCTTATCCTTCTTCTCTAGAATGTGTTTGCTTAATCCTCCAAGCCAGTATTGAAAGTAATCTCCATATCCTGGCCATCGGAAGCCATCATTCTCATCATCATCGGTATCACTCTCATCGGAAGCCAAAAACTCCTTCCATTCCAATTCAGCCAGCTATAATAAACAATAATGGTGTAAGTACCGAAGCATTACTATAGAGCAAAATTAAAGGATTTCTATAAAGATAGCATTACAAAGAGCATATAATTAAGTGAAAAGAGAGAAAATAATATAGCACAAAAACTATATTTCACATCACATCAATCTAAAAAATTGACAGGGGTCACCAAATTAACATTGGAAGTCGCATCTATAATAGATTCAGATCAAACCCACCAACCTGATCGGCATTGAAATTTTGTTTCAAGGTCTTAACACACGTTGTGGGTCGTGTTCATCCCACGTGTTCATCCCACGAAAGATGAATTTGGCCTCCATCCAACTAATATAAGTAGTTAAGTGTATAAACATCAAAACTCAAGTAAATTTATATAATTTACTCAAATTATTTTTACTTAACAATTGTGTAATTCTAGACAAATAAAAGGGTGTGTAAATATGAATCAACAATACATGTGTTTCTCCAATTAGCACTTTCTGATAATTATTTTTAAAAAAAAATTAAAAAAATTATAACTCGCATCAGAGTTTTTTTCCCTTATAAACTTAGCATCAATCATCAATTTTATATGTAAGTATTTCCCTCCATTTACTCTATGTTTTTCTTAAATATATTTTAAAAAAATCAAAAGGAAATAAAATAAATCATTTTTAATATATTAAGTTAATTCTTTCTATTGATGCATGTAACAGTAAATATATTATTCATTTTTCTATGAATTCAAACCAGCTTTTTATTTCTAAAACTTGTGTCCCATCTCATCCTTTCATTCATTCATTCATTTTATATATATATATATATATATATATATATATATATATATATATATATACTGGTTTGAATTCATAGAAAAATGAATAATATATTTACTGTTACATGCATCAATATGTGTGTGTTTGTGTGGGGATAATATTTAAGTACTTAAAGCAGTGCCGACAGTTAAAACATCACCTAAACAACGCCTAACTCAAACAGAAAAAGAAAATCCATCTATGCCATCATCTTTTGAGCCAGTCATCTATCCACCAACCACTACAATATTTTTGTTTTTTTTAAAAAAACAAGAAACCCTCGTTCTATCTTAACTTTATGTCTCTATATTTTTTAGATTTTGTTTAGAATTTGAAGAATTTCTATTGTGAAACTACAATATAAACATATCAACTCCGAGTCGTGTTCTATATCATTAAAGAAGGAAAGAAACATTATCCGCGATTTAATATAAATCAACATTTGTTTCTAATTAACATGTGAAGACATTCATTACATTGATAAGAACTCTACTCGCTTCTTTCCAATGTTTTCTTTCTACCCAAAAAAAGGAAAGAACGAAACAGGCGAAACCAATACTCCCCTGATAACGTAAATGATACCAAATGTGGTGTTGTATTCAGCACACAAGGGGGAAATGAAAATCAAAGAAACACTAATTTAATGCCTAAAACCTTCCCTTTGACGCAATATGATTTTGTATAACATTAATGTTATGTAGGGATTATTTGGCATCTAACAAGCAATAATCAATATAAAAAACAATGACTAGGGGATGATAGATGCCCTCGATACAATAAAATACAGAAGCTACAAAACTGGGATGACTGCATCCTTTGCTCTCACCAAACACTTTGTCATGACTCACGTCTAGTGTGGTTTTGGAACATATCCATCAACAGCGAAGTTTCGAGTGGCAGCAGGAATTGTTAAACGAATTCCATCCAGTTCAGGGCTTGCAATGACTTGGCATCCCAGACGAGAACTGAAAAATCGGGAACATAAAATTCAAAATCTTGGTTGAATGTCAAGAAAAGTTTTGCTGGAGGAGGCTTTCTTTAAAAAAAAACTCACGTTTCTGTAAGCCCAAAGGCAAGATCCAACATGTCATTCTCCTCATCGTTTGGGTCTTCGAATTTATTGTAATGTTCCATGTCCTACCACAACATTCAATTGTTAAACTCTTAAAATTAGCTCACAAATTCTTGGATTAAAGAATGTTTAAAGCACATTTGTTTATATGTTGCCGATAGCATACCATCACAATCACATGACATGTTGAACACGCAAGCGAGCCCTCACATGCTCCTGAAATGACATTGAAAGCATAGCATTAACTTTGTAACTACGATGAACCAGAAACTGATTACAGTCTAAGTACATTCTACAGAAAAATACAAGTCCAATTCCACAATAAGAAGATTCAAAAGTTTAAAGAACATCCCAAACAGGCCCTATTGAAAAATAGAGGACATGCAATAAGCATTCTGCTATACACGTTAGCACATAATGTTAGTAATATGTCAAAAATGGGCATATCATTGGACAATGACTTCACTAAATTTTTAATGACATTCATTGAAGAAGAAATGACCATATTCAAGGAAAAGGTAAAAAATATAGGACTAAGATAGCAGCATTCAATCCCTCCCTTTTTAAAATAAAAAGTAAAAACAAAAAGTGAAAATGGTTCATAATCCTTGCCTTCAAGATCTATATCATTTTGATGAGCAGCTTCTAACATAGACATTCCAATTGGGACCTTAATGTGTTTTTCCTTTCCATCCTTATCAACAAATGTCACAGATATCCTACAAAACAAAACTTCTGAGTGAGGAGAAACAGCAGAATCATATGAAGTTAAATTTGAATTCGAAAGGAAATTTAAAACCAGTATGTGTTCACAAAAGACACTAGTCCATTCTATCACTGCAAACAAACAGAATATCCCTCTCGGTTGATAGTATGACATTCACATTGCATGGACAACCCCAAAGAACAGAAAATACGCCAAGACAGTAAAATAAGTAAATGATTATATGACATATACAAACACGGATATCTATGTATAAAAAAAACACACAGATATCTGTCCTGGTAGAACTACTACTGCTCTGTATTCCCCATCACCCCCCTCTTTTCGTTTACAATTAGGAAGAGTTTTCTCAAGTCACAACTTGACCATCACCATTTGACGTGCATTAAGCTTTCTACAAATTTCATCAGATAACTATAAGCATCTCCAGGACACATCCATTATACAGAGGAGTGCCAAGTCTTAGGAGAAAATAGCTCTTGGTACTGTTTCTACTGCATGGTATATAACATCATTTATAGAGCTAGATCACCAACTTATTTGACACTTTAGAGACTACTCCCACCAAATTATTTAAACAGATGCATAAACTCACTGGACAATCATAAACACAATGTTCTCACAACAAATTTGTTCAATGTTAAACCAATACAGCTTACGTTTCTTTCTGTTCATTCCCTTCCTCAGGGGCATTGTTGGAAGATGTCGTAGAAAAACGGTGACATATCTGAAATATGGCACTCTGGAACACCTTTTTTGCTACTTGTAATTCATTCTGTCAAAAATTTTAAAAATAAAATAGAAGAAACCATGAGCACATGAAATATAACAATGGAGGAGTAAATTGAAACTGGCCTTCAAACTACTCAATGATTTTAACATTATCCTCAAAAAGTGATTTGATTGTAAATTATTATGAAAACTTCATAATAGTTCCCATTAATTTTAGATTGATATAATTTAACATTCTCTTTACAAATAAGGTAAAGGTTTTGACACATCGATATTGTTGTCGAATCTCTTCAAAATAATCTCTGAAAGCCTCCCAAATTTTTCTATAAACACAACTCGCCAGCTTCATTATTGTTTCCATGAATGGTTGACAAATTTCAACTGATTTCAACAACAAAATTCTGAGTCTTTTTACTATTATTAACAGAAACCACAACAATTTTTTTATATGTAACAGAAACCCCACAACTCTTTAGTTATTAAAGAAAATTGCAGGAACCTTTTTCTTTTTTCTTTTTAACATAAACCAATGTGTGCCACCTCATTAGTCAGATAATCTCACACCAAATCAGATGCAAGGAATTCTATAACGGGAAAAAAGATCAAACTAATCCTTATCATGCCGTCAAACTAAACTAAATTTTTTCTTCAACTTCAATACTAGACTACAATATCAACCACCTTGAGTGAATAAAATTTATTGATTATACCCATACCTTCTCTAGCTAAACCACCATTGGGAGCCACAACAAGCTGCTCGTAACCAAGAAAAGAGTTTATCTTAGTTTATTTGCAGAATATTCTGATTTCCTTGATTTTAAACTCCAGAATTCTTAGTGTTGTATGTATGGTAAGCATTCAGAACCAACTTAGAACATATGCAGCAACAAGTAAGAAGTCAACAGTCACCACCACCCATATCTAACATTAATATCATCCCTGGGGAAATGTCAAATCTAAATCATAACATCCAGATGCACGCAAAAAGCAATATCCTTGAATACTTGATGTATAACACATTGCCATCTTATATGAAGAACATATTAAAATGTGTATCAAGTAATATTGCCTAGCTGACAATGCAAAAACGAAGATCCCCTTTTCCGTAACAAAAACAAATCACATACCTGAGATTGCACGCAGTGACTCCAACACCAAGGTATGTCACCTCTTCTAGAAATGAATGTATATGTACCTGCCAAAAAGAAAGCATAAAAAAGTGAATAATTAGAAACCATCTTGCAAATTATGCATTATTCTGTCATTTTGTTGAGTTATTCAAGAATTTCTAGCTACTCACTCTGTTTGTGTATTCAAAGAAATAGAAAAATCATATACACAATATATTAATTTATCAATAAACAGTATTGGGTTACTTTTGAAACATAATGGATTTGTTCAAAAACAATAAATTCCTATAGAAGGTATCAAGCAGCTACTTCAGTGAAACAGGTTCCCAATAGTAACAAGTGTATGAAATGGCCTCAAACTAGAATGGGAAGCATACCTCTTGAGACCTCTTTGACCATCCGAAATCCAACCTTTGAAAGCCTGGAAATTAACATAATCAAACAACCTGATAATCCCTACCCAAAAAAAGGAGAGTTTTCAAAGTTGTCAGTACCTGGAAAATAAATAAGTAAATGCATACTATATTTAACTTCAAATTATCAAAGTTTTCCTAAAAAAATATAATATGTTTGACAAATTATTATCCAAATAATTGGTCTTGTGATTTCAAGTTAAAGACAGTTGGAACTAAATTGCAAATGGCAAGCTAAAGCAAGTTTATTTAATAAATCATTGCAACTTATACCAACTATGACTTAAAAAAATAAATTTTAATGTCCCAAGAGGTCATAAAAAGCCAGGTTTGTTACCCCCACATCCCCAGATATAGGCCATAATCATTTTATTTTAGTCTGTTCAAATAAAATTTTCTAAGCTTCTTCATATGCATGCTTCTATTTTCGTCCATGGTTTTCTTTGCTGAGTTCTTCTATACATGCAAGAGTATACATAAACCTTCTTCAATCCCTGCAGTAAGAAAAAAGATGTAAAACTTACAAACTTTAACATTGTGCTTGTACGATTCAGTTACTTTTCAACCTTCTTGTTCCCACATAGGCAAGGTTTATTTGCCATTTTGTTTCTCTTTTATCGGTTGCTCTTGATTTCACTTTTATTGTGGAATAATGTTCACAGTCCCTTTAATTTTGAGATGTGTATCTTTGTGTGCCCTGAATTCAAATTTCATCTGTCTAAACTAGGTTTGCCTAATATTCTATACTTTTAAATAATTTTTTCTGTGAGGTTACAAATTTGATATATTTGTAAGTATTTCCTGTGATATTAAGAAGCTCCATCTTATTGATATATAGTTCGGCTGCAGTGATTTATGAACTAAACTTGTTTTTTAAACAAATCATTGACGGTTTAGTTCGTTTCTTCAACTTAACGCCCATACATTTGGACAAAAAATTTTGGAACACATTTCTTTTTCTTTTTCAGTTTGGTATTTTGGTTTCAAATATAGAACGTGTTCAAATTTTATCTCTTTTCTCTTCTTTTTTTGTGGATTTTATGCTTGTAAGCAGGGTTATTAGGCTGATTCGATTCAACTTGTTACTAGGCTCTCAAAATTCGGATCTTAGGTGGTCATTTCATGCGCTAAAATCGTTACTCCTATACTAGTGAGAGCAGCACCGTTTGGTGCACAAACAAGAAACATGGGGCTCTTCAGGAAAATGAAACAAAAATCAAGCAGGATGAAAATAAAACGTCAGTTAACAAAGAACTCAAAAAAGAAAAACAAAGGCTTTATTCAGCACTGTGGATGATGATTATGCAGCTAAAACGCCCTATTGCTACTCTCTTTTGTTCTTTTTTCTCTCAAAAAAAAGGGAAAAACATAGCAGTTCAAAAATAATGTTAAAATATGTAGAAAAAGATATGGAATCCGCGGTTTTGCACTTACTTGGTGTGAAATTAGAAGAAGAAAAGGGCAAACGGAGATGAGTACAAGCCAGCCAATCTCTGAGCAGGAGAGAGAGGCAGAAAGCTCTTTTGGAGAGAGTTCTCGTCCTCGACTAAGAAGAAAGAGAACGCTCTTTCGTATGAGTTGTTTTGAAATTCCGTAAAATGTGCAAGGTCAATACCGGAAGGATGTACTGAAAATCAAAAACCAGTTTCTATTTGGGCCTTGGCCCAAAAACAACAAGAAGACGGTAAGCGGACTGCTTATGGCCCATTAAAAAGAAAAGGACTGTCAACGGTGGGCAGTATCTAGTAAGATCCCATTCCCTCAGTGAACTTCTTTAAGTTGCCAGTTTTGTTAAGCAATTGTAATTTTACTACTAAATTAAAATCCACCTTCAATTAAAGTTTTTTTTTTTTTCTGAAAACAAAGATTTGTAGGTTACATTGACGAGTCTCGATCCCATGGAACCTGTTTTTCTTGAGAGTTGCTACGAAATTGAGAAAATTTATTAGTTTTCATTAGGAAATTAAATAGTAATTGATCAAAAAAACTTAAATATCAAAATTACTATTTAATATTTTATAATTATTAATAAATTTTTTCGGTTCCGTGATATCATCACTTGACATTTACATATTTACAAAGAACAATAATTTAAAGCTTCTTACGTTTGTCATCTACTGATGCCACTTAAAAGTTGGATTAATAATGAGCTGTCATCCGTATAATTTGATTAATAAAATGATAAATTTATGTAATAAAATCACTATTGAATGGAATTTATTAGATTTGATTGGTTATGTGTTGGAGTGCTTGTCATGGATGACAGCTTGAAATATTCTCGTCTCTATCATTTCTAAATTACTTTTAGAATATGAGCTCATATTTATATAATTTGACTAGTAAAATAATAAAATCATGCACTAAAATTACTGTAACAAATAAAATTTATTAAATTTGATTAGTCATGTGTTGAGACGCGGCTGTCCTCTAAATTATGCTTAAATAGGAGAACGCATCAAGCAAAGAGAAGAGTTGGTACATACAGTTGCTGTTGGGCTGATTGAAGTTGGTAATTATGTTTCCCAGATCTACAAAACCGACCAAAATTCGAAGCACCACGGTCACATTCTTAGCTTATAGATCAATTATGCCATTATAAACCTATAACTAACCAAGTCAATGACTTAAAAAACAAGCTTTGGAGACACAACTAACGACTCCGATGGCTTTACCTTAACCACCTAAGACATGCCTTTGAGTTGTCAGATCGTAGGGCCTACTAATATGGGCCACCTTGCTTCACGAGCATTAAATGAGAATGTTTTTCTGGCAGAAAAAAACGTTTAGAAGGAGATATTTATAAAAAGGAGATGCTTGTGTCTCCATCAGACACGGGATATTTATAAAAAGATAAATTACATTTTACACTTTTAACTTTGTTAAATTGATACTAATATATTAATTTTTTTTAAAATTAACGATTTATTTTTAAATATTAATTTTTATCATCAAATAATTTTAAAATAAATTTTTTTTAAAAAATTAAAATTTTAATTAGATATTATTTTTCATGATGAACAAAGTACTTTTAGATATCATAAATGTTATTTTTTTATATAAAAAAATATTATGATAGAACATATTTAACAAAGACTTTTTAAAGATTTTAAAAAAAAAATTATTATCGTTTTTTTAAAAAATTGTTAAAAGTATATTTCAAATAGATTTATATTCTATTATACAGTATAAAACAAATTTTACTTCGTATATTTTATAATTTTAAAAAAAATATTATGATATCATTGCCTATTGTATTCTCAAACAAATGAAAATAAAAAAATCATTATAAAAAAATTAAATATTTTAAATAGAAAGTTTGTTGATGTGTTTTTTTATAAAATCAAATAGCCTAACATCTCAAATAAATGAATATCAAAGACCATCATAAAATAAAAATCAAAGACAAACTTTTTTATTTTAAAAATTAAAATGATATTACATTATTATTTTTTTTATAGAAAATGTGAGTTCAAATAACTTAAAAATTTATGTTATAGACAATTTTAGGATAAATATTTGATAAATAGAATTATTAAACTTATCATAATCACTTAAAGTTATGAAGTTTTGGGGTGAATTATGGGTTTTAAAAAAAATTGGTATATTAATATCATTTCAACAAAATTAAAGATAACAGTTTAATTTATCTTATATAAAATTATCAGTTATTAATCGAAGTTTTGTATCTTAACGCAAAATTATACAAATAAGAGTTGATCTTATATTACTTAAAAGTAACTCAGTAACCCGAGGTGACAAATTGTTGTCTTAATCAGGTGCCTATCATGCTTATAAAACACTACTCTATTATTAATACTCTTGGCTCAACCAATTCATTATCAAGGCCACTCTATCATTTTGGTTGACAGAGTCTCTCTCTCACTCTCTCTATCAATCTATAAATACCTTTGTCATGCTTACCTAGCTTCCATGGAAAACCAAATTAAGTTGAGAGTTTAAGGCAGTTTCTCTTTCTAGCTCGCATGGCTTTGATTGGTACATTATTGGGTTCACTTCTACTATTTTCAGTAGCTTCAACAGGGGTTGCACTAAGCTTAAATTACTATGACCAAACATGCCCTAATGTTGAGGCAATTGTTACAGACACTGTCAAGAATGCAATGATGAAAGACAAAACAGTGCCTGCAGCTCTACTCCGGATGCATTTTCATGACTGCTTCATAAGGGTAATTTAGTAAATAGTAATACATCTATAGAAAATAATTTCTCATGTATAGATTAATTCGTATTTATCTAACTTAATTAAATTGCTTACTTTTTTCATGAACTGAAGGGATGTGATGCCTCTGTGTTGTTGAATTCAAAAGGGAACAATAAAGCAGAGAAGGACGGGCCTCCTAATGTTTCTTTGCATGCATTTTATGTCATTGACACTGCAAAGAAAAAAGTAGAAGCCTCGTGCCCTGGTGTGGTCTCATGTGCTGACATCTTGGCTTTGGCTGCAAAGGATGCTGTTGTGCTTGTAAGACAGTATCTAAAATCTTTGTATCCCCTTTGTGTGGGGAAATTTACCAAGCGGCGGAAAAGAAAAAAACAAGATGATTGCAGTGATGAGTAGACACTTTAAAACATAAAAAAGTGCATAAGGGCACTTTTCTAGTTTGTAATTAGTATTTGTTCATTAATTTTGCAGTCTGGAGGTCCAAATTGGGATGTGCCAAAAGGAAGAAAAGATGGAAGAACGTCCAAGGCTAGTGAAACCATTCAATTGCCATCGCCAGCCTTCAACATATCCCAACTTAAACAAAGCTTCTCTCAAAGAGGTCTCTCCATGGACGACACAGTAGCTCTTTCAGGTAAAACAAATACTCCTACAAAAGTCCAATCTGTAAATATATTTCAACCATGAAAGAAAACCATTAAAATAAATCATCGGACAGCAAAGTATGTTAGGATTTTGGTCCAATTTCTCACAAGAAAGATTTTTAATTAGTTTAGGAAAGTAGGTTTTTATTTTATAATTGTTTATTCTAGTAGGAATAGTAATAGTAATAGTTTATTATATTGTTGTTATTTTTTTTCTAATAGTATTAGGATATTTTTCTAATACTATTATTGTTAGAGTTAGGTGAAGAGCTTTGTGGGTTTATTGGGGATTTGGAGTTGTGAGTTTGTAAGGGTAATAATTTTGTTTTTTCTAAAGTTGTTAATGATTAATAAAATTGTGAGTTTATTAGTGACATAGGTAAAGAGATTGTCGAACCACATTAAATAATTTTGTGTTTGATATTTGTTTATTTATTGTCTGAAATTTGAGTAAATGGATTTTATGGGTAAAATTCCAACAAAATATTAATTTTGCAACACATAATGAAGCTGAGTTAATAATTTTATGGTTTTGCCCATAAAGAACATCACAGCAAATGGGTGCGGACAACATGGCAAAAGCTGATTGGTATGATTCGTTTATTGGTCAATTTTGAAGGTTTTAATAGCACTATTCAAAACCCAATTGCCATTTATATATTAATTTCACATCCTTAACATTTTTCTCTCTGATCATAATCTTTGATCTTTGGTGTAGGAGGGCACACTCTGGGATTTTCTCATTGTTCATCCTTCAATAACAGAATCCACAACTTCAATGCCACACATGACATAGACCCTACAATGCACCCTTCCTTTGCAGCAAGCTTAAGGCGTGTTTGCCTCAACAGCAAGGCAAAGAATTCTGGTACCACCATGGATCCTTCTTCAACAACTTTTGATAACACCTATTACAAGCTGATTCTACAAGGGAAGGGCCTATTTTCATCTGACCAAGCACTGCTCACTGCTACAAAAACTAAGGATTTGGTTTCCAAGTTTGCTAGCTCACAAGAAGCTTTCTCAAAGGCTTTTGTGAAATCAATGATCAAAATGAGCAGCATTACAGGGGGACAGGAGGTTAGGAAGAATTGTAGGGTGGTAAATTAAACTAAGTATTTCTCTTAGTTTTAGTCAATCTAATATTAAACTATATAAGATCTGGGTAAGCCGTCAAATGGTTTGGGTTTTCTTTTGTTTACTTTCTATTTGAATTATGTAGACAGATGATCAGTTTAGACATGTAAGTGTGTGTTTGCTTTTAAATAGCTGAGAATGTCAGCTAACTTAAAGTATTGTAGATTTCTTTTTGTAATAAAGTTGCATATCTTGCATATGAGATAATTCATGTCTTATTTTTTTGATGTTAGGTAATTATGATAAAAAAAATTATAAAACTATTTTTTTTAGATCAAATTATTATGTTTTACACCCGTGATTTAACCGTGAATTTTTTTTTCTAAATCGACTAAAAAAATATTACAACAATTAGCCAAGATAAAGATTCAATAAATATAAATTAAAATTTCAAACGTAAATTAAACTATTTATAAAAATTTAAGGATGGCAACGAATTTTTCCGTAAAGTAATCTACATTTCTTAAACTCTTTGTAAATTTAATCCAGAGCATATTTATTAAAAAGTTTTAATCTTGTTATTTTGCGAAAAAATTTAATTGGTTCGGGTTTAAAATCAATAGTTTATACCAACTGAAAACTTTATTGATAATATTAATGAATTTCATTAATAATATCAATATAAGTGTGAAATTCAAAATTTAATAATATCAATAAAAAAATTTAAAATTATCAAAAAAAATTTAATGGATTTAATATTATTTAAAAATCAAGAAATCCTCGTTATCTTGAGCCCTGAGCCCGGATCATTGTGACAAGGTTGTAAGGTCCAACGCTAAACGGTGCGTTTATGTACCGAGTAACGATTGCTGATCTAAAGCCGACCCATACAAAGCAACAAAAATTAAACGGCCCATGATTAAGAGCCCCATCAGGTAAAGAATCAAAACCAACGCCCCATGATAGACAATGGCACACGCGGAAAGCGAACACATCCATCCCCTAAACACGTTGCACGCATGTAATCATCATCAGTTTTAAATTGCTCTCTCTTGCTCTTTCTCGATTCATCCCCTAAATCCAATCCCTCTCCCTCTCTCTCTTTATCTCTTTGGGTTTCAGTGATTTCATGGCGTTTGCTCACTACTTGGTTGCAATTCCCGTTGACAACTCAAAGCACGCTATTACTTCGATACTAACTTCCTCCTCCTCTTCTTCGTCTTCGAATGAATCCCTGTTTTCTTTGTCTTTCTCTTCTTCTTCTCTCAGATCTAAAGCTCGTAAGCTATCTTTTTTTCCCAGGTTACGCAGAATCGGACACAAAGGTAATTTCTCATCGCTGTTTATGGTATTTTTGTTATTTTACCTGTTCTGGAGAATTCGAGATTTTAATATTCTTTTTTAGTGTTTGATTATTTCGATTATGACTGATTGACTGCTTATATGAAGTGATATCTTATCTGCTTTCCCTTTTCTACGGCGTTTTTTTCTCTTGTTTCAATTATTTAAACAGTCGAGTAAAGAGCGCGATTCTTTTCCACGAATCCATTTTTATCATGATTTATGCTTCTTAATCTCTTGTTGAGATCATCGTTTCGTTTATCCTCTGTAAATAAATACTAAGAACAATTCTTTGTAAGGAGAATTGAATTATTACGGTAAATGATGATACCTTGACCAGTGCAGAAAAAGAAAAAAAAAAAGATAATCAGCAGCTAATTAATTTTCAAAATTAAACTCAAAAGTTGCAAAAATACAGGCTGAATATTGATAGTTTTATAAGTACTGAGTTGTTTTGCGTTGAGACATCAAGCTTTAGAATAAACCCAAGTGATTGAGAAGTTAATTGGTGGCTAAGGCATCCAGCTTTATGTTAAGTGACAGTGCAGAGCACTGTTCACGTGTCAAATTGCGCAGATTTGGAAGAAATTGGCATGTTCAAGATCTGGCTAAGAATTTGTAAATTGGGACATTAAGTGCCCATTTGGTATCCCGATTAAGAGCATGATAAGATTGGAGAGGAGGATAAGATAAGATGGTTTTTATTTTTGGGTAAAATAAAATGAGATGATTTCATAAAATATTTCATTTGATACAAAACATAAAAAATGGTCTTATATCTTATTATTTCATTCTATCCCCCTCGTAATCTTATCCTCTTCTTAATTCAGTGTTCCAAACAAACACCAAGTTGATTAAGTTATGGATAATATGATTGACGGCCTCAGCAAGACTTTCTGAACTGTCACATATATCAAGAATTAACCATATGATACTGAAATGTGGACCCTTTTTTTGGGCTGGGAAATTGGGGGATTTACACCGGTAGTTACTCTCCTATGGAGGGAACCAACAAGCCAACTGCTCGTGGTCGGTAGGAATGTGGATTTAGTTCTCTTAAATGGTATTGTTATCGACCCTAAATTTAGAGTTATCTAGCATTCGGCGGGTTTGTCTCAGCATAAGAAGTGATCTTCACAAGGCAACTGCTTAACGTTTACGACTGAATGAGCTTCATTTTGTTGATTTAGTGGGGAAATGCTTTCTTGTTTAAGATTATTCATTTTGATATAGTGCTGCTCGCTATAATAGTTGGTATTTCATAAATTTTGATTTGCGTTCTTGTACCCTCATTACTCGTGTATTAGAAAAAGCTAATTTGACAAGCTCTATATTGTTGCTTTTGATTATGGCTGGTCGGTCAATCCTCTCATTTGCTCTAATTTTTGTCAGCCAAAGCTAAGCCACAAGAATCTGAAGCCAATGTAGCTGCAGATGCCTTAACTCATTTCAAGCATTTGCTTTTGCCAATCACGGACCGTAATCCTTATCTTTCTGAAGGAACAAGACAGGTGACCTTTCTTTAAGACACCTAAATTAGTTTCTTATTTATGATTTTAAAAAAATCCTTTTGCTTAGAGATCCATGTAATAAGTGGAGACCATTTTTCCCCCTGCGTGTTATATTTCTTTATGCAAATATTGATACTGGTTTTAAAAAAAACATCACGGTTTTATGATCCTTCAATATTTATTCAAAGTATTAGTTGCATTTGTTATGAGATAATGCTTTAATGAAATTTTGGTTTATAATGGCTAGTTCTCTTGTAATGGGAAATTGTAGAGCAATGTCTTAAAAGATGCTGAGAATGAAATACCGGGTAGCTTTGCTAACTTGCCATCCTTGCTCCTTTTAGACACAAAATTCTTGACTCAATTTAAGGTTCTCTTTGCTCTTGCTCACTCTTTAGCTTAAATTGCTTGGACAGGCTGCTGCAACAACAGCTGCTTTGGCAAAGAAGTATGGAGCTGACATCACAGTTGTCCGTATGTGCACTTACCCTCTTCCGTCCATATTATTTATATATATGCTGGTCACGAAAACTTAGCAGAGACATGCTATAGACCATTTTCTTATGCAAAGATTCCAAGTAATTTAGGATTTTATATTTTTACAGTTATTGATGAAAAGCAAAAAGAATCATTTCCGGAGCATGAATCCCAACTGTCTAGCATCCGCTGGAATCTCTCTGAAGGTTTATCTGCAATCTCATTTTGTTTGTGAATCTTAAGTGATTGTTCCTCTTAGTTGCGCAATGTTTTTAGCTCATTGACCTCCAAGCGGATGAAACAAGATGTTTTGAAATGAGTGTGACAGAATGATTTGTGTGCAGGTGGATTTCAAGAATTCAGGTTGTTAGAGCGACTTGGGGAGGGAAAGAAGCCCACAGCTATAATTGGCGAGGTTGCTGATGACCTAAATTTGGATTTAGTAGTCATAAGCATGGAGGCCATCCATTCCAAGCATGTGGATGCAAACCTGCTAGCTGAGTTCATACCCTGCCCTGTCTTACTTTTACCGTTATAAGATATTGAGATGCTGTTCAAACCAAGTAGTAACTGAACTGTGTAGTAAATGCCAGTTTTTTACTAATGGGCATCTCATTTAGTTTATACTAGTTGAATCTGCTTGTCTGTATGACTAGTCAGATGAAAAGGTTTTTAGCGCAAAACTTGGAAAAGGTATGTTCATAGTTCTATGAGGCTAGGATAAGTGAATGGCTCATCTGAGTCCCTTGGATCGATATGGACTGGGCTGTCAATGCTGGATGGAATTTTGATTCAGTATTGAATCCTCTATCAAAGCCCATAATTTAGGCTAATGAAAAAGAGTAGGAGGGATGATTAATCTGTAGCAGAAGATCTCTCTGGGAGCTGCACAGGGATTTAGGGCTTGACATGTACGATATGCCAATGTAGATTTTGAGCTTAAGTCTGCTTGTTGGGTCTCGGCTTGATGAAAAATTCTTGGGTGGTATGGGCCTAACACGTCATTTTTAAGCCCGTCCAATCACAAAGACACTTAAGTCATGTGGGTGAGTTAATCCATAACATAAATCCAATTGAGTTAACTTATGGTTAGCCTTGGCCAAAGGTCTTTTTTGGTTGAACGGGTATAAAGATGGCGTGTTAGACCCATCCTACGAAGAATTTTTATCTAGCTTGATGGCTTCAAGCTCACTGATGCTGCATCCTACATGGATTGCCACAAACTGCATCAAACAGAATATAAAAGTCGTTGCTTGCTAAACTCAGCATCAAGGCAAACTTTTTAGTTATGGTGACCCCACGTTATAGGTAAAAGATTTGTCTTCAGTCTTCCAATTGAGATGTGAGAAGCAAGATCTCTCTCTCTCTCTCTCTCTCTCTCTCTCTCTCTCTCTCTCTCTCTCTCTCTCTCTCTCTCTCTCTATGTTTTCTCTTTGTCTCTGGAAACACACTTTTTGACTCGGTCATTGGGATTCACATTCCAGGTCTAATTCTTTTGAGTGCTTTGAGAGATGCCCTTGCCTAGTTTTCTTTGTAAAAATATGTTTTTTGCTTGTAGTTACTTCTACAATCAAAATTAGCAAGTAGTAACTTTCATACGGACAGCTGTCTTTTGTACATGTTGAATGATGCATAAGCAATGCACAAAACTTGCTCATAAGTGTACAAGTACTACTTGCAAATGGGCCTGCTTCTCACTCTTCCTTCTCATGAAGGTAATGACCTGGTCCAAGGTGATTGAAGCAAAAGAAAAGGTCCAAGGTGTCCTAATATAAGCTGCTCTTCTCCTAACTTTTATTGCTAATGTGTCCTGTTTCATCCTTTGTATTGCACCTACCGGAAGTAGGACAGCACTAAATATATCTAGGCTTGGTTCCTTAGAAAAATTCAATCCCCCCCACCTTTATTTGGTATCCTTTCCTGGAGACTGGAGAGAGATAAAATGAGGGTCTCTCTTATGGTGGATTTCTTAGATTTCATCAAAGAGCCACAGGTCGCATACATTGTGGGAGTTATTTTAGTTTTGTTATTGCAACATGAGGTGCATTGTAGCTTTGTAGGCCTTGGCAACATTTATGAGGTGCGTGGAGATTATTATGACAAGATTTATGATAGCCAAGTCGTCACATGTTTTTCGATCTGCTTCAATGTTTATCTTCACAGTTTTTATTTAGCAGTCCCCGTTTGAATGGGCTACTTTTCTGGGTTTTATTAACTTATTGAGAATAGAGCTCCCTTTCTGTGCATCCAAAGCTAAGTATTAATAAATCATAAGATTTACATCATTTGCTCGTACAGCATTTTATTAACCTTTTTCGTCATTTTTTTAACTCTTGCATTCTCGTTCTCATGAAGGAAAAACATGAAATGTTAATTTGGATTCTTGTTGAACTGATATTTTCGATTTGATCAATGATGTTATGTACGGTTCGACCATGCTTAATCCTATTCTCAAGAACTTGGTATGGAAATAGAGGTTTATTCCTACAATTGATCGTTAAAAGTAGCTATAATTTCATTTTCTAAATCTCACGCAAAGTAAAATAATTTACATTAATTCAAGTACTTGCAAGGGATGTAATGAATCGAAAGTATGCTCTTTAATCAGTTCGTAGGGTTGCTGAGCTCTTTAATCAGTTCGTAGGGTTGCTGAGGAAAGATCCGAAAACTTTAACAGCAGATCCTCTCAATACGTATTGGTGATGTGCTACTGCTGCCAGCGCTCCAACGAAGGGTCCAATACAGAAAATCCACTGGCCATAACCAGGAAATGTTATTAGAAGGTCAAAATGGATGCAATTCTGTATAAAAACCATTGATTTTGGTATCAAATCACTCCATAAGCATTAATTAATCAGAAAATATAGACATACCTGATCATCCCAAACTTTGTCATTGTTGTAGATAACAGCAGCACCAAAGCTCCTAGCAGGGTTAATGCCAGTGCCGGTGATAGGAATAGTGGCCAAGTGCACCATAAACACGACAAACCCAATTGGCAGGGGAGCCAACACCTAAAACTCCAACAGCATCATCAAAAAACCCCACCACTACAGTTGATCGTAAGGGTTTATAATTTCTCTCCTTTTGATTTGGATTTTTGGACCAAATCAAATTCAACCTCAAAGACGGTCTGTTTAATGGACATTTCCACGTCAGTAAAACTGATGCATGAAAAGTTACCACTTAAAAAGAAGAATATATAAACTTATTTGAAAAAAAATCATTAAAAAGAAGAATATATAAACTTATTTGAAAAAAAATCAGTAAGAACTCACGCATAATCTTAATTTATGCTGTCAGTTTTGTTTACTAATTTGAATTAATTCATTTTAAACACAAACTTTTCATGTATAAGATTCATTGACGTGAAAATGTCTTTTGACCTAACGTCGTTAACGTAATTGAAATACCGACTTAATCACAATGTACCAATTTGATACGCTCTAAACCATAGTGGATTGAATTTGATTTAGTCCGAACCTGAAGAGGCAATTTATAATTAACCCTAATTACAAACCCCCTAAACTCAGGCCACAAATAGCTTCAACAAGCAGGAATCCAAAACAGAATCGTGCTGGTTAATATTGACTGACGAAAGCAATTTTAGGTACTAATATTACTAGCCAACATTATACTCACAGGAACGTGGGAGTCACGTGCACTTCTTTTGGGATCGGTGGCAGAGAAGACGGTGAAAACAAGGAGAAAAGTGCCAATGATCTCAGCCCCTAAAGCAGTGCCCTTTGAGTAGCCAGGTGCGACGGAGTTGGCACCACCTCCATTTGTGTTGTAGTAATGTTTCATGAATGCTTTCACCAATCCGACGCCGCATATAGCTCCTAAGCATTGTGACACCATGTAGGCCAGTCCTCGAACCAAAGTCACCTTCCTTTCCATCAACATACCCAATGTTACCGCCGGGTTAATGTGACCTCCTGCCCATCAAAATTATAAGCCATATGCTATCACTCCGTTAATGTAAAAAAGAAAGCGCGTATTGTATAAAAATATGTAAAGGAAAGCTAGAAGGAAATTTTTATTATTACCAGAAATTCCAGCAGTGCAGTAGACAAGGATGAAGATCATGCCACCAAAGGCCCAAGCAATACCAAGAAGGCCAACACCGTCACAGGGTCCAGTTTGCTTCTTCTGACCAATTACAGTGGCAACTGTAACATAAAGGAAGAGAAGGGTAGCAATGAACTCTGCAATCAAAGCTCTGTAAAATGACCAATTCTTAAGCTCTTCCATGTCCAAAAGGGGAGCTGCTGGTGGGTCTACATAGTCCTTGACATGATTGTGATCATGAGTCTGTCCCTCTTCACGCACTTCTCTAGCCATTCTCTTCACACTCACTCCGTTTCTCTTCTTTCTTCTCTCTGTGTCCCTAATACTTTCTTTCAATGGTGCTTGCAAAATGCAAACGGATAGGAAAACGGAGAATTTATATATAAATAACAAGTTGGGCTTCCGTAGACTTCTTTTTTTTAATCATTATGGGGTGGGGGGTATGAACCTCTACCCATAGACAAGGGGCTTGTAATTTTTACATGATTTTTTTTATTTTTTATTTATTAAAATTATTTATTTTATTTTATTTGTTTGTGTTGTACTTTTTCTTATTTTGTGTTATATTTCATTTTAGTTACTTTCCTATTTCATGTTTTCCTAGTAGTAGAAGTATTTTTCATTTCAGTGTCTTTCCTTTTTCTATGCTACATTTTTTCTTATTTTGTGTTATATTTCTTTTTAGTTACTTTTTTATATCATGGTTTTTTAGTAGTAGAAATATTTCTCAGTTCAGTGTCTTTTCTTTCCTAGAATGAGTAGTATTATTGTATTTTCCTTTTTTTTTTTCTAGGAGTTTGCCTATCTTTCTAGACAAGAGAATAAAGAAAGAAGAGAATGAGAGCGGTTGCCAAGTCTCAATGAAGAGAGATCTTCAACAATTTTGAATGTTTCATCAACTTATTTCAAGCAAAAAAAAATTATTTTCTTCTCTTTAGTTTTCTTTTGATGCATTCCAATAAAAACATTGTTGATTTCAGATTTATTATGAAATAATTTTATTTTTTAGTGCTTTGATGCAGTCTAGCTTTGAACACACAATTTAAATTCCAAGTTATTTTATTTCAAGCCTTTTTATGTTCTGTGTTTATCTTTAATCTTATTACTTACAATTTTCTGGCCAATTATTGTTTGATTTATTTAATTATAATGAAACCGAAAGGTAATTTATGATTATAAACTTTTAGGAATAAACACCATTAATTGAGCGAAAGATAGAGATACTTTACCGCAATTAGTATGATTTTAGATTAAGAAAAATCCAAAGAACTTGATGAATTTTCAAATAATTTAATTTACATAGAGATGTGATGAATTATTAGGTGGAGATATTTCTAATGTTATTCGAGAGAAAACATTGAATAATTAAGAGATTTATTTTTCATCAACTTGAAAAATTGTAATTTTATAACAAGGAATAATAAATTGTGTGGGATTAGCTAGGTGAAATCAAAAACTCTGGATTATTTTTATTATCTCTACAAGCTTAAGTTTTTTTTTTTTTTTAATTTATCTTTGTCAAGCACTTTAGTTTAATTTAGGTGGTAAAGTCAATAAAATTTTGGTTTTATTTCTAAATAGTAAATAATTTGGTAAATTTCAATACTCAATAGCATAATTAGTCCTTGTGGATTCGACAAGGGGCACCACTGCATTAGGTAGGAAGCACCGCTTCCATAGACTTCAACCTCTTAATTTAAAAAGATCCTTGGATCTTTCAATTTTTTTTATTGAAACGATGTTATATGTATCTAGTATAATGATTGATTTGATTACAATATAAATCTTTATTCATTATCCATACCAAAACTCACAATATTAATACAACTCATTTAAAGCGTAAGAAATAATCGATATATAAATCGAACAAATAACACATATTATGTCAATCGAATATAAAACTTTTTAATCTTTACCATAAATAATCGATATATAAATTGAATAAATAACACATACTATATCAATTGAATATAAAACTTTTTAATCTTTACCACAATCTCAACCTTTACCACAAGACCAAGACTTCATCGACTCAAATCTTTTATTAAAAGGTTTGAGTTTGATCTATTTTCCCATCAATGTAAAATAAAAGAAAAAATTTAATGATGTTTGAAAAAAATAATGAAGTAGAGAAAGTGTTAGTCATAGTCTACCGTTGATAACACTAGAATGAGTGAGTGCCTGCTCATTCGAATATATATAGTTTTACTATATATAATAAAAACGAATTAATGGATTTAATTACTTAATAATGTATTATTTGTGAAAGAATTGTTCATGTAAAGGAATGTATTGCTTGTAAAAAGGCTCATATGGGGACAAATTAAAATTTAATCATACGAAAAAAATTCTTAATTTTATAAAGAACTTTTTCTTGATAGGAATTTAATAAAGAATTTTTAAACCATGGTATATCTGTACAACGAATATATATAGAGAGAGCCTCTTCCTTCTAATAGATAGTGGACAAAGGGTTTATGAAGTTGGGAAACTGGGCCCTGTTTTTTCATGGACTGGACATTCAAATTTAAAAAGCCCATTTCGATCTCCATTCCTTTTAGAACCTTAAATTAAATACTCTTTTTTGAAATGAGTGGTGATAAGAGTTGGAATCGAATTGAGTTTTTATCGAATTATTCGAGCTTGAGTCTTGTCAAAACTCAGTTTGATCGAATTCGAGCTTGAAAAATTCGGTTTGAATAACTTATTGAGTCGAGCTCGAAATGCTCTCGAACAGTTCGATCTCGACTCGAGCTTGAACTAATATTTATTTAATATTTTTATTTATTGAAATTATTATTCTGACTTGAGCTTGAGCTCAAATGGACAAATCAAGACGCAGGTTCAAGCTCAAGTTCGAACTTGAATAGGCTCGTTTGTTATCGAGTTCGAGCTTGAACTTAATTTTCAAACTCGAGCATTTTCATTTCAAATCGAGTCGAGCTCGAATACCTTAAGGTATGTTTGAGTAACATTTTTCTATTTTCAATTTTCGAAAATGAAAACTGAAAACAGTTTTATGATGTTTTTTGGATAACTATAACTCGAAAACTGTTTCCATAACAGAAAACAGTGAAATGTTGTTTGGATAATCTTATTTTGAAAACTGTTTTAATACACCTTATAATTATTTTCAGTTTTGAGTTTAAATTTAAAATCTATATTAATTTTATTTATCATATTTACTAAATACTTAAAAATAAATAATATTATTTTATTTTTAAAATTTTAATAATTTTTATATGTTATGGATGAAGAATGAAAGAGAGAAGTGAACATTGATTTTAGAGTTATTTTTTTGAAAATTATATCAGAAAACACCAATTTTGAGTTTTCATAAGACTGTTTTTTAAAAGTTGTTTTAAAAATTACTTTTGAAAAATGTTTTCAAACATGTTTAAAAACTAATTTTAGTTTTTGAAAACTAAAAAACAATTTTCAAAAACCACTTTCAAACGTATCATTAATACTTGAACTCGATCCAACTTGAATCCACCCTAAGCAGTGATTCCAAAACCCTATTCTTTATGCTTTTTTAAACTTTAATGATAATATTTCCGTTTTGGGGAAAACACTCAAAGTTGGATAATTACAAAGCTCATTTCAAACTAATTTCAGGCTTTCAGTGCAGCACGAAACAACTAGATGGGCCGCCAGTCCAACCTCCAAACGTGATTTTGATTTATTTTATTTTTCTGATTAATGACTTTAATTTCATTCCGTAATTTGTTTTGAACATTAATTTCGTTCCATATATGATGCCTATCACATTGATTTACTTTTGGAAACGTTATTATCAACCAACATGCTTTTGTCGTTTTCATATTTCTTTTTCTTTTTTTGCTTCAACATCAGTTAAATTGGAGACGCTCAGTCAAAAACATTTGTCAATTCATCTGTTTTTTTAGGGGGAGGGGAATTAACAATTCATCTTTATTTCACAAGATAAAAATACCGTCGTAGTAAGAAAACTAATAAAACAGTTTCGTGCATAAAAAAATTTACTAATAATTATAAGAAAACTCAATAATAATTATATAACACAATTATAAAAAAATGAATATAAAAATTATTACTCAATTTCTCCGTATTACTAATAGATTTTCTTGATTCTGTAGTATCGCCACTCTTAGCATTTTGGTATTTTTTTATATTTTGTTTTAATTGCAATTGCAATAATATATTTTTTATAGATATAATAATACTCTTAATTGTGACTGTGTTCTAGCAGATGAAATCATTAGAAATGAATAAGTCATGGATAATATGTGAGTTTGAGGATTCAATTGATTTATTAATGAGGTTTTAGTTCATCTGAAAATCTCGTTGGTAAAAATATCAAACTCTAGACTCTGAAACCACAAGACTTCGGATTCGATTTTCACTGATGTGTGAGTTATTTATCTAATTTATAAATTGATTATTTCTCATTTTAAACAAGTACGGTAGGTTTTCATATGGATTATTGTTTATTATGTGGCACCATGGACAATATTAAACAAATTAACCATTATATTTGTTTATAATAATATCGCTTCAATAAAAAATAATTTAATTGATTTTTTTAAAAAACTAAATTATAATCACCGTCCTCTAAAATATATAAGCTCCATATGGTTTCAATTTTTTTTCACAATATAGAAGTTTTTATTTTCCTAGAATATTTATTTGTTTGGACAATAAATGTATATCGTTCACAAAATTGAAGGGACCAATGAACGCAAGGGTGCAGAATTTTGCAATAACTAATTTATTAATCAGTGAAAAGTTGAAGAGATTACCAAAATCATTCAAAAAAAAGTCTCAATCCCATAAAATCGGAATCAATTTCATAAAAATTATTATAAAATTAAAAAAATTTATTAATAATTATTAAAAAATTAAATAATAATTATATTAATTTTTTAAAAAAATTAAAAATTAAAATTACTATTTAATTTTTTTATAATTATTAATAAATTTTTTTGATTCCGTGATGAATTCGATATCATAATATCACTGTTTATTAAATAGAAAAAATGATGCAAAAAAATCAACAACAATTAATTAATGCACCAAATTTAACTCCAAACAAATTAAGGAACATTTGACCATCATCTGCATTTTATATGTCCTACCAATTGACAAAAAGAAAACGCATTTTGTTTGATTTTCTTATGGTAATCCCTACATGAGAAAGACCAATCAAATTATAATAATGATGACGTGGTTTATTTGTATTGGACACCAATACACTGTATACGTGGAATTACTAACCTAGTAAAATTAGGTAATTTGTGGCTGTGAAGGAAAGCGTCACTAATATATTAACCCCAAAAGTGGGTAGTGTGATCCAATCAAACCACAGCAGTAAAAGTAAAAACGAGCTCAGGTTTCACAAGTCAAAACTACCCCTGACCTAAGGGTATTATGGTAAAGTCAAGTAACAAAAACCTGTGCATTCCAGAATTTCCCCAAGAGCTAAGCAACCACCAAGCCCAAGAATAGAAGAGAGAGAGAGAGAGCGAGAGAGAGAGAGTCTGTGTACAAAAGAGAGAAATAGCGAGAGAGAAACAGAGCCACCATCGCTCTTCTCTGCACCTCGATCTCTCTTCACGATCAGATCACTTACAATATTTTTGGAGCCTAACTCACATTATCGAAACCCTAATCTCTCTCTTGAAAAAGAAGAGAATCTCATTCCCAAGGTTTTTTTGATCCATTGTGTTCCTCTTTTGCCCCTCTTTTCGTCGATCAACTCGTCATCGACTCACAAACAAACCCTAATTCTTTTTTTTTCTTCTCTTTTGATGGCTACAACTGCTAATAATGCTAATACCAATACTCACTCTCCTCGTCACTCGACCGATAATATGAGTAGCCCAACAACCCAATCCCGCCGCGCCGCGCGGCCAATCTCGTCGCCGTGGACTCAAATCGTCAGCGGTGAATCCGAACCGATGGCGGCCGTACCTTCTTCGTTGCAATCGATGGCCGTGATCGAGCAAGCTTCTGCTGCTGTCGCTGTTGGTGCGATGGCGGCGGCTCCATCGGCTTCCTCTTCGGCTCCGGCGGAGGAAGAGAGCTCGGAGAATGGGGGTGGTCTCAACGGCAATGCAGGCAAGAGACCCGCCTGGAACAAGCCGTCCATTGGAGCCGCCGAGGTGGGGCCCGTGATGGGGGCCGTTTCATGGCCCGCTTTGTCCGAGTCTGCTAGAACTTCGTCCAACAAGTCGTCTTCGGAGTCGTTGAAAGGCTTATCTGATGGATCATCATCCGTCCCCGTTTCACAGGTTTTGTTTTCGATTTTTTTTTTGTTGACGCAGTTCTGGTTTGTTTGGCTGATGAAAGTGTGTAAATAGAAAGAACTTAGAAATTTTAGGTATTGGGATTTTTTTTGTTTATTTTGAGCTGAGGTTAACTGTATATTCAGCCGAGTTTAGCTAAGTTTTTCAATTTAAGTTGAACGAAACAACTTTGGTGTATATGACCCCGACCACCCCCCCCCCCCCTTTTTTTTGTCTCTTTCTAACATGTTATATTCATTAACTATCTGCGGCATTGTGTTTACTGTGTGTGTTAGTACAGGAAGAAAATAATGAACTCGTATTTGCAAAGGTACTGCATTTGCATGTTTGAAATATATCTAACCTCTGGGAGGAAATGCTATTTCACGGTTTAGTTAAGCTGAGTATTCATTTATTGAAAGTTTACGACCTGAGAACAAAGAGATAAGGATTTTAAATGGTTCCATATTGATGCTATGAAGTAGAAAGAAGTATCCTTTTGGAAGTTCTTAGATTGTGCTTTTTCTTTTTTCATTTTTATCGAATCATATCATTCCGTGTTTATGCTATAGGGGACTGGAACTGCATCTTCCTCTACACAGAAACAAGTTAGCAACAATGCAAACACTAATTCAACACCAAACCATACTGCACCACCACGCCAGAGATCAATGAAGCGCAATGGTTCTACCTCTTCCTCTAATGGTAGCCTTCCTCAGCCACCAGCACCACAAGGTCCAGTAGTTGAAGTGCCTTTGAATAGCCCTTCTCATAGGGATCATGGACAGAGGAGTGGATCGGTGTCACAATCCCATAGTGGTAATGATCACCCACAGCAACGCAATTCCTTTAGAATCCGTAATGGTGGCCCACATCCACGTGGAGATGGTACTCACCATCACAATTATGGGGGCAGGCGCAATCAGGACCATGGAAATCAGGATTGGAACGCTCATAGAACTTTTAATAATAGAGATGCTCACATGCCACAGAGGGTTATACCTAGGTTTATGAGGCATCCACCTCCACCACCACCACCTAATTCTACCCCGTTTATTGCACCCCCTCCAGTGCGGCCTTTCGGCAGCCCCATGGGGTTCCCTGGTAAGTGTTATCTATGTTCTAATTTCTTGTTTCAGTTTGTGGATTTGCTCTAATGTCTATACCGATTTCAGAATTAGCATCTCCTGTGTATTATGTTGCTGCTCCACATCCAGAGTCTCTTAGAGGTGTGCCTTTCGTTGCACCACTACCGCCTCATGCGTTTTTTCTCAATGCTCCAGACCTTCAGTTGCACCCTAAGATAGTGAATCAAATAGATTATTATTTCAGGTAATACTTTCATCGTTTGCTTTTTTAAAATAAGTAACTGTAGTTAGTTATTTCTTTTTCCAGTCATCACATCATCTTATTTCAAATCCATTGGGAAGTTAACTTTTCAGTTGCACTTCATATTCTTTTATTGCAGTAATGAAAATTTAATTAAAGATACATACTTGCGGCAGAACATGGATGACCAGGGCTGGGTTCCTATTAAATTAATAGCAGGCTTCAAGAAAGTAAGTTGTTTGGGGTTACTTGAGTTGCTTTTTTTTATTGTGATTGTTGGTTCGATTTTCTGCATTTTAGCTTATTCATGATATTTAGTTTCTTATTTTCGATCATTCTGCACACCAGAAGTCAGTTTTTAGTCATGGTAGGTCTGTATGGCATATCATGAACACTGCAACAATTTCAAGTGAGGATTATGATTGAAACAAATAAGGAAAGATAATAGAAAGCTCATATGACAATTTATATGTTTTATTTATTTGGACGACATGATATTTCGGATTGTCATAATTTTTGTTTGCTCACTTGTGCACAGAGCTAGTTTTTGAAGGTTTCATTTAGTGTTGAGAAAACGGCTAAAGGTATTTGTAAATATTTGGTTTGTGTCTGAAGATTGTTGCTTTTCCTGATTGCATATATGAATCTTACCATGTATGTTTCTCACCCCCTTCCCTTACAGTTTAATGTAGCTTAATTTCCTATCGTATTTGTATACCTTTTAATATGCTATTTATCGTGTGTGTATCTCCTAAACTTGAAGTTGTGTGTATAACATTAGTGCTCCAGGGCCCAGGTATATTTTACTTAGGTGTGAAGCTGATTAGATCAATATCTTATGTTTAAGTCTTATTTTGGAGGTCGTAGTTTTTTGATTGAAGTTAAAAGTCTTATTTAATCCACTTGGCAATTTTTTTTACCAACCGCTTTGGTTTCCTAGTGAATCATTTATTTCCTTTTTTCTTTTCAATCCAATGCTGATGATCTGTTAAGTTTTTAGTTCTGTTATGCCCATTTGACGGACATGCTGTTTCCAGGTTGCCCTCATTTAGTATTATAGTGTTTCTGTTTTAATAATTCTCTGATAAAATCTCCTTTAAGTTGATGGTATTTTTGTACTTGAAACATGATTAAAGAATGCTCTACATGAACAATATTCTCACATGTTTGTTCATAATAAGTGCATAAAGATGAGAATTTGCTGTTGAGCGATGGTGAAGATATCACCCTTAATTAGTTATATGTAGTGTATTAAAAGGCGGTGGTGGGGCGTGCCCGGGTCGAGTCCCAGGGTGAGGCGGACCAAAAATGCCCCGGGACGCCCCAATTTAGGCATTTTGTTTACTGGGCGTTTGTCTTTACTCTTCGGGCGTTCGCCTAGGCGCCCAGGCGTACGCCTCGTGAAGTTTTTTTAAAAAACTTATAATTTAGAAAAAAACGCAAGTTGAAGGCTTGAAGGGTCATAGATCTTAATCACTAAGTTAGTGTTTTTATTGTGATATCATTATACTTTATAAATATATATTACATGTTATCGAGTTTAGTAATAATTACAAACTATTTAATTAATCACTTACAAGTTACAACAATATAAAAATATAAGTTATGCTCCATATAATTTATATATAAATATATAAATATATATAAAATTATCATTATCACGCTATAGAGAGTTAGTAAAGTATTAAATTTTGATAAAAATTAATTAATTAAAATTATTTTTAATTTTATTATTCTAAATAATTAATTATTATTATTTTATTAAAATTTTGAAACGCCTGATCGTATTCAAAAGACTTATGCCCCAACGCCTCGAGGCAAAACGATTCGCCCAACACCTCGCCTCTGAAAACACTAGTTATATGTAATATGCAATTTGATCAATTCCTTATAATTTTGGAATGGAATTGACAAAAGCCAGTATCAATATTACTCCGTAGTATTCATTAATATCGGATAGGAATCTTCATGGGGCTAAACTCGGGCTTCACTTCTTCATGGTTTGCATGCTAGTTTCCAGTCCATTGTAGACTCTAGTCCTACTTATTACATTAAAAATGTTCAATGTCATTCTGCAATACCTTGGTCTCTTTCTAGTCTCCACCCCCAGCCCTGTTTCTTTGGGTTAAACAAAATGGGATCGATAGGTTAATTTAATTATTAGGTTTTCATTATCATTATCATTGAAGTTCAAATGTTTGCTTTATTTGTCTTTACCTGTTGTATAACAGTGTTAAGTTAGAAGTTGATAGTTGTTATTTGTTGCTTGCCTCTTTTTTCTTTTTAAAATCTGGTGCTGACCTGTAAGGATACATTAAGCTTTATATATATAAAGATGCAACATTTTCCTGGCTGGACCCCACCTTGAATACCATAAAGCATTTGCATTTCTTAGATCACCTATTTAGGTTAATTTGTTCTGTCCTCCTTGCTTTTGATGTTTGGGTTCTTTCCATTTGATAAATAAGTGCATGTCAATATGTCATCATTTCTGTAATGAAACTTTTTTCTTAAATATATTTGTTTGCAATGATTTTGTATGTATTACAAATGTGTACATCATTCTTCATTAGTTTATTATCCTTTTTATATTACTATTTTTAAAAAAAATTTGTAGGAAGCATGTTCAAGATCTATGCATGTTTTTGTTTCAACTGAGCTTATTGCATCTAATTAGAATTTTGGTTATGACTAATGTATTGCTGTGTCATGCTAAATTATTAATTTGCCTATTATCCATGCTTCAATATAAGTTTCTCTTTCCATGCTGTAATAATAGCAAATGCAATTACAGTATCCCATGACACATTTTTTTCCATTCGTGTGACTTTTTTTTTAAAGTATTTTCATTTGTCTAACTTGTCTGCTCATCTTTTCTGATCTGTGGTCAAGCACTTCTTTTGCATCAGCTTGTTACATATTATGGCAAGTGCAGGGAAAAATGTTTGAAGGGAAGTGTCAACTCTTCATTTATTATGACTATTATTGTAATGCATTTATTAGGGTACTAATGTGTACTGGATATTGCTTTATATTTGTAGAGAGGTTGTCAAATGATAAGACACTTGACACTTTCTTTTCCTCCTAAAACATAATTGAATATCATTTGAAACACGTAATGACGCCCACCTTTGATGAATTTGGATCTAAGTTCTTTAATCTAATCATTAACTCTTATCTAGTGGTTAGGTTGGGAATGTCACGTTGAGTTCTTTGCTGTTCATGCTTGACTTGTTTATATATATATATTTTGATAACTGCCTTGTATACATTGATGGTGTAAAGTTTTTTCCATTAACATAACCTAATCAATTCGTGATTTATGCATGGTACCACTGATGGGATTTTTGAGTGACCAGAAAAGGTTCAACCATTTTTTAACTGGATAGTGTATATGGTTGGGTGGTTTCCTACGTAGGGTTTACTAAATGTGTAGACCCCGTTGAATGAACTGACTCTCCTGGTCTCCAGGATTGAATGTGGGCATCTTCCCCCCACCCACCCCTTTTTTTCCATGTAGGTTGTGCTTTAAAACATCCACATGCACATGCTATTGAAAGCTGATAAATCAAGTGATGGCTGATGTTTTTCTTTTCAACATGTGCTTTCGGTGATGCATTTTTATCTCTTATTTTTATGCTGTGGGGCATCTTCTACGTTTACCTCTGGACTAATATTTGTTTGATTTGCTTGTTTAGCATTTGCTGCTGCAGCTAATGGTGCTAGTTTATTGTTGTTTTTTTTTTGCATTGAAGTCTTAACTATTCTTATTCTATGTAAAGTCCTCTTGCTCCGATTTCTATTATCTGTTGTTTTCTTTTGGATACTCTAAAGCCAATGTTGTTCTTTCCAAATTCTAAATTCCAAATTGGAAAGTGAAAACTCTTCGATGCACATAGAGTAGCACTGTGATTCTCCAAAGCATTTTTTGGGCTATCAATGCAAAGACAATACTTTTCTGTTTCCTTCTCAGGTATCACATTTGACTGACAATATCCAGATTATATTGGAAGCTGTACGAAGTTCAACTGTTGTGGAAGTGCAGGTATATCTTATTGATACCCACTTAGGTCGAGTATTTTTAACTGTCTCAGGATCAGTGAAATATTACTTTCCCTCGCATGTAGGTTCCTTTTCGTTTCTTTAGTGGTTCTCTTAGGTCCATGTAATTAAGGTTTATGTTGCTTATCAGAAAAAAAGTATCTAAGATTTATGTTATCCACAAGTTAACTGCCACTTTTGGCTGTGGCAAATTGGTTGCCCCAAATGAAGAAGAGGTATATGGAAAAGAAAATGTTATTGATAAATGATGTTCACTCACATGTGATTCTTTCTTGTTTTACAGTTGTCTTGAATTGTTAGGAGGGCCCCATAGAATGAGACGAAATTTGATCAGAGTTCGGAGTAAAAGAGTTTTACATATCTTGTAGTTTTAATTCCTTTTGCACTTGTTTCTTAGGGTGACAAAGTGAGGAAGCGCAATGATTGGATGAGATGGATAATGCCTACTGTCAAGGTTTCAAGTCCTCAGTCCCTGGTGAATTCCGGTCATGATATGCTGGCAGGCCGTGTCCAAAATGTTTCACTGGAGCAGAAGACTACAAACCACAGTGGTGCGAGTGGGCAAGTAGATGTTCAAGCTGAGGCATTATTAGGTAGATCATCTTCTCGGGATTTGAATAGCCAGTCACAGCTATCCAGTGGTGAGGGAACTGGCCAAGTCGGTGCTCGAGGGGGTTCGGATCACTCTATTTCAGCGAGAAATTTGAATTAGAGAGATGTGCTCTGATGCACTTTTCCTTGTAAGAAGAAACTCAGAAGGATTGGAGGGACGATGTCGATGAGAATGGTGAAAGATCTTGCTTTTTCTTGCAGATAGTGGTTTTGCTCTGGCACAATGAAACCATATTTTCTCGTGAGGCAAATAGGAAAACAATTACAATGACGGAAAGAAGACAAACTTTCTGAAAACATAAAAAAAAAAAAAAACAGAACTTTCATGACTTGAGCTATTAAGCACGTGTTTATTGGGATGTATTTATGGTTTTTGGTGGGGGTTTTTACCTTCTTACCCCATTATTAGTCATGGTGGCCTGGTTGGTGTTACGATCTGGGGAATTTTGGTTTTTACTTCCCCTACCGCCCCTCAGCTGTTTTTTTTTTTTTTTAAATATCTTTGGGGTCTGATTGCCTCTTGCTTATGGGGGAAAAAGTAGAGTGAAAGAACGCAGTATTTTGACTGTTCCTGTTCGTGTTCATGGTCGAGGGGAGAGGAGGGGTTGGCTTCTACTTGATGCTGCAGCGCATGCTACATCTGCTGTTGCTCTATTCTTGGTCGCATGATTTTTATCCTGGACTTTCTTCTCTTTTTATTTTGAGTTTTTGTCACATATATATCATATTATATATCTAGGGTTGGATTTAAATGTATATCTTCTTTCTTCAAACCTTTTGAAGATTTCACTGCATAAATGGTCCGGATGGGATCAACATTTGGAACGTCCAGGATATGACTGGAAGTTAATTTAAGATATGGAGCTTGTGAGACTTGATATTCTCCAAATTATTTGATTAAAACTAAATTTTTTATTTATTTATTGTAATTGATGGCTCAATTAGGTAATTGTCTGCTGAATTTAATCAGTGGTCCTCTTTTTGGAGGGAGTGGTTACACTTGCACTGTGTGAGAGTAATGTTTCGGTTTTGATTCGAAATGGGAGCATTTATTTAGATGATGTGCTTGATTGTTGATCTCTGCTTGCCTAGTTAGATAAAGGAGGGTTGAGGTCGACTTTTTGTTTATAATTTTCTTTCGTATGTGATAAAGCCTAATTATGGATTCGTTTGGGAATGCTGAAATGAATTCGTTTTTTTATTTATTTATTTTCAGTTTATAATCTTATTGATTTAATCATCATCATATTAAATGTATGCTTAAAACAAGTCCATGAAATAATAGAGTACTGGTCCTTGGAGGAGCGCAAGGAGTAAAAGTTTCTCTTTGAAATGATGATATGTCATTTCAAATACTAATAAAAAAAGATGTACCCTTTCTTAGAGTTTTGCGAAGGTGACAAAAAAAAGATGAATTTAAATACTCGTTTTATCTATAATAAATGACAACAAATACTAATAAAAAAATAAAATAAAAATAATCTCCCCTATCCCTCATTCTCTCAGTTTCTCTCTCCTTAGTATGATGTGTCGTATCTAAAGAGAAAGAAAAGGAGGTAGTATTCTCCATCTTCGTATTCTGTTGGATCTTAAGTATCAAACTTAGATTCTCAAACACAATATTTGATGTAAAATGATGATATATTCTCACTTTTATATATATATATATATATATATATATATATATATTAAAAACGGTGAAGTATTAATACAATCATGTAATTAGTTGACCACAACTCTATAAACCTAAAACAATAACTTATCTTTAGGCAAGACACAAACACATAATGTGATAAATAACCATTATATAAATTGAAAAAAATAATTTATACTTAAAATAGGTGAGAATTAAACGTGTGACTTTATAGTTTTAAGACTTCAACTTTGATGATTAAGTCAAAACCCCCATCAATTTTTTATGAGATATTAATTAGGAAAGTTTAAATCCTTTACTTTCTGATGCAGCCAAAAGGCACACCCACCAATGGTATGGCGACATATGGACATCTTTCCATCCAATAGTGCAACAATGTGTGGGTGGTCATCAACCAATAGTATAGTGACACGATGTCGATTCTTACCCAATGACACAACGGCACGTGGACGATCCTCGACTAATAGCACGACGACTCATAGACGATCCTCAACCAATAGTATAGTGACACGAGGGCGGTTCTTACCCAATAGCACAATGACACGTGGACAATCCTTAACCAACGGTATAGTGACACGTGGGCAAAGCCGTGGGTAGTCGCCACCACTCTCGAACTCCCCGTGCAGACGTGAAAGCTTGATTATAGGGATTACGACCGTCCCTAGACACGCGACTAGACCTTCCGACGGAGAACGGGATCTCCGAGATCGCACCATCCCTACAACGTGGGGGACCTCACATTCAGAGCGCTATAAAAGTCCCAGGTATGCAAACCAAAATAGATTCAATTGTTACGAACTTATCACTAGAGCACTGATCATATCTCTTCCCATTTCCTAAAAACCTTGTGTTAACAAGAATGTTGGAGTGTCCCCGGAAGAATCACCCACCTTTTCCCCTTTGGTGACTCCCTAGTTCACCCATAATTCCTTGTGTAGGCATTGATATACCGACCTCTAGTTTGGTAACATATTTTGGGCATCAACAGATTAGCACCGTCCATGGGAAACCACCATCTCTCGCTAATAGTAAAAGTGAAGAAGTCTAAAGAACTCATATGTTGTCATGCCACCCAGAAATTTCACAAATATAGCTGGCAAAGGAGTCGCTGGGGCCAGTGTCGCACTTACAAAAATAGTGCGCATAGCCAATGGTCCAGGTTAAGACTTCCCACTATATCCGAGCGAAGGTCCTCTAGCGGCGACCCACAATCCCTTCTTGAGACTCAACGCCCCCGCCACACAGAGGTTGACCCACCGAAAAACTTGCAAGGAACCGCCACAACGCATCCTACTATTCCTATGCTCCAAGCACAGTTTATGGAACTCTCACGTCTGGTAGCCGACCTCGCTGCCGAGGTCCGCAGAGGGGTTCGCCAGCCCTTCTCCACACCTTCTGGACAAAATCCTGGATGCACGAGCCCTGCTAGCCATAGACTCCCTATCGACAACTATTCTACAGCGGAGTCATCACCACCTCACACTGTCAAACCCAAAGGGAGCTCCTCTTCCAGGAGTAACCTCGGCCTTGACAGACGGATCGAGAAAATGGATGAGCGAATCGATAAAGCACTCAAATGCCGAAACTACAGTGTCCTGGATGAGCTCAACATTCAGGACCCGCCCTTCACCCAAGAGGTCCTCGAAGCTCTGTTCTCGCCAAAATTTTGAATGCCCCAAATCAAACCCTATGATGGTTCAACATACCTCTTGCATCATCTCCAACACTATAAAACTGTATGACGCTACATCGACATTCTGATCCAGTAATGTGCCGAGCATTCCCCTTGACACTCGAGAGGGCAGCTAGAACTTGATACTCTCATTTGAAACTAGGGAGCATCGTCACTTTTAAAAAGCTGAGCTACGCCTTCGTGTCCCATTTCTTTAACAGCAAGGGGCCTAGGAAAACCTCAGAATCCTTATTTAACATCATCCAACTCTGGGCCTACATCTTGAGGTTCAACGTCGCCGCTTGGAAGATCCCCGACCTCGACCTTAATGTCCAGATGCTAACATTCAAAAATGGACTAAAGTCCGGAATCTTTAGCTCCAAGCTCACTAGGCAACCGCCTAGCAACATGAATGAGATTTTGGTCCGAACCGAAAAGTATATGCTAGCAGAAGACGATCAAGCCTTCCGGAGGGAATGAGAATGAGACATAGAGAAAAAGAAGAAGGACCCTATCAGTCCTCGCCGCGAACCAACTAAGTGATCTTTCCGCGAAAACAGGCACAAAGCCCCTAACCATTTTAAGAGCTTCACTCCCCTCAACGTATCCATAACTAGCGTCCTGATGCAACTCCAATGCAAGGCAATCCTTTAATGGACCCCAAAAGAAAAAGCCCAAGAATTCACCAAAGACTCCAAGAAACGAAGTCTAAAGAATGCATTAAGGATATCAAAAGCAGACAGCCCAAATTGAAGATCTCCAAGGCCTAACATATTGATTGTTGCTCATATGCTCGAACCAACGTCTCCAAGGCCGAGTTTATTGACTGCTATTCATATGCTCGGACCAACATCTCCAAGGCCGAGCATATTGACTACTGCTCATATACTAATATGCTCGGACCAACGTCCCCAAGGTCGAACATATTAACTGCTGCACATATTCTTAGACCAACGTCTCTAAGGCCAAGCATATTGACTGCTGCTCATATGCTCAGACCAACGTCTCCAAGGCCGAGCATATTGACTGCTGCTCATATGCTGGGACCAACGTCTCCAAGGCCGAGCTTATTGACTGCTGCTCATATGCTCGGACCAACGTCTCCAAGGCCGAGCATATTGACTGCTGCTCACATGCTTAGACTAATGTCTCTAAGGCCGAGCATATTGACTGCTGCTTACATGCTCGTCGAGCATATTGACTGCTGCTCATATGCTCGGACCAACGTTTCCAAGGCCGAGCATATTGACTGCTGCTCATATGCTCGGACCAATGTCTCCAAGGCCGAGCATATGAGCAACGACCAACGTCTCTAAGGCTGAGCATAATGACTGCTGCTTATATGCTTGGACCAATGTCTCCAAGGCCGAGCATATGGACTATTGCTCATATGCTCGAACCAATGTCTCCAAGGTCGAGCATATTGGCTGTTGCTCACATATTCAAACCAAACATCTCCAAAGCCGAGCATATTGATTGCTGCTCATATGCTCGGACCAACATCTCCAAGGCCGAGCATATTGATTGCTTGACCAATGTCTCCAAAGCCAAGGATGTTGACTGCTGCTCATTTGCTTGGTCCAATATCTCCAATGTCGGACAAATTGACTGCTGTTCATATGCTCGGACCAACGTCTCCATAGCCGAGCATATTGATTGCTGCTCACATGCTCGGACCAACATCCCCAAGACCGAGCCCTATCATATTTCCTTAGAGCACATAAATGTACTTAAGGAAGTAGGGGGCCTTTGATACAGCCAAAAGGCACACCCACCAATGGCATGGCGACACATGGACAACATTTCCATCCAACAGCGCAGCGACACGTGGGCGGTCCTCAACCAATAGTATAGTGACAAATGGCGGTTCTTACCCAATGGCGTAATGACATGTGGACAATCCTCGACCAGTAGCACGGTGACACGTAGATGATCCTCAACCAATAATATAGTGACACGAAGGCGGTTCTTACCCAAATAGCACAGCGACACGTGGTCGATCCTCAACCAACGATATAGTGACACGTGGGCAAAGCCGTGGGTAATCGCCACCACTCGCGGACTCCCCGTGCAGACGTGAAAGCTTGATCACAGGGATTACGACTGTTCCAAGACACGCGACTAGACCTTCCGACAAAGAGCGGGATCTTCGGGATCGCATCATCCCTACCACGTGGGGGACCTCACCTACGGAGTGTTATAAAAGTCCCTGGTATACAAACCAAAATAGATTCAGTTTTTACGAACTCATCACTAGAGCACTGATCATATCATATATGATAGCAGGTGCTTACTGCATTTTCCTCTCAATCTAGATTAGAGCATGAATAAAGTGAAGCAAATGCGTTCTTCTCCAAGGCCTTTGATTGTTCCTTCCTTCTATATTTAATGCATCCTTTTTCCCAAAAAAGGAAGACAAAAAAAGAATAAAAGAGTTCATTCAAATTTACTCATTTATGTCTACACCCACGTGAGCTTACCCTTACAGACTAGTAAGACAACAAAGCTAAGGTTTCTATATTAGGGAAAATTTGAAGGCCTCTTTCAGCTTAGGAACTTACCAGGGGGTAGAGACATTACTCTTTTTATCTAATAATTCGAGTTACAAATATAGCATACAAAGCACCTAAGAAGAAATGGCAACGGTTAGCGTAGATTTGGTTTGTGTAACTGGAAGTGACTTTTAAGAGGACATTAAAGAGAGAAAATAAGAGGGTTTCTTCACTATTTATCGGAGGGCACCTTTGTAGGTGAGTTTGTCCTAGCTCCTAGCCCTTAATAAGGAGTACTGCAACAGTTCAAAGGACCCACTACCTCTTACACTGCTTGATTATCTTGGGGGTACGTGTAACTTTGGTTATTTAGGTGCATCCTACGGTTACAATTTGTTGCATTGCTACGATATATCCAATGGATCTTAGTGTTATTAAACAGGGAAAAACGAAGCTAAAGATTCAGAATCTAAATGATAACATTTGTCTGTTAACTCAAATATAGACGGGAAGGCCGATGGGTCATGGGTCTCCATCAAATCAAACTACACCTCCGAACGGAGTGAGGAAGTGACCTCTAATAAGGGCTTTTTGTCCCTGGTCTCCAAACAACCCTCTATTAATTAAGAGGGGTGTGATAAGGGCTTTTTGTCATTTCCTTTGTAAGGTGGACACTGTAGCTGAGAGAAACAACAAAGAGTGGTGGGCTCAGCAGATAGGGTTTTGGGGTTGTGTCGGCACTGTAAAAGGTCAAAAGATTAGGTGATAGAGTTAAGTACATTTGTAAACTATGTAGAGCTGACAGATAGCACCATGTGAGATCTGACCCTCTCATCAACTTCTCAATCTTTCCTCTATTGACTATACCCTCCCAATTCAAATTTGAAGGGAATAGTGCCTAATTTGCTTTTTTTATTTGTTTGTACATTGTCCTTTTTTGTACGTAAAATTATAATTGTAATTTTAAAATAAAATCCATTGATGTAAAATTTTTCATTTTTAATTTCATGAAATCAGCAATTGTTTTTTTTATTCTCTTAATACCAAAAACTTTCTCACAAATCATAATATTTCATGATTAAAGAAGATGTCTTGTTTTCAGTTATGTTTTTAATTGAAGCAAAAATAAAATATATATTAAGAAATAAAAAAATTGTAATATAAACTAAAAATAGTTAAATAAGGGTATTATATATTACTATTAAATGATTAAAAAATATTAAAAAATAATTTTATTCATTTTTTCCTATTTTAAAGATAAACATATACCCTCACATCATTTTACTTGTTATCATTGAAAATGTATAAATTTTAACGAAGCATTTTACTTTTTTAAATAAAACATTTCATTTAATTATTACTGTAGTTTTTGTGATTGTAAGTAAATTTTTTGAATTTTTTATAATTTTTACGAAATCGATTTCGTGGATTCAAAATTCTATTAAAAATTACTTCTTGTTTATATTTTACCTTTGAAGAGGGAAATATATATAGAACATAGAGCACCACCATTTTGTTTAATGCAAGCCATATGGTAATTTATTAATTTTCAACTCTTTTTTGGTGAACAAAATTTTTCTATTTTCACTTAGATTGAGGTTGGGTTTGGACTCAACTGTTGTGGAAGGGGAACAAGTAACTTACCCCTTGTAAAGGGAGATAGATGGGACTTGACCTTCTTTGAAAAGTTAATATTAAAAGGAAAATTTATTTTTTATTTAAAAAAAAGGAGAAAATGCCGAAAGAGAGAGAAACCAGAAGGGGCTAAAAGAGAAGACGGTCACGACACATAACACATTATTTCACTTTGTACTAGGTTCTTCAGAAAATACTCTTATCACTTTCTTTTTCCTCATTTTTATGAAGAAAAAAAATTCCCATAAATAATCACACAAGATTATAATGCTAGTTGAGAGAGATGTGAGGGCCAGGCCTGATGGGTGAAAGCTATGCAGAAGAGATATTATAGCAGACAAAGCGAAAGAGGACATGGTTTCCCCAAGAAAAGTTGGGAAAGTAATAAATAAGATCCCAAGAACAACGCATTATTCCATGAACAAAATAGGTGTCCAAATATTAAAGAGCTCAGAGGGAATATCTGAGCAAAACTGACCTCTTTCACGTAATCTTTTGTGGCGGCATACCCTCTTCCCTTCCCCTTCCGCTTCACTTATTTGGAGCCTCACGAAACTCTCATTCTCTCCCTCTGAAAACCCTAAATTCATAAGTTTTCATCGGACCGAATAATCATAAAAAACATATGATACATAGTTTTTATACATCACATTTAAAACACACTATATAAAAGTTTATTTTGTTAGTAGATGATTCGAGAAAAAAATATTTTTTATTTTATTTATTGATAAGATAAGTTTTTGTTCTGTATATTTTCATAAATTTCAATTTCTTATTTTTTTCTCTAAAGAAATTCTCTTTCTTTTGCGATTGTCTCTGGCACATGCTTTGCTGTAGTTTTTTTTTACATTATATTTTTTTGTTTGGAACAAAATAATTCACTAACTTGAAAATTTTGATGTTTCTTTTCAATGTAATCATGATTTCTCTGGTTCTCTCAAAGACAAATAGGGTGATCATTCTGTATCCCTAATGCTGCTTTATTGGGTACATAGTTTTCAAATGACGTTTTGTTTTTATGTGAATTTTTTTCCTCCGACTTTCTTTGAACGATAGTGAGATTTACTTGATTCGAACTCGTAAAGTATTGAATGGAATGATTTCTTTTTAGAGAGTTCATTGGATATATATATATATATATATATATATATATATTTGTCAAGTTTTAAGGTTAAAATGGAATTTAGACCATCCAAACATGAAAAAGGAGAACGTGAATTTAAATAACAAAGCAAGATGATATTTGCCCAAAAAAAAAAGAGATGATATTTCAATTCTACACCATCAAAAATCCTTTCAATTGATTCATCTCGGATTCAAGTTTTCCATGTCATCGTCAACACTAAGACACATTTAATTTGTATTTTAAGATACACCATAATTGATTTAATTTTTATTGTTGATATTGAAAATTTGTCAAGCAAATGATCAACCGAAACGTAATACTTACCCACACAAAAATAAAAATAAACTTATAAAATCGTCGCAAAATCAAAAAGATTGTGTCTTTGATCGGGAACATTATTGCATGACACATTGTTATAAGAGATATATAATACAATGATTCATCTCACCATTAAATAATATAAAAAATATATTTTATTTTTATTTTAAAAAAAGATAAATCTTTGTATTATATTTCTTATGACATTGTACAAGAAAAAAAAATTTCCTCCGAAAGATTTTCTTAGGGATAAGTTAGTATAAAAATTAAAAACTTTATCTTAATTTTGTGACTTACTCAATAGTTTCTCTACTAATAACTCAATCGGGGAGAGGGAAGAGATTAATGCCCATTTATGATTTGCTGAATAGTCTCTCATTCAATAATTGTGTCCAGTTAGGACTTGAAACCAGACTAAAACAAAAAACTTTTCGTGAGAGAGAGTATGCTCCTCTTCAAGTAGTAATATATTGTACTACTGCTAGAACTATACTCGATAGCAAAAAAAGAAAAAAAAAACGGTACAAGATACTACATTCCTTGCATTAAGCTTGTAAAAGTAGTGAAACAGTGGACCAATTATCACCCAACCCATATGGACCATTCCCCTCCCTTTTTAACCCCAACCCAACCCAACCCCAACCCCAACCCCAACCATAAAGTAGCCCATTAAACCCTCACTCTCTCTTAGATGGGCGTGAGACAAACATCACCTAATTACGGCACAGAGAACACAACTCTTCTCTCAGGAGAGAAACATTCGGGTGCAATTTTCACGAGTGCATGTCAACTATTAATAAATAAAAAAAATTAAAAGATTTTATGTATCTCTCTTTTAATGAACGGTTGGTATTCATTCTGTACACGCAAAAATTTCACCTCACAGTGAGCTTTAAAAAGAGTTTTTTGTACCTCTTTTACTTTCTCCGATGTTGTCACCAACAGATGGTGAAGAGAGCAACGTATACAACAAATCCAAGAGTCTCAACAGAGTCTCATCAACATCTTCATCACCCAGTTCACCATTATCAATTTTCAATCCTCAAAACCAAACCCAGCAAAGAGCCAAAACCATGGATGAAGTTTGGAAAGATATAAATCTTGCCTCTCTCCATGATCATCACTCTGTAAGAGGAGACCCAAGGCTCCACAACCCTCAAAATCCTAACTTTATACTCCAAGATTTTCTTGCTAGGCCCTCTAGCAAAGAGCCACCAACAAGCATAGTCTCCACAAATGGGGACACAACTCTTTTTGGCTCTCCTTTGCCTACTCCAGCCACTGTTTTGAGCTTGAATTCTGGTGCTGAGTTTGGTTTCCTTGATACCTCTGATCCTCTTGTTAGGCCTAATTCTCATTTGCAGAGCCATCACATCTCAAATATGTCTTCTTTCAATAGCCCATTTGAAGGTTTAGGTCCATCTTCTGGTTTTGGTACTTTTGGCAAGAAAAGGGTCCAAGAATCTGGTAGCAGCTCTAATGATAGGAGACATAAGCGTATGATCAAGAACAGAGAATCTGCTGCTCGATCAAGAGCTAGAAAACAGGAACCTGCCTCTCTTTTTCCTGTGTTTAATTACCATGTGATGATTAAAGCTTAGTTATTGTTTTTTGAGCTGTTTTTTTTCTTCTTGATTTGCAGGCTTATACTAATGAGTTGCAGCTTGAAGTTGCCCAACTGATGGAAGAGAATGCAAGGCTTAAGAGACAACAAAAACAACAGGTAAAAATAAAATAAAAAAAACCCAAAAAGACCCAACAAATTTTGTTTCCTTATAAAGATTTGCACTTTTTTATATATACATATAAATCAATCTATTTTTGGAAACGAAATTGACGTTTCTTTCTAATTTTTGTTTTTTTGGGGCAATGCAGTGGTGTCTAGCTGCAGCAGCCTCTCAAGTTACCAAAAAGCACACGCTTCATCGGACATCAACAGCTCCATTTTGAGGAGTCCAAGCTCTCACTCTCTTTTACTTCATCAATCCCATGTTGAACTTAGAGAAAGAGTGTGTCTGTGTGAGAGAGAAAACATTTATGGGTTTTAATATTTTTGTGATGGAAGGTTGTAGTACCTCTTAGCAGAATAGTAGTAGTAATGCTTTAGGAAAGAACATGAGATTGTGGAAAGATTAAAGAAATTCCTAAGAGGCAGGAAATCTGTTATGTGGGTCTTCGCTTTGTTTTTTTGCTTAATTTGTCTTTCCTATGATTCCGACTTTTTTTACTAATTTCTTTCTTTTTTTTTAACTTCTAATTTTTTCTATTCTTCTTCAATACATCTAATTTTTCTCACTTCATGCAAAAACTAAGATGGGTGTGGAAAGTAAAATCTGCAGTTACAACAAAATGCATGGGATGGAGATGGAACATTTTGTTTGGGATGAACAATTAAGTTAATTATTTGTATTAATAATTCAATAATTCCGTTGTCGTCCAGCGGTTAGGATATCTGGCTTTCACCCAGGAGACCCGGGTTCGATTCCCGGCAACGGAAATTTTTGTTTTTGTGAAGAGCCCTTCCTGAAGATGTTTCCCATCTTACCCAGGTCTTCGACTCCAGTTTAATTTTTCTAAATCCCGAGTTCCAAGCTAGGATTAGCCCCTTGTAGATGCCCCATAATTCAGCTGTAAAGACTTAAGATTGCCCAACATTACCCGCAAAGCCAAGAATCCATTCTCCATTCTCATTGTGCAGAATGCCACTAATTCCAGCCTTGAAACAATTCTTATAACTACCGTCCGTGTTGACCTTTATCCATCTGTTTGGAGGTCTGCTCTGGGTAATTAATTTGGACATCTGAAGAGGTTTGCTGATGTCCTTACGGGAGATTTCAATGAATTCGGTGGCCAGCTTTAGAATTAAGTTAGGTACCTGCGAAGGCCAAATGAAATTATCATCAAAGACAAATTTATTCCTCCATCCCCAAATTTATTCCTCAATGATCTCGTGGTAAAGGTTCCATTAGCAGAAGCATTCCAAGCAAGCAAGTCATCCTCCTCAGAATTGGGGTTGATCATCTTGGATCGTAGCTTGGCAGCAAACTCATTGGAAAGTAGTGGGCTCAACTCATTTCCTAGCCACTGCCTTATAGGTGAGATGTAGTCCATGACGGTGCGTTGCATATCATCATGAGATAAGGGTCTCAATGCAATCGACCAGAGAGGTTACTTAACAAGCCAAACATCTTGCCAGAATAAAGTACCCCTGCCATTTTTTACCAGGTTGATGGATCCTTTTTGAAGAACCTCAGACGCTGGTGATGCTTAGCCAGGTTGAGGAGCTGGCACCTCTGTTTCGAGAAGAAAGAATGTCATCAGACTCTGATCTCCTATCATGATTTTCCAGCCAAGCTTTGCAAGCATAGCTTGGTTAGCAGTTTGCATAACCCGAATCCCAATGCCTCCTTCCCTTTTGCTTTTACAGAGCTTGTCCCTACTAAGAAGGTGCAATTTCCTTTGCTCATTAGTGCTGCCCCAAATGAAGCCACCATTGAGTTTATCAATTTCATTACAAACGCCAAGAGGTAACTTAGCAGTCTGCATGGTGTAGAGAGGAATCGATGAGGTGACTGCTTTGGCCAGAACAATCCTTCCCGGCTTCTTGCCATTAAGAGAAGTCTAGCCTTCCACCCCGACAGTTTATTTTTCACCTTTTCATTCACCTCTGACCTCACTGTAAGTCTGCTTATTATTTATGTGTCCGTGAATCATAGGCACCCCAAGGTTTAAGCACGAGGCTCATGATCACATCTAATGTAAATACAAAACTTGTGGAATAACATGATGAAATAGTATAGCATTTCAGGTACTTTTCTTGCCATTTTCTCCAAAGTACTTATGTTGGGTAGTGCACCATGGAAAATAATGGAATAACAAGATCGGATTCATAACTGTAACAACGAAAGCTGCTTTATGAGTGTGACTTCTGGCATTAATCTGGTTTCTACAACTGCTAACCTCTTTTTATTTCATGTTCTTCCTGCTTAGCATTTTGAATGTGCAGATTCAAATTATCAGACGTAGTCAAGTGTGCACAGTTGCTGCACAGTGACAATAAGATTATGCTAAAAGTTTAATTTTTCAAAGGAATTGGGAGTGTAAAACCAGCAAAGTCTCTCCCGTGATGCACACAGGTGCTGCAGCTGCCCCGACAGCCTCTCTTATTCATCTATCTCCTTCACTTTCCATTTAAATGCAAGAAGCACAACAAGACAAGAACGCCTAGAAAACATTCTGCTATTGGCAAAGCATCACACTCGACCTCTTAAGTTTGAAATATTCAAACTAAAAGTGGTGGGCACCAACCTTATCTATCAAAAAGACTCGCCCCACTTTTTCTTTTCCCTTTAGTTTTTATCTTTGTCCTTGAACATTTCCAACCACTGGGTTAAATTTAAAGCTAGAGGGTGTGTGTTTTAACTTTAAGCCACTGAATTTAAAAGTGAGATGTACTTTGGTTACAAAATTTGCTGAGAATTGGATTCGAGCCCGACTAAGAAAAAAGATTGCTTTGGTTATCATCTGATTAAAAGGGTAAAAAATGGCAGATGGCCAGATGGGGTATGGTCTGCTTATAGATGCTTGGGACAGGTGTGGTGTGCAGATTATATCTATAACCAGTCCAATTGATAGAATAGGCCAGTGGCCACTCACTAAATATGAAGTCCTTCTCTTGCTTCATATTTTTCTTTCTGTGATCCTTTTTCCATTTTCCGACTCTTAATTTTTTTTTCTTCTTTTGGAGATTATTGTGATTTTAATTTGGAGTTGAAAAAAGAGGCTAAATAAAGGCTAATATATTTTTTATTTTTAATTTAATTTAATATTTTCTAATTTTATTTAGAAAAATTATTTTATTTTTATAATTAATCACCCTTGAGTTAATTCTCTTTCCTTCTCTAACAAATTAGTTTTGATTTTTGAAGATTAATATATGGAAAAGATTTAAATTCAGCTTTATTTTTATTTTTATTAAAGTTAGATTTAATTTCCAGGAAAAAATAAAAAAAAATGAACCTTTTAAGAATTATATTTTAATTAATTAAAATACATAATTTAATTTCTTTCTTTTTGATTTTTTTGTTAGAGAAATTACTGGATTATTATGACCAATTATTCCTTTGGATTTAAAAATCTCCTTCTAAGGGTCGAGTGATTTTGAAAAATTAAAAGATACTAAAATTTTGCTCTTTTAATTTAGGTTCTTATTAAATTTTGGACATAAAATAAAATAATAAAAAAATAAAAAAGAGAATAAAAGAAATTGTAAATAATTTAATAATGGGTTTAAAAACAACTATAATTGAAATTGTGTCAGGCCCATTGTAAGAAAGGCACACATTAAGAACGAGGCGTCAATTCAGCGGACTAGATCAAGAACACGGCCCGTAAAACATATCCACCCACGACTGTAAAAACACCTTTTTTCCTTTATCTTGATCCTTATACTGGAGACTAACTTAGCAAGCACTCTTTTAAATAAGAGGAATTTTTGATGTACCGGTTGCAAATCAAGAGATTTATATCGGTTGAAAATTTGATTGGTAAATTTTAAGAATTTTACTAATAATATCTGATATACACAGTTACCAATACTAATGAAATTCTCAAAATTACCAATTAAGTTTTCGCCAAGAATTTTCCCTTAAATAAATTGAAACATATATTTTGTCAAAAAAAAAAAATTGAAACTTACATAAAACAAAGCTAATATTGTCGTTTTGGGTTCGAAAACTGTTTTAAAATCTAATCTCAAACATTGCCATAAACTCTTGTTTTTTTAAATAATTTTATCTTTTGCTTGGTTAATTAATATATATATATATATATATATATATATATATATATATTATGAACAGTTGGACGTGTATTTTTTTATGCGTAGCATAAAAGGAAAATGAATATATTTACATTTCTGTATCTACCTTACTAGAGATCTTATTACTTACTGGTATTGAGTTTCCATCAAAAGCATGTTTGTGTTTTGCCTGTTGTGAACACATTGTGTGATCTCTAATTTTGCAAAAAGAGATCAACATAAGTTGAAAGATCATCTAAAAGCCAGCTATATGGAAAGAAGAAAACCATATCACCATCTCCTCAGTGAGCTCTTCGCTTTTATAAAATTTCTCGTCTTCCCGTATCGATAACCGGCACAGAGGACAAGTTGTCCGGCGCGCATCGAACCATCTATCAATACATAAGTTGTGAAACTTATGCAAGCAAGGAAGCACACGCATCTCCTCTCCCTCCTTCAATCTCGACAGACACACACAACAAAATTCAGCCCCATAGGCATCACCGGAGCTCGATGCTGCTGCAGAGTTCCAAGAAACGTTGATGATCTTTTCTGCAATCACCTCATATAATGGTGGTGCCTCTTTGATTCTCGGTTGCCGTCTTTGGCTGATCAAATTAGTAATGAAGGAGACTAATTTGATGAGAACCATTGGGTTTTCTAGAAGAGAATTAACGTTTCAATTTTGATCTTCAATAATATAAGAGTTTTAGGTGAGGGAAGTGTGTGAAAGTGATAAGCTTCTTTTGTCATTGTTGTTGCTTAGTTGTTTTGCGTGGTTTAGAATTTTGAGTATCCATCACAAAACGGTTGTACCTAAAGAAGAGAGTTACCCTTGAACTTCTCTGTGTTGTATTTTTATTTATAGATAAGGTATAATACCAACTACCTAAACTCGGGCTTCACCTCTCTTTAAGCTCTATTCCTTTTGGGTAACTTGTCTTCTTTTGTTCTATTCTACCAGCTATCACTTATACATGTAAATCATCCTTGACCTTGACGATGACTCATGATTATCATGGGTCCCAAGAGAGATCATCTGATCCAATCGACAAAACTTTTCTGCAAAGATTGGATTCATGGTCAACTTCAAAAATTAAAGAATGCATTATGAGGAGACAGGTCAATTTCAATAAAAATTCTAATACCCCAAACCCGTAAACAATCCTCATTCTGGCTACATGCTAATCATACGGTAATCTATGAATATGCAGCGCTGGTGATCAGACTACTGCCATAAATTATGGTCACACTTCTCCATTGACACTCATCGACACTGGAGGGGATCTACGAGCATTAGAAACTATCCCGTGGCAAGAATTTGACACAGCAATTAAAGTAAGTTTTAAGATAAGGAAAGAAAGCAAGAGAGCAAAACTAAAGAAAGCAAGAGAGCAAAACTACCAGGTGTTTGAGTATGGAGAAATCACTTAGCTTGTAAGACGAATCAATTAATCATGTTCCTATCACATCACCAACAGTTATCCTTCCCTCTTTCATTTCTCTCCACTCAAAACTCATGAATATTTTGGATCTCAATGAGCCAAGTGAATCCTAATAGACCAGGAAAAATGTCAAGGAACCTCAAAAGCATTGCAGTAACCCAGCCAAGAAAATTTCACATATCAAGCATAATTCACTTCAAACAGTGAAAGATGATGATAGTAAACAGCTAGTAAAGTTCAAATTGATCTTCATTGATGCAAAAGAATTCTGAGACTTAAAAGAACAACAAGACATCTTAACCATTCAAAACACAATAACCTTTCAAAAGAGTTATGATCTTCCATTTCTGCTGGCACATAAACAGGTTACAGATATGAGAAAAAATTTGTCCAAGGAGACAACAACCTGAAGTGAGTCACAAGAAACCCATAAACAAGGTTTCACTGTGGTACATGTTATCTCAAGTTCAACAACCCAGCTTAGGTACAGTCTCATTTTCATTCCTTGATTCTTGCAGCAGAATCAGAATCACCATCAGTTTTTAGCGTGCCATCATCATCATCGTTGAGTATCTTGCCATCATTTGGTACCAAGCAAGGGATCCCGTCCTTTATCTATCAAACAATCCATGATATAAATTGGCAATTTTTTTCTTTCAAAACTCGCTATTGAAGAAAACCCAGTTAGGAAAACTATAAATCCGATTGAATTTTAAACTTAATTATATAAGTAACAAGTTTCAAGTCTCAACAAATGTGGATTGGGATTAGAACTCACAGGAAAAGCAACGCCAACGGACTCACTGATAAGGGAATTCGTTTCCTCGCATACCCTAAACCCAACATTCCTAATCAAACTAAGCGAATTGATAAAAACAGAACCATTTTTGTAAATTCATAATAACTGAGAGGAAAAAATAGAAGAAGAAATTGGAAGTAACAGTACCTTAGGGGTTGCTTGGACAGAGGGCAGACCAGAATATCAGAGAGAGTCTTGCTGAGTCCAGTCCCTACATCTTTCAACAGTGCTTTACTCACTCTCACCATTTCAATTTCAATTACTACTAATATTTCTTCTATGTAGATTTGATTCCTCAACTTATTTAGGGTTTTGGGTTGTTGAGGGCATTGACAAGTTTTTTTGTTTTTTTTATTTGGGAAATTAAATAAGTTATTCGCAACTAACCAGTCCCCAAAACGAATAACCCTCTTTTAAGTTTTGAGCATCTTGAACGCACCGTTCGATCTAGCTTTAACGGCTCCTTTAAAACGTGTTGTATACTTTTCATCCCCTTCTGGACTGCGATTCTCCCCAAGTCCCTTTGTGAACACTCCCTGAAATTTGATAACCATATCGAATCTAAGAGTGAAACAAAAGAACAAAGTAGCAATCGAATAGCAATGGTTTCAATGCGACAAATCTCTAGATTCAAACCAGGACTCTTTTCCTCTCCATTCACTTCTTCTTCTCCTCCTAATATTGAGGATAAAGCAATCTCTCTTTATTACCCATACCTTCAGCTTCTCAAGAAATGTGAAAATATAAGGCAGCTCTTCCAAATCCAAGCCCACTTTATCACTTCTGGTCTCTTTCGCAACCCATCTTGGGCCATCAAAATTTTGAAGCATTCTTCACATTTCGGCGATATCGATTACACTGTCTCGATTTTTCGAAGTGTCGATAAGCTTTATTGTGTTAATACTATCATCAAGGCGTATTCAGTTAGTTCCGTTCCACAACAAGCTGTGGTGTTCTATTTTGAGATGCTGAGAAATGGGTTTGCTCCTGATAGCTACACTTTTGTATCGCTCTTTGGTTCTTGCGCGAAGATGGGTTGTGTTACATCTGGCTGGAAGTGTCACGGGCAGGCTATTAGGAATGGGGTTGATCAGGTTCTGCCTGTACAGAACTCGTTGATTCACATGTATGGTAGTTGCGGGGTCGTTGAGTTCGCTAACAAGGTGTTCGTTCAAATGTCGAGGAGGGATGTAACTTCTTGGAATTCGATTGTTGATGGGTATGTAAAAAATGATTATTTGAGTGTTGCCCATGAAATGTTTGATGCAATGCTTGAAAGAAATGTGATTTCTTGGAATATCATGATGAGTGCATATTTGAAGGGGAATCCAGGGTGTGCGTTGAAACTATTTAGGGATATGGAGAAAACAGGATTGAGAGGTAACAATATTACCATGGTTTGTGCGCTGACTGCTTGTGGCAGGTCAGCTAGATTGAAGGAAGGAAGATCGATTCATGGGTCCCTCGTCAAGTCTTTATTGAATTCAAGTATAATTCTTAATACAGCTTTGATAGATATGTATTGTAAATGCCAAAAGGTGGAGTTAGCACGTAGACTTTTCGATAAAATGGTATATAGGAATCTAGTTTGCTGGAATGCAATGATATTGGGGCATTGCATTCATGGGAATCCGGGAGATGGGCTAAATTTATTTGCAGATATGGTGGCTCGGACGAGGCCTTTAGATGGAGATGGCATTTCTCCTGATGAAGTTACTTTTGTTGGTGTTCTTTGTGCTTGTGCTCGGACGGGACTGTTGACTGAAGGCAAAGACTACTTCAACCAAATGATTGATGTGTTCGGAATAAAGCCCAACTTTGGGCATTTTTGGTGCATGGCTAATCTTTATGCTGGTTTTGGGCTTGTTCAAGAGGCACAAGAGATCTTCAGGAACATGCCAGAGGATGATGAGGATGCATCATCAGAATCCTTGGTGTGGTCTAACCTACTTGGTTATTGTCGTTTCCATGGAGATGTCGCTTTAGGAGAGAAATTTGTGAAATTACTGATTGAAATGGAACCTCATAATTTCTCATACTATCGGTTGCTTTTGAATGTCTACGCTGTTGCTGGTCGATGGGAGGATGTGGTTAGACTAAAAGAGATGATGAAGGAGCGAAGGTTTAGAAGAATGCCCGGATGTGGTCTTGTGGACTTGAAAGAAATTGTTCACGAATTCAAAGTGGGACATAATTGGCAAGAGGGAACTTAAGAAGTTGACAAGGCGATGAGCGAATTGGCTCAGAGGTAAAGATTACATACTGTTGGTACAAATTGTCCACCGCAGCACAAGATAGAGTCTGGAAATTAGCATCAATGACACAAGGATTTGAAGATAACAAGAACATGGTTAACCAATCTCTTCACTTCATGACAGAGTTGATTTGCAATTGTTGGTTGATCGAAGATCACTGCCGGTACATCCCGAAAGTTGATGATTTTTCTAGCTCGGCTAGGTGGGATTGTCCGATGAGGATGATTTTGGTATAACTTAAAGCCAAGCCAGTGAACACAAATAAATTCAGAGCAAACAGAATTCTGTGCTCTGATGGGCCATGTCAGTTTGCTACTTCCTCTTGGAGGATGAGATGAGATTCTTAAATGCACTTGTAATCTCTTTGGATGGATGAGATACATCCAGTATATCAATCTCCATTTGCACAGGGTGCATACAATACTTTTTCCTTCTCTCGACACTTTTGCGACTCGAGTAAAATATACTCGACACCTTGCTTGAGGTCTTTGCAAGTTGATATACTCGTATCTTTATAACTTTGTTCGGGGTTTTATGTTAAAATGGGTGATGATGCCCAGCATGAACTATCGTCAGGCCATTTTTTGGCAAAAAATTCCTACAATCCTGTAAAGAAAATTTGAGATGAATTGCCAAGATAAGCTTGCTTAAATTTTCAAACCTATTAGTCATAATGATTAGTAAGTACACAACACTTTTACCAAACCGTTCAAGGTTTGATAAAACAGACTTCAAATAGATTGAGCATCCAAACCTTCAAAGCTGAAGCTTAGATTTAGTTGCTCACAATGATCTGTTTGGGCTCTGAACCATGTAACATCCAGAGTAATGACGCATTATCAATGCTTTAAAGACAAGGTGTTCATCTTGGTGACCCTAATATTGTCCCCCACCTGGAAAAATTCTATTCAAGCAGTAAGTTCAACGCAAGCACATCCAGAGATCTTAAAAGTCAGGGAAATCACATCAACGTAACAAGAAGAATATGATTATATATGACCAAATAACAGGTGGGGGATTGACAGCAAGGAGGAAAGCAGGCCAGCTGCTACAAGCCCTCCCACCATAATCCAACTATTATTTACATTTAAGAGAACCAACGAGTTCAAGAGTGTGCTTTACCAAGAAATATAAAAGTCGAGCAATTAACTACAGCTATTATAAACCCAGAGGTTATAAATACCACAAAACCATATTTATCAAATACTTCTCTTCAACTTCACTTAGAAACACATCAGCTAATACTTCATTCAAATGCCCACTGATTCTCACGACGAACCTCTTCCTCCTCCTCAGGAGTGAAATCATTTTTGATATTGAAAGTCTTCCGGATCTCCTCTGGAGTCTTTCCCTTGATCAAGTCTGCAACTGTCTGGCAGGTAAGGTCAAGCAAGCCCTTGATGTTCAAATAGTTTGCAGCCTGCAAAAATACACAAATAGAAGTATAGAACCACATGACATGAGTTATCCTCAACGATCTACTCTGGGACAAAAATTCACTGAGATAAAAACATGACCACAACAACCAGATATCCAAACAGTTAGAATGCTATTAAGGTAGTCGAAATTAACTACAATCTTACTATCCTATAAAATAAAATAAAAAAGTTTGATGACAACAAACTGAGATATCAAATGCAATAATAATGAACTATTTTTGCAATGCATAAATCTTAATTGCATAAATTGGTATTTGTGAATGGAAACCCATGTCTTCGGTTCTAGTGACTTGTATTTACTACTATTTCTATTATACAATGACGCAGGTAGTGTAAAGTTATATGTGTTATGTTTTCCCTCTTTCATCCACACACAGTGGTAGACGATTTAAGCTGCTTCTCGGCATGTATTTTTAAGATTTCATTAAGCAGTACTCATGATGATGAGTCAGAAAACAATCTCGATATACAAGCAGAAAAATATCAACAAAACCCATTATCAAATCCCTCTCTTACTTTTTTGTTCTACTCCTTAAGTACAATTTAGCATCAGAACCAACAGGCAACGACTAAAAAACAAAGAACCATCCAAGCCAACCCCTTATCCACTCAAATTGTTTCCAGAATACGTACTACAATCACAAAAATCAAATTCAGGTCTGTAATAATAACCCCAAGGAATCCAAAAACAAAAGCAACAATACAAAACCAGAGCAAAACCCCTAATTTATAAAGTCTAACCTTAACATACAAGGCACGCAATCAAAAAACACAGCCAAGGAACCGACCCAAACCCTAACGTCTCAACACGAACGGATCAAAAACCAGTGAACCAAGACAATCAGTCAAATTAACCAAGACGAAGAAAAAGGAAATACTTACAAGAATGAGATCGAAGAGAGTGGCCTGGTCGACCTTGACGAAATCTGCGTCAAAGGTCTTGAAGTCCTCGTCAGCGTTGCTATCTTCGGTCTTGGGGGTCTCCACATGCTTCTTGCAGTACTCAATCACCTTGGAGAGGATTTTGCTCGTCACGTTAGGCAGCGGGATGCCGTTGTCAGCGCAGTCGTCCTCGATCATGTGCTTTATCGTCTGCGATTCCAGCGCCACCGCCTCGTCAACCTCGAACGATTCTCCATCGGAGCTCGTCAGGACGATCTTCCTCGGCGAAGACATCGTTTTCTGGTTTGTGCTCGGTGGGTTTCTTCTTTCCTTGGAAAAATAAACAAAAAGGGCAACACAAAAATCCGTGACCCTAAAGGTTAAATCGATTTCTCGGATTGCTTACTTTTTTTTGTTGAGGGAGAATGGAAATGAGACCGCTTAATTTATGGAGGGAGAGTGGGGGAATGATCCCCTGTGTCGGTTTTTTTGGAAAAATGTACGATCGGCTACGTGGAAGTTTTGAATTGATTAGAGCGTTAAAGAATCCTGCGGTAGGTGCACGCGTAAAAACCGAATAGTGTGGGATCCGTAATCCGTATTCGTGAGTTCGCACGTTGATAGTGCAATTTGAGAAGGTCCGACCTTAAATATGTTATTTTTTTTGGTGAGTGATGTAATTAGGTAATTCATTTTTTAATAGTTTGATGTTATGAAGATAATTTTTTTTTAGCAGATAATATGTAATTGTATTAATAACGGATATTTAACAGAGAAGATGATGAAACCGTAATCATTCATAAATTTTTTATAAAGATTTCAAAAATTGTGTTGTTTTTAAACACGTAACAGTACCCTTTGAAAGAAAAAAAAATTTAAAAATCGCGTTGTACTGAACACGTGATGAATTTACTCTCTAAATCACTATAAAAAAAATCTAAAATACATATATCTCAATACAATTTAAATTTATTATCAAAATATTATCACCGTTAATACTACAATCCTTTTCAATTTTTAAAAATTTTACACTAATAAAAACATTAAAGAATCTTTTGAGACACTCACTGTTTTCTCCGCGATGGCTTTTTAATTTATCACTTTTTCTATGTACAAATCTTAAAATTCTAAACCTTTTAACTCACTAGCAGATTTTCTACACCAAAAAGCATGGTCGAAAGGTACCTATTGGAATTAGAAATTAAAAAAGGAAGCCGATCGTGCAACTACGATGGCAAGATATAACCGAATTCTGCTGCACACGCCCCTGGGTCGAGCACGGACTTGGCTTCTGACCACTGTATTTGATGTCAAAAAGCGAGAGAACAAATGCTTTGTCCAAAATAAATTTTAATTTGCTGACATGATATATGGATATTTTAGTTAAAATGTCGGTGGGGTAATACTAATTGTTTGAATTAAATTTTAAACGTGTTGGACAATGAGTTGGACACCTATCTAACTATAAACCTAATGCTTTAAAAACCACAATGAAAGATGATCATGATTTATAAATAATTCAATATTTATTTAATTTTAACTTTGTTTTGAAAATAATTAGATATATTTATATGGCATTGTGATTATAATAATTCTAATTATTAAGATTTTTTTATATTTTAACACACAAAAACAAAAATAAAACGTATGTAAATCACATATATACACGTAAAGACGAAGCTACACACAAGTTTAAAGGATTCAAGACCTCTAAACTTTTAAAAATTACAAAATTTTCTTTTATATTTCAGATATTTTTACGTAGTTATTATAATATGACCTCAACAATTGATTTATTTTTTATATGATCCCCTCAATATGAAGTCAATAATTTCCATTATCATACCCACCCTAAACATATAAACTTTGCTTTCGACCCTGCGTTTGCATTTTACAAAAAATCTCAATGGGCAATCATGGTAAATTTATTCATTCTTCAATTTATTTATTTATTGCGCTTGATTTAGTAGTAATAACTCTTTCACTTAATTATAAATGTTTGGATTTCTCTATAGGCATTTATTGATGTTAAATTAAGTTTTCATTTCATAGAATGCGGAGTGGTCTTTAATTTTGATCCTGATGTAGGTGCAATGAAAATTACTTCAGATTCACTCCACATGCTAGGTTCAATATTTCATAACAAATATGTGAAGTATTCTACCTGTTAATCCATTTTATCTACCAAAAAAACATATCAAATAGAAAGAGAGAAAAAAATGGAACATTTTAACCTCAAGGGAATTGCTAAATAAATTTATCATTAATTCCATAAACTTAAAGAGTGATCAAGTTGAGACGCAACATATATTTTTTGCTTGTTAAATTGAAAAAAATGCACGTATAATCCAAATCAAACCCGAAATACAATGTGGGCTAGTTTATTGATGCACAAGAGAGAGAGCTTTAGGGTTAGAGATTATTTTCAGAGAGGAAAAATAAAGAACTGAATTCATTTTATGTATTTATATTTAAAGAAATAAACAAATATGAAATTTGACCCAATGGGTCTGTGTGTAATATTATTAATATGTGATTGAGGAGAAAAACTTGGATTTATATTTTTTGCTTTCCAATTATTTGGTTATTTTTATTTTTAATTTAGAAGTGCATAACTTAAAACTTACCATGTTTGAGGTTTTGAATGTGAATTTAATGATAGAAAAGAACTTTAATATAAATTGTTGACTGTGAATTGAATGAGATTGTGGTGTTTTAATTTTTAAGTTGTATTTTCGAAAGTTTAATTTCACATACTTGATTTGCAAAATTTTATTTTTGAAAAAAATGGTTTGGGTTATAGTTATGGTTTTGGACAAAATGAAATTTTGGTTATCGTTGGTTTCATCTAATTTGTATGGTTAATTTTTTTTAAGATTTAATCAATAAACACACAGTAAGAGGAAATGAGATAATTACATATAAGATTGACTGCACACATCAACTTTAAAATAATACTCAACTTTTAGAGTCATTGAATTATGTGAATCATACCGGCCGACCTTAAAAACTTTTGCAACATTGTAATTTTGTTTTATATTGATGATAAAAATAATAACAATAATAATAAAATTAGCAATTGAATCAACTCGCAAACCAAACAAACCAATATTCTTTTGCACAAACTCGACTCTTTTACTAAACAAACTTAACTTGAGAACTCAAGCTTGACAATGACTCGAAGATACTAAACCAAGCCATAAGCCACGAGCCACTTGTAGACAACTCGGCTTGTGACCATCCCTAATTGAAATTACCCTTGATACGATTTTTTTTAATCTTAATTCTTGTATAATTGGTTCAGTGATCTCACAAGCACCATAAAACTATCCATTGTTTAAGGGGTGTAAATAATTTATGACATGTCTTTAGAAAATTCATGAAATTCTCAAATATAAATATGAAAATTTTCATTTCCGAAATAAGATATTTTACTTATCAAAATACTCCAACAGGAGATTAAGATATTAATTCAGGAAGTTAATGTACACGTGAGAAAATAATTAGCCATCAAACCTATATATAATCTAACTCGGGCCTTTTTATCTATTGGATAAACAAGAGATCTGGATACTTAAAAAAACTCTATGTGAAATCTGTGAATATATAGATCTCTCGGTCCGTCAAACTCTAAATTTACGTGAAAACTATGATCATGTTTGATATCCAATTTAAACCAACATAAAACAAGTTGATTTAAACAGTTCAAAGCAAAAAAAATTGCCTTTTGGCTTTGTAACTTAAATACACCATACTTAGCATCATTACATTCATCTTGAAGTTATTGAGTAGAAAAAAGGAAAAAAAGATAAGAAAAAAGTCTCTTGAGAAGATAATGTACAAAGACACTAATAATGCAACTAGCACTGGGAAAAGGCACCGTTAAGTGAATCCAGTTTTAGAACGTGTTTTAATAAAAAGTTTTATGAGTCGTGATTCTCTTCAATGCCAGCAATCAGCATGCCCCGACTAAAATGCAACATGCCTTGACTAAAATGCAAAATTACCAAATCCACATCAATGACAACTCTATTTACACTAACAGGAGATCAGCAACAAAAATTAGACAAAGATTCATAGATTTCGAGTGGACTAAGATCTTCAAGAGGTAAAGTTTTTTTTTTATAAGTATCTTCAAGGGGTAAAGTAAGTCGCTCAATAAACCGTACTTCTAAATCAAATGCCTATTCAGTGTGTCCATCAAAACCCAAACAGCAATGAGTTAAGCTCCTTGGCCAAGTGGTCACCAGTCACCATCTGATCCCACATTGGAGAACCGCCTTAGATCTCCCTCCTTGCCAATGTATCATAAAAAAAAACAATAACAACGACAAGCAGACAACCGTCTTGTTTTTCATGAATGACAGTACTTGTTATTGTGCAACCATCGAAAATACTTCGAGTAAACAGTGCCCTCTATCTCTCTCTCCCCCCAAACCCCCCCTACCCCAAATTATTTATCCAATTGAATGTTATTAAACTAGAAAACTTAACACACCATTTTAGGAAGCAAAATAAAATTTTAACAGAGACCATTACATACTTGTAAGCAAAAAATATGGTAATATGAGTTTTTCAAATCCAAATGCTGATTGCTATATGTGAATGTAGTTCGGTATGTATACTACATTTTCAATTCCACTTCAACCTTTCAAGTGTAGAATCGGTTGCCGGAATGGAATGCCCTGTCCCGGCCATACATTACTTTCAAACCAAACAGTATGCTGATGCATTCTCCTTCATATTATCATATGCATATTGTGTGAATCAGTGCCAGACAGATGTAAACACATACGCGTATGTTACATGCAAAAGCAGGAAATCCGACCACGATTCTATGTAGTACCAACAGGTGGGCCTCTCAGCCCCTCTTCATGACTACTATCTAGTGTCATCAAAAGACCCCAAAGGCAACAAGAAATATTTTGATCCATCCAGAAATAGCCTAATAGAGACAGAAGGAAACCAACACTATACCATTGAAAAAAAAATAGTTTATGATACAACTGTGTTGATTCTGGATAGGATATAAAGCTAACTTTACATATGGTTAAACTCATGGACAGAAATAGCCTTACAGAGACAGAAGGAAACCAACACTATACCATTGAAAAAAAAAAATAGTTTATGATACAACTGTGTTGATTCTGGATAGGATATAAAGCTAATTTTACATATGGTTAAACTCACGGACAGAAGAATCCCAATACAAGTTTCATATAACGGTGGTAACTAGCCCTTACCTCTGTATTTGCTTTTCACAGTATATGAATCTCCAAACAATATCTTGACAAAGCTTTCCTCATATCACTCAAGCTTCCATGAATTGTAACGGTGGAGGGCTTATTTTTGTCTTCTCAGGACCTGCCAATTAATTTTATATCAAACATTATGTAATTTAAAATAATACAGAAAAAAAAGAAACCTAGAGCTTCCCTCTTCTTAATATCATAGGTCCTAACAATTATATATCTATAAGAGAATCATGGCATTTAAAAGAGATTTAGTTCGGCTTTATGTATTGGACATACCATAAGCTCCACGAATCTCCACTTCCCGCCATTCTTGGACAAGGGCACAGCAGCAACACATCAAATGTGAGAGGAAATCATCAACAAATCCTCCCTGCCAATGAAAGAGATAATAAGGAGCATAGTAACCAGGGACTAAATTATTTACAACCAAGGCTAGATGTTAACAATTACTATATCATACATAGTGTCTACCCAGCTACTTTAAGACAGAGGGTGGACCGAAGGTATGAATGATGGCCATATGATTTTAAATCATCTTGATAATAGCACACAAATCAGGATATATGTAAACATCCTGGAAAAATCTTTTAATCAGTCAGTTAAAACCATTTCCTAATGATGATCATGGTTATACTACCACTGCCTAAGCTAAGTGTTTGTAGAAATTATTTACCATTTGCATCTCTAAGTTCCAGAGCACCCACATATATAGATGAAGATCTTGCAATGGTAGAGAAAATACCGTGATATTCAACATCTTGCGAAGCTTCCTTCTTATGCAGCAGGTGTAGCAACAGCATGACAAAATCAACGAATAGGCCATTAATTCATTACATGCTTCCGCCGAAGCTAATGACCACAAGAACAAAACCTTAATGTAAGCTTAGAACTAATATCAGAATAATGAACAGAATTTTAAAGATGTTGCATCATTACAGTAAATGTTTGATGGGAAAAAAATGAGGAGTTTTGAAGTTAAAAAGAAGAAAAATAATCTTATGATTAGACGTCTGATTTTTTTCTACAGTTCCACATGCTTATTTTAACTATACCTAATCATTGCATGCAAAGGAATCCTAAATCGTGGCCCGGGCACGATCAAGAATTGATGTACTAACAACCTGTTAAGCATGAAAGAAAACTACTTCCAAAATATTGTTCCAAAAACCTACAGAAACATATAGCAAGACTGAAAGAAAAGAAAAGTGCATTACAATATAGTCAAAAAATAACAGCATAAAACTAAAAAAAAAATACTTTATTATAATCGTCTCAGTAGGCCTCTTTTGAAATTACCAAGCTGTTTACGTAATATTCAAGAAAGTGCAACACAGTTCAGGTAAATTTGATCCTGACTGAATGACAAAATTAACAGACAATCAGCATCATCACCATGGATTATTCATAACTCTTCACTGATCAATAACTTTTTCAAAGTGATAAAGACAAATTTCCAAGTAGAAAAATTAAACCCTAAACATTACACAAAAGCTCCAGCCGTAATGAAACATATAATGTCTCATACCTAGTTCTGCCAAAATCCAGGCTGAAAAGAGAGGGGGTGGGGGGGTACTTTCTTACCACAATTGTGGAACTAGAACCAGTTTGGTTAATTTACTTTCCTTTTTTTCTGACAAGTGCAGATTGGTAATTTACTTGTGCAATACCTGAATATTAAACAGTAAACGCACACAGTATATCCTGAAGATCAAGGAATGCTCTAAAAATAGATATTGACAAAGTTTTGCACAAAACAAAAGCTAAAGAATCTAAAGTATCCATGAACACTAAGAAAAGATATCATTCAAATTTAACCTAATCGTCCAAGTTACAACCGTATCATGTGTAACCACAAGATGAATAAACCAAAACTGACTATAAGATTAGAACATTATAGTACTACTTACACATGTGTCTGTTAGTTGCCACAGAAGCAACCTTCGAAAATGTCCCACAAGGATAGAAGAATGTTTTTATACCTGCAATGTGAAGAAATAGCTTAGATGGAGCAGTTTGGCAGCAGCAGACATCGTTGATTTCATAAGCACACTATTAGAAGGAAGGGCACTAGTGTGGAAACAAAAGAGCAAAGGAAAAATGGGCAGATTTTACTGCTACAGCTAGAGTGATCATCTTTGATAGAAGATTGATGAAAGAGAGAAAAGAGAACAAAATGAATATACCGAAACAATAGAACTCCAACATAGAAGTATAGGTGGTTAACAGCGTGAAAGGACTTACACAGATATGGTTCTGTACAACAATCGAGCAAGTCAGTATGCCATTCTTCATGCCGATGTGAACCTTTACTTGACAGCAGATCATGTTGAGATGAAACTGAAGACGTGTTTCTGGGCAGAATAATATGGTATCAAACCTTTATATACCACTCTTAGTTCACAGTAAAATTTATGGTGACGATGAAGAAATGGAAGCTTAAATGCCTAGAAGTTGTCAGGGGGCAAGATCATGACCGTTCCTAGATCTTTACTGTCTATCATGGATCATGGAATTGCAATACGATGCAGCAGGTTTCCTTACACAAATTTCAACACCAATATGTGCAATTGTGCAACCTAACTAAATCCAAAGTGCAATGGTCGCCTTAAATTACACCCAAGCTAGCACAACCTTAATCTCAAGTACTTGGGATTAGCTTCTATTCAGTATAGCTAAAGTATAACAGTGAACCATTTAGTAGATGATATGTCCAGAGACATACAACTTCTTTTAATGTCTAGTTAACAATACAGGTCTGCGGCAGTGGCACAAATAAATGCAACCAGGCTTCATGTATTAATGGTACTACTTATGAATTATGATTGCTCCCTATCTCATATATGTAAGAATGAAAAGAGAACTAACCTCGAAGTTGTGCGAGTGTTACTCTTCTTGGGAGAACTCTCATCAAAAGAATGATCTTTCTCGCTATTGGCATCTGAATAATTACGTTCCACTTTCTTGGAGCCTTTCTTGGAAGAACCCTTCTCTGGAAGAGAATTTGAGGCGGCAGCTTCAGTAACATCAATCAAACGCTGAATTACTTCGCATTGGCTCACATCATAAATTGATTGTGACCGTTGTAGTTCAAGTTGAAGCTTTTCATTTTCCTTTTGCAATGCTTCATTGAAACCCATGTTTGGGTACGAACAAGAAAGAGTTTTCTTCAAAACCACAGTGGCATCTTTTGCAGGTTCCGGTTTCAGAATAACATCCTGCACCCTTCTGTCCTCTTCATCCAGTGTGTACTCACGTTGATCCATCTCAATATATTCCAGTCTCTCCTACAGGTATGAGATAACTAAAAATTATTATTTATTACTGCTTTTTAAAATCAACTTATATAAGGTTGCATAAATATATTTTTTAATAAGTAAAAAGTTAGCATTAATATTAAGAACAAATACGATCAAGGAAGGCAGAGTTTAGGCTTAGCGAAGTTCAGAGTCACTATTTTGTACAAACTGCAAAAAAATATGAGCATTCTTCAAAGGTGAAACAATTTCATTTTCAAGTAGGAGCATGACAAGGTTAACTACATCTTGTTATGGTGTTCTTAGACTAGACAGCTATGGGATATGGCTTGCGGACTTTAAAGATCTAAATCTATTGGCTAGGAGATGAATTTATTAAAAAGGGAGATTTTATTTTTGAAAGGAATCCGTGGAACAAAGGAATTCGTGAAGGCTATAGTTTTGATTTCACCACCTATTTTCTTGGCTAATGAGCAATGAAAAGAATAAGAGGGCTTCTGATGGAGTAGGAAGAGAACTGGAGAAGCCTTTAGTCTAATTAAAAGATCGGTGGCTTCACACTATTAGATTTGGTTAAATGAGTACTTCTTTTGTAAACGAACACGAGTTCATAGATTTAATAGAGTTCACGTCTTGTAAGTGATTTTGCAAATGGGTTCGGGTGCCATTTATATGAAATTTTACTTATTAAAAACAGTAGGAACATAATATATTTACGATTACACATCAGGAACAATGACAATAATCAGTCAATGAAACAAAGAATCAATCAATCAATCAATACCCTGACTCGAGCATTGTCCACCAAAGTGATGAGAGGGATGATCTTCAAGTACCGGTCGATCTCAGTCTGAGCTTTTCTGAACTGGTACACAATGTTCCAACCCATGGCAAGCAAATAGAGATAGCTCCGGTCCTGGCAACTGTTGATCAAAATGTAAGACCTTCTCAGCGCCTCCTCGAGCTGCTCTAGTGGCTCTCGAGTCTCTGGATACCTCTTCAGCTCCGAGATCTTGAGCTGCTCAAGCAAGTTCCCTATCAACTTGAGATGCTGTGCAAACTGCCTGCAGTTTTTCTTGTGCATCCGCGCCGTACTCGCTGCTTTCACTATCATCCCAATCAGCCGCACGGCGTCGAACCCAGTCAGCTGTGCCACATTTGCAATCTCCCCTAAATGCTCCCACGAAGACGCCATCTTCACCGCCCAATCAACCAAATCAATCCTGCTCACAGACTCATTTACCATTACTCCATATCTTTAAAAAAATAAATAAAACACTTTGCAACTAATACAGCTTAGTTGAATTCAACAACCAAAAAAATTCATAGAAAATGTCGAAGATATGGCAAGATTAAGAGATTTTTCGCTTCGTTTTACCTCTTCTAAGCCAATAATTTCAACATTAGAAGAACTGCGATGTTTGGTACAGGTTGCTCAACTTGCTGAAAAAAAATGCAGAGGCCATTTCAGTGAATAACTTGCTGAGATCAGAGAGCGAAGAGCTACTCTACAATGCCTCGGGTTTCAAGCAGGATCAAAAGCTACTTGATGTGAGCTGTTTCAGAAACGGCATTATCAGACTCGAGATCTTCAACTTTGCAGAGGCGAGAACTGTATAGAGGTACTTTTGTTTTCAACTGCTGCAAAAATTCAGCTAATTGAGAAACGTAATCTTGAAGATTATCCTTCACGCACATTTGCTAGTCAAATTTTTTTTTTTTTTAAAAAGAGAGAAAAAGAAAAGAAAGCAATAAAACGAAAGATATCGTTTGCTTGAACTCTTCAATATGAAGACGGCGAAAAACAAAACTCTAGGGTCCAAAAAAAAGTTTTAAAAGGCTATGCTGCATATAGAGCTTCTGGTTTCTTAAAAGAGCTTAAACCGCCGCCAACTCACCGGAATCCCCAGGTCGGTTCGTGATTAAGCTCCTTCTCATAGCATTTCACCGCATAACCTTTTTAAGGAGCGAATTAAAAAAAAATGTTATTTGTAAAAGCGTTAAAAGCTTCAAGAATTACTAGGCATAAATGAAGAAAAAGGAAAAAAATGAGACACTTACCTACTCGACAGAAGCTGCAATTATTTTTAGGGCTCGATTCCTGTTTGCTTTTCAGTGTAGTATTTTTTTTTTAATCTGAGAAAGAAACGTTAAAATCTGAGAGAAGAAAGGCATTGAATTCTAGGATTAGCAGACATCGCTTTGCGCAAAAAGAAAGCTTCTTCTTCCTCTGTGAAATGGATTTTGGACGAATTTGAGCAGAGAGCGGCCTCTCACCTCTCACCTCTCACCTCTCACCTCTCTCTCTGTATCTTTTTCGGTGTTGTTTGTTTGTCTCTGCTCCGTGCCCAGCTGTAAACTTCTAATAGTTCTATGGACTCAAGTGCACCCACTACCGCCAGGCAACCAAGGACTTGGTAGTGGTGCTTATGGAAGTACTCAAAAGCCCTCTTTTGCTTTTGGTATTTACGAGAATGCCAAAATTTTCACGGACGGTAATAGCGGACTTTTTTTATGTTTTAGTAATTTTTATTTTTTCCTGTGTTTGGCTAACTGTGTATTGGTTGACTCTCCAGAAAATCTCAGCTCTTTAAAAAAAGTATTTATGAACGCCAGCTGGCACCTGTTATTGTAAAAGTCGCAGTAACTATCCAAATGCCAATTACCGTCAAATCCATGTGTGATGTGTCTTATGAAATAAGCTAAGGTTTGGGAGGTGTATGAAGTTATTTCAAATATTTTTTTTAAAAAAAAGCTTATGAAAACATAATTAAAAATTGAAAAAATATAATTGAAGAACTGAATTTGAATCTGTTTAATTTAGTAAAAGAAACGGTTTGTAATTTATATAAAAGTAATGGAGTTATAAATTATTTAAAATCTATTTGAGAGAGTCTATAAAATAGTTTTTATTTATGAAAAACATAATATAAGCCAAACACTCTTAAAAATTGATTAATGAAATGATTTTTATTATTAAGTGTAAAATATTTCTAATGTAAATAATATTATAAAATGCTAATCCTATTTTAAATTGGAAACCTTAATCATATTGTAAATAAGAAACTCTTGTGTTAACACCCAATAAATATGAGCTCCTATTATTGTAACATTAGGTAATCAGTAAGCACAAACTCTATTTTTTTTAGTTTCTTCATGGTATAAGAGCAGTGAGTATCTTAAACCCTAAAACACTACTCTTTTTTTCTAAACCCTAAAATTCATGGAAAACACTAACCCAGTGTTTTCTTCTTCTTCCCTTCCATAAAATATGTCGGTGAACAGTGTTATCGCTACAATGTCGACAAATAGTGCCGCATCTACGGTGTTGATGAACAGTACCACTACGGCACCGCTATGACAATTCGATGAACAGCGTCGTCGCTACAATGCTACCTCTTTTTTCCGACACCACAGCTCCACTTATTTTTCCAAATCTACACATATTCTCTGCTCTTAGTATAACCGACCTAGTGAGTCTAAAATTAAACAACACCAACTACATACTTTGGCATTCTCAATTTCTATAAGTCTTCATCAGTTATGACCTACTGGGATACGTTGATGGTTCCTTTTCATGTCCCTCTCCCCTCACTACTGACGGTCAAACTGTTTTCAATCCTACCTATGCCACTTGGGTTTGGACTGACCAGTGCCTCATATCCTGGATTAATGCTGCCTCACCTATGACTTTTTGCAAGATGTCCATGATCTATGTACTTCTCGAGATGTTTGGATTGCACTAGAATAATTATACCTTGATCAGTCCAATGCAAGTGAGTTTGATATTCGTCTAAAGCTTCACAAACATACCAAGGATGGCAGGTCAATGGAGCAATACCTCTACAACCTCGAAGCCATCGTTGATGCCCTTGTTGCCATCAACTTTCCGTTCTCCACCAAATACCTCATCTCTTATGCCTTAGCAGGTATGCCTTCAGAGTATGAAAACTTCATCACTACAGTCACCAATAGCAACATCAACCTTACCGCTGCTAGTTTGTGTACCAAGTTACTCCTACATGAACAACAACTGAAACATATTCGAATCTCTTATCAATCTTCTGACCCTCTTACAACCCTTGTCGTTACCACCACTTCTGGTGCTTCTCGTGCTAAAACTGAATATATTTCGGCAAAATTGTTTTATCAAACTAAACAAATTATACCTCCTTTGTTGTATTACCATAAATTATTTTACAAATCATATACCAAACGATAAAATTTTATATTTTTAAGTGAAACAATATTTTAATGTTTAATAAACGAGCAGCAAAAACAGATTTTTTTAACATAAATTCATTTTTTTATAAATAGAAACCATTTCATAAAAAAAAGTTTGATTTAGTTTTTGTTTATAAAAATTAAAAATTATTTTCATACTCTCCAAATGGTACTTTATTAATAAAGCTATCCTCGAATAGCAATAGACTATATATATATATATATAGAGAGAGAGAGAGAGAGAGAGAAATATTTAACATATTATTAATATTAATTAATTAACTAATTTAATTGATTAACAAACTTATATTCATTACTCTAAGGGTTTGTTTGGTTCACTGACAAGATTATAGTAGGATATGATTATAACTAATATAAGATAGGATAAAGAGGATTAAAGTGGTAATACCTTAATACTATGTTTGGTTCATGAGATTGCTAGATTGGGAGTTGGGACTAAAGTGGGATAAAAAATCGAAATACCATAATACTGTTCATCATCTTTAACAATCTTTAATTTTTTTCACAAATCCTAAAATTTAATTATTATTATTTTAAAAAATAAATTATTTTTAAATTATTATTTTCGTCATCATAATCATAATACATATTATTATAATTAATAATCATAATTATTAATATTATTATATTATAATAATTATAAGAATAATATTATTGTTAGTATTATTATAATAACATTATAAATACAATATAATATTATAATTATAATAATTACTATCATTATCATTATTATAATAGTAATTATTATTATTATTATTATCATCATTAAAGTTTATTACGCCTATTATCATAATAATAATTATAATATTATTATTTTTTATTATAATTCCTATTAATAGAGTAATAAATAATATTTATTATTAAATTATTATATTTATCGTCATAATTATAATAATTATTATTCTAATTACCATAATGATGTTTTTATAATTATAATTGTAATTTATTAAGAATAATAATAATTATTATCATAGTAATTGATGTTATTAATATAATTAATGTAAATATTATTATTATCATAATAATTATATTATTAATATAATGATTATTATCATCATTATTGTTTTAATATTAGTATAATTATGATAATAACAATAATAATAATCATTATCATTATTAAATTTATTATAAAAATAATATTTTTAATAATATTATAATAATTCTAACAATTATTTTTATTATTATTCAAAGATAAAAATGGTAAAAAGAAAATCTTTAACCCCACATGCATGAGATAAATTCTATTCCATGAAAAGAGGTGGGACAAAAAAAATGAGATTAGAACTAATTTTATCTCACTTTAATCCCACATGAATAGTAAATTTTCCCAACCAAATGAAATATAACTATTTATGTGAGATTAAATTAGTCCAATCCTATTTTAATCTCCTCAAACAAACAGCCCCTAGTAGTCATGTTCACTTCCCCTCCAAAAAAAAAAGTTAAAAATAAAATATGGAGTGGAGGGATGGGTTTTGGAATTAGTTATGCACTTATGCCTCGATTATAATATTTTAAAGAAAAATATAAAAAAGGTAATGAAGTTAACAGTCGATGTCTTAGGAAAGGAAAGGATAATAAGGTAATTTATGGGTAATAGACTAACAACTAAAAACAGGAAGACGCAAATTCTAGTTCAACATCCATTCTCTGGCAACTGCCATGTGGACCCATTAGTGATACGACCATGACAGACGGGATCACATGCACCACATTACACGTGTCAATGTCCTTTCCTCTTCCTCCTCGTCTGTTAGTCGCTCTCTTGTCTCCCCATTACGATAATTATACCGCTTATACTACTTCCTAACCAAAGGCCTCTTATTAATGGGTAGAATGGAAGAAGTCGGCATACGATATTGACTAAGAGATATCTTTTTTTGCTCTTGTTAATCATTTCTATTGAATTGTGTTTCTTTGTTTTTTTTCTTTTTTCTCTCGTTTTTATCTTCAATAATTGAGTTACCGATTCGTTTAATTTTTAGAGCAATATTTATTTTAAAAAACATAAATTAAATTAATTTTTTTTTTATAAAAAATGTTTTAAAATAAATTTAAATGTTAAACGTGATTTTTAAAAAAAAATTAATTTAATTTTAAAATAATTTAACATTTGTTTTACTAAACATTAAACAATTATTAACTCTACAATTCTTTTTATCAAAATCTAACTCAAAAGATTACTAATTCGCTGTAAAAAAAAGAAAGAAAATTCATCTTAAGAGTTCCTTAAACTAGTTCGAATTGAAATAACTTGTAAATTTGATCACAAGTAAAATTCAATTCTTTAATGTGTTTTTACCATATATATATACAGAGAGGTGGATTCTAGTCGAATCGAAACCAAATATTTTAATATTCGAGTTTGTCTCGACCTTAAATGAACATGTTCAAACTCGGTTAAAAAACAAACGAGTCTATTCGAACCTGAGTCTGGGATTAAGCCTTGTGTTACCTATTCGAGCTCAGGCATGAACTATAATTTTAATAAATAAAAATATTAAATAAATATTAGTTCGAACTCGAGTCTATCTCGATAATACTTGAACTGTTCGAGATCTTTTCAAACCGAATATTAAGGAATTTGAGCTCGGCTCGATAAGCTATTCGAGCTTAATTTTCATACTCGAGTTAGAATAGCTCGATAAAAGCTCGGTTTGATTCCAACCTTATATACATTTATGACGAATATAAAATTAGGAATGAAAAAATAATAAATGATAGTATTATATTTCAGTATATGTTATTGTCAATAACGTTTTAGTTCAATGATAAAAAAATCAAAATTGAAACTCTAAGACAGTAAAATCTCAAGTTTAATTCTCATCGGTATATGAATTATTTGTTCAAGTTGAATATTAGTTAATTATATCTCACACAATATGTGAGTCGGGTTAGTATTATGTTTTTCTATATATATATATATATATATATATTAGTAATAGTGTTATGAATTTATATTGTAATAAGAAAAATTATTGTATTCATACATCGTTTCGATAAAAAAATTATAATATTATTGGATATAAGGTTATTCCACATAATTACAGAAATAATGATATTATGTTTTAAAGCAAAAAAAATAAATATTGTTATTTACTTTAAGTGTTATTTAAAATAATTTTTTTTTTAAATGCTACTTAAAACACAATAAAAAAATAACTGATGTACATCTCAACCGTTTGGAGTTCAAAAATCACAACTGAAACTTGACGGCACAACGAACTAGTGGCTCGTGATTTGGGACCGTGGCTCTTACTCCATTGCCATTGTTTCTAGCAGGTAAGCTGGCAAATTAGTCCTTTCGTTTCTTCTCTCTTTCAGAAATGTAACTAACAAGAAATGGAGTGCGAACTTCCACTGCATTAGGTAATTACAATCTTTATCATTGCCTTATGTTCTCACTGCCCTTTCAAGTGACTGCTTAATTTTGTATTTTCGTAGGGTATATTTTCTTAGAAAACTTCACCTTTTCATCTGTAAAGGGTCATTATTCAATTATGGTCTAATCGAAATAGAATCGTTAGGAGAGCATGAGTTACTTGGATAAAATTTTACCCAAAATTTCCCTTGTTTTCCTACCAAGAAAAAAAAAACAGGGACATTATTCTCGCAAGCTGTAAATAATTTTATCGAACATGAAAGTCTTAAGAAGATGGAAATCCACCAAATTATGTAAATGGAATAGGCCCCATTTGAGGTCTGCTGTTGTTTGTTTTGACACTTGACACCACACTTTACCATCCATGATTGAAATCAAAGTTTTCATTGTGTCTCCATGATCCCTGGTAATTAATTGGTAAACCAGTCGCGGTCTGAAACGTGCGAGACTCTAGCGTTAGGTGGAAGAAACACTAAAACGAAAAGGAGGTGACTAGTCGATTTGGGATGTGACGGGTATCATTAGTTTTTTGTTTCTTTACCAAATTAACAAGAGAGTTTCTACTTTTAATTTTTTTTCTCTCTTGTAGCAGAATTGCAGGGATTTAACGTACTCAATGATCAAAGAATTACCCATCAACTGTCATGATATACAAATATAACTTAAATAAGACACTTCTAAACATATGTTTGAACTCATACAAAATCAAACAAATAGTACGGTTACTAAATACTAGATTATTCTCACGAGGATTAGATTAATTGTGTTTAAATATAATTTTTTAAAGCTTTTATCTAAATGAAATAAAAAATAACAGATTGAATAAACAACAAAGATTACACTAGTAAAAGAAAATCGTAAAACAGTTTCAAAACTATAATTGAAATAATGAGAAAATAAGTTAAGGTTTCGATATTCACCACTAATTATCTTCTTTAAAGCAAACAACTTGCACAATGCTAGAAACTAGATTTAGATGCTTAATGTTTACCAACCTAAAGACATGATATCTACTCCTTAAGCTATTGATTTCCCTAAGCAACAAGTTAGGCATACATGTTTACTCTAACTCTTTTCATTCTCAAAGTATTTAGCATGGTATCTACTAAGTTGCACTTCAAGAAAGCATAAAACAATGGAAATAAACAAACACGTGAAACCTTGAACATGGTATCTATTCTGGTTTTTCATGTTGATTAATCCCAAGAACCTATAATTGGTTCCTTCATCACTTAGTGTAGGCACAATACTCGGTCATCTAAATTTACCTAGCTGACAATCTCCATACAACACGTATATAATGATCAAGCATAACACATAAACCGTACGAAGAATGAAATAAAACCAGAAATTAATCAATTAAGCATCACAAAAAAATAATTTGTAACAAAGCAAATCGAAATCCTTAAGAAAACACAACTAGGGCTTCAATCGAGCTCTAACTAAAATATTTAGTTACACATAATTCTAATGAAAAATATCCTCATCATAAAAAAAAATAGATAAAAGAAAGAAAAAAAAACTCTTCTATGATGATAATTCTCAGAGAAAAAGAGCTCCCATGCATGAAGATGGCCACCGTAGAAGAAAATATACTAAAAAAACCTGTTCTCTTTTTGGTCTCTTAAACATATATTTATAGAACCCTCAACAAAACCCTAGCAATTGAATGTGTGCCTATTTTTGTTTTTTTTTTATTTTTCCCTAAACTTATTTAGGCACTCAACTTCCTTTTCAAGCTGTGCAAATTCAAAAAAAAATCGAAATTTAATAGCTCATTCGCGTCTGCCATGTTGAAATCACGCACAACTTGACTTTTGTCTACTAAAACTACCATAACTTTCTCTAGAAAAATTATATTTACGAGCCATAAAATTCTTCAGAAAATAGGCATTCGGATATTTCCAAGCATATATGGCTCATCTCTTGGTTCTTCCTGAATCAATACAGCTTAATCCGCAAAAAATGACTGATCTATACGGACAATTCTGGCAATTTAGTGAAGCTCTTTTTCACCCTTTGCTAGTGACAACATGACTTAGCAAAATGCTCGATTTATCTTTAACAGTCTAGAAATGATGGGTTTTATTGCACTCCTCTTGGGAAACCTAAAAGCATGTAAAACACTACAAAAGATCAAATTGTAACAAGGCTAAAGGATTAACGTATGCAAATTAAGGGGCTTGAATGTGTGACATTTAGCGCTTATCACACCCCCAAACTTACATATTGCTAGTACCTTAGCAATACAAAACTGAAAATAAAATAACTATCTACTTCTGTCTTTCGTGAGGTGTATGATTGCATTTAGTGTATGCAATAAGCCTTTTAAACCCCTAGGCATCCCTAGAGGACGAGTGAAGTCTCGTGAGGGTTTAACAGAAATGCTACCCACAAACATTTATGTCACAATCATGTTATCAAGAAGAATATGGAATCACATCAACAATGTTTTTCATTCATTAACAAGCTTAAATTGACAAACTCCATTTTCAAGACGTCTAAAAGAATTCAAAGTCGAATCACTCACAGCTGGCTAGTAGAGACTTTACAAGATCAACTAGTGTAAAGTGAATTATCACATAATCCTGGAGTTTCAACTCAATCCTAATATGCATATATCATTATCTCAAAACTCAGTGGAATCTCCATCAAATAAATGATCAAGGCAATATCACAGCAGATATGATGACTTTCTTTCTCTTTTTTAATTAATTAATTATTTTTATTTAAATGCAGGCTATGCAATGCTTAGCTCCCTTAAGCTTTCTAATTGACCTATGTATCGAGTGTTAGGCCAGTGACTCCCAAACCAGATGGCTTTAGGGCACTAGGTGTAAAGTACCCTTAAGACTTACTAACTCGAGCCAAAAAGGCTATAAAGATGCCCGGTTACTCAGCAAACAACTTAGAAAATTCATTATTCATCATTGTTCATCATGCCATTATTCATTGCCAATAAATCATGCCTAGGTCATTTATCTAATAAAGCATCTGACCGAACTCAAGATTTTGAAAACATACATCATTAGTTCTTCATTTTATACCCCACAGATCATCTGCTAATGTGTTCGTGGTGAAATCAATATGAAATATGTGAAGTGTCACCAAAAGTAAGTAACCAGGCTCAGATTTTCTATTGAATTGATCATGTGTTCAAAAATTTAAACTCGCCAATGAAATCAAATAACGGTTTCAATTTAACCAAATTCTTACAGATAACACTATTTGGGCGATCAAACAGGTGCATAATCCTCACATAAGGACATACAATTGTTTTCCTACACCCGTAAACTTAAATCACACATTGTCCCCAATGTATAGTAAGAGATATAATATCGGGAGGAGAAAGAAAAGTGGTGAAGAGTAAAGCTCCCCAGAAAACACTTGTCCTGAAAAATCAAAGCTAAAAAAAACCTAGCATAAATGTGCACAAGATGGCGAGAAACAAAAACAAAAATGAAACACAAAAAAAGAATTTTTTTTTTTTAATTAAGAAGGATGAAGTCTAAAACGAAAACAATCAAGAACACGCAAATTGGGTTACCTCCCAAGTAGTGCTAAGTTTAAAATCTTCAGCCAGACCGTGTGACTCTCATGCCATGTACTAGATGGATTAGAGAATCATATCCTCATCTCTAAGCTCAAAGTTCATCTCAATGTAAGGCTTCATTCGTGCTATGAACCTCCAAAGCTCCATGAGGGAAAACGATGGTGACAACATAAGGACCATACCACCTAAACTTGAGCTTACTAGGGAAGAGTCTTAATTTCGAATTGTAGATCAACACCTTCTATCCCACATGAAACTCTTTCCTGACAAGCTGTTTATCATGATATGCCTTGGTTTTTTCCTTGTATAGCTTAGCATTCTCATATGCATCATGTCTCAACTCGTCAATTTCATTTAGCTGTAGCTTTCTCTTGTCACTTACTTGTTTCATATCAAAATTGAATTTCTTGATGGCCCAGTAAGCTCTATGCTCCAACTCCACTGGTAGGTGACACATCTTCCTAAAAACCAACTGATATGGGGACATGCCAATAGGGGTTTTGTATGCAGTCCTATAGGCCCACAATGTATCATTCAAGCGCAGATACTAATCCTTCCTACTAGTATTCATTGTCTTTTCTAGGATTCTTTTGATCTCTCTGTTGCTTATCTCCACTTGACCATTGGTTTGAGGATGATATGGGGTGCTAACCTTATGTGTGATCCCATATTTTTTTTATCAAAGAAGCAAAAGGCTGGTTGTTGAAGTGGCCTCTATCACTGATTATCGCCCTTGGTGTCCCAAACTTAGTAAAGATGTTATCCTGAAAGAACTTTATAGCAACTTTGTGATCATTAGTTTTTGAGGGGATAACCTCGACCCATTTAGACACATAATCCACACTCACAAGAATATATGAATAACCAAATGAGTTAGGAAATAGACCCATGAAGTCAATACCCCATACATCAAAGAGCTCTACCACTTGAATGTTTTGCAATGACATCTGATTTATGAAGGAGATGCTACCTATCATTTGGCATCTATCACAAGAACTAAAAAAACAAAAACCATCTTTAAACACATTAGATCAATATAAACCAGATTGTAATACCTTAAGTACTATTCTCTTGGCTTCAAAGTGCCATCCACATGCAAGCTGATAACAATACTGTAAAATGGTCATGTGTTCCTCCTTTCGAACACACTGTCGGATGATTTGATAAGGACAAAATTTGAATAGGTATGGCTCATCCCAATGATATTGCTTAGACATAGACATCAATCGCTTTTTTTCCTGACTAGACATACTTAGAGGAAAAGCCTTAGTAGATATGTAATTAATAATATCTGCATACCAAGGAAGTTGGACAACTATTGTAAATAACTGCTCATTTGGAAAGTTTTCATTCAAGGGAAGCTTGTTTCCTTATTCATCATGAAGTATCCTAGATAAGTGATCCGCAACCACTTTCTCACTACCTTTTTTGTCCTTAAATTTAAGATCAAATTCTTGTAATAATAGTACCCATCTGATCACTCTAGGCTTAGCATCTTTCTTAGCAAACAAATATCTCAAAGCAGCATGGTCAGTGAATAAAATAACTTTAGAACCGATCAAGTATGACCTAAACTTTTCTAAATCAAATATGACAACTAACAATTCTTTTTCAGTAGTAGAATAATTTAGTTGAGCATCATTTAAAGTTCTAGAAGCATAATAAATAGCATAAGGTACCTTATTAACTCTCTGACCCAGAACAACACCCAAAGCAAAATCACTAGTGTCACACATGAGCTCAAATGGAAGGTTCCAATCAGGTGCCATCATAATTGGTGCAGACGTAAGTAATTTTTTTAATTTGTTGAAGGCAATCATGCCCTCTTCTGTCCGTACAAACTTAACATCCTTAGTCAACAACACACAAAGAGGTCTGAAAATCTTTGAGAAGTCTTTTATGAATCTTCTGTAGAACCCTGCATGCCCTAAAAAACTTCTTACACCCTTAACTGATGTAAGAAGAGGTAATTTAGAGATGATATCGATTTTTGCCTTGTCCACCTTAATGCCCCTGCTAGAAATAACATGACCCAAAACAATACCTTGTTGTACCATAAAATGACACTTTTCCCAATTCAACACTAAGTTACAGTCTTCACGTATCTTAAGGACAACCTGCAAATGGTTAAGACACTCATCAAAGTTAGAACCAAAAACACTGAAATCATCCATAAATGCCTCGATGAATCTTTCCACCATGTCTGAGAATATACTCATCATGCACCTTTGAAATGTGGCAGGTACATTACATAACCCGAATGACATTCTCTTGTATGCAAATATGCTAAAGGGGCATGTGAATGTGGTCTTCTCCTGGTCCTCTAGTGCTATAGCAATCTAGTTATAGCCATTATACCCATCTAGAAAATAGTAATGGATATGATTTGCTAACCTCTCTAACATTTGATCGATAACGGCAGAGGGAAATGATCTTTCCTGGTTTCTTTATTGAGCTTCCTGTAATCGATGCAGACTCTCCAACTTGTGGTTATCCTGGTAGGAACAAGCTCATTTTCCTCATTCTTTATCACTGTGATTCCATTCTTCTTAGGCACTGCTTGAACTGGACTCACCTACTTACTATTTGAGATTGGGTAGATGATGCCAACTTCAAACAACTTAAGAACATCTGCTCTGACTACATCCTTCATATGTGGGTTAAGTTTTTTTTTATACATCTCTGGTCGGCCTTGTATTATCTTCAAGGAGGATCCTATATAAGCACTTGGCTGGACTTACGCCCTTTATGTTAGTAAAAGGGACAAGAGTAGTATTAGTAAGCACAAGAGTTTCAAAGGGAGGTGTGTACTTACTTTGATAAGGCTTAAGAGCCTTAAGGGAGCGTACAACCTCAATGAAGTCAACTGATAGGTGCTTAAATATTCATATTTAATCCCCCTTATTTACATTTATTAAGTCTTTAGTTATGATAATTTAGTCTATTTTACTTCATTTCTGTGTTTCACATGTTTTTATAGGGTCTTGGATAAAAAGAAGCATTTTGGAGCTTAAAAGGAAGAAAACTGGAAATCATGGAGCAACTGCTGCCTGGAATGCGATCGAGTGCACCAGGCATGCGATCGAGCATAACATTATGATCAAGCGCACTGCGTATGCGATCGAGCGCAGAATTGTGATCGAGCGCACTGCGTATGCGATCAAGCGCACCTGTACGGGCGTGAATAGTAAAGCGGCAGAACTAGTTTTGAAAACAAAAAAGTTTTATGTTTTAGGAAAGTTTAGGGTTCCTGAGCCTTCTAGAATTATTCACCCCCTATAAATACACCTGTAAAACACACACAAGGAAATCATCTAATCCCTTCTTTTATCTTTTGCTTTTAGCTCGGAGAAGGAAACTGTGGAGGAGAATTGATGACTTTTCTCTCGGGTATTTTCTTTCCTTTATTTTTATTATGTGTACTTAAACTTTTAGTAAGGGCTTGGTTGAAGACCTAATTATGTTTATTCAATAATCAGTATTGGCGCCTTTGCAATATTTGTGTTGTGATGCTTAACTTGATTAATATCTGTTTTTATTTAAATTCCTCATATGTGTGTGTCTGATCAACGTATGCATGTGGTATGGATTAGTTAGTTAGATCAATTTGGATGACCGAGTCATGGGCCTGATAATAGTAACGAAAGATATCCACATCAGATTCTTGGGTTAATCAATATGGGAAACCGGGAGTAGATATCATGCCCTAGGTCTCATGTGGTTATCGATTTCCACAGATCCTATGCTCTCTTAAGGAATAACTCAGTATACACCAGGTTGAATCCCTTAAGACAGAAAAGAGTTAGAGTAGATACCATGCCTAACTCATTGCTTAGGGAGATCAGTAGCTTAAGGAGTAGATACCATGCCCTTAGGTTGACAAACATTAGGTATTCATGACATGAGTAAAGTATTGACATACTGTTTTGTTGTTGTATCATAATTAGTGGTGGATATCAAGTCCCTACGCTTTTATCTTTATTATTTTAAACTCAATAGTTATTTCTCTTGTTTTTACTTCATTATTGCGAAACTAATTCTAAAGTGAACTTTACCAATCTCTGTGGAGATGATCTTGCATTCGCACACTATGCTACACTGTTGACCTTGTGCACTTGCAAGTAATGGGTTTTGTTGCACTCCTCTTGGAAAACTTGAAAGAATGTAAAACACTACAAAAGATCAAATTGTAACAAGGCTAAATGATTAACGTATGCAAATTAAGGGGCTTGAATGTGTGACATTCAGTACTTATCATGTCACCATGCTTAATTGCTATGGGAATAATTAGGCCCTTGAAATGTAATTTTATCTGTTAATTGAGCCTCTTTTAACTATCTCCATGCTTAATTGCTATGGGAATAAAGAAGCTGCAAGAAATGCACGAGCTAATTATACATGGTTGAGAGCCAAGATTTCTTATCCATTGATAACAAACAGAAATAGAGACAGGATTATGAATTGGTGAGGCTGTTAATTATTCATGGTTAAGATTGTTTTTTATCCATTGATAACAAACAGAAGGAGAGCCAAGATTGTGCGTGTGTTAATTATTCATGGTTGAGAGCCAAGATTTTTTATCCTTTGAAAACAAACAAAAAGAGAGCCAAGATTGTGTATGTGTTTGCGTGCGCGTGCGTGTGTGTCTGTGTGTGTAATTTATCATGGTGACATTTAATCTCAGGTATAATGATAACATCATTCAATTTTTGAGGTAGAATCAGACATCTCATCCTCATACTTACCTATCTAATCTTATCTTCCCTCTCTTCTTGTCCACCAACACACCCTTAGTGTATAAATGTCTTAAAGGTACGTTTTTTAAAGTTTGGTTTAATTAGAGTTCTAGATTTTAACTCTTAAAATTATTTTTAAAACAGTTTTTGTTAAAAAATAGTCGGAAAGCTAAAATCTATTTAACGTTGATAAATAAAAAATTGTCAAATTGATTTTTAGACTGAATGAAAAAGATCATAATGACAACAATGGATGAGATTTTATGTGTAAATCACAAATGATTTTAGACTAAATTCAACTTAATATATAAAATTTATTTTTTCAGTTTTTGATTTTATTTCATAATATTTTAAGTGCTTGATTTAATTCCATTTTTTTTTGGGTAAATAAGAGTAAAGCAAAGCAAAAACAAGCCCTAGGCCACCCTCCTTCCTCCAGAGAAGACAGCTCCCATTGCATCAGCCAGCAGCAGTGCACCAAGAGCCGCCTGAATAAACACCACCCTCTACATCGACCCACCCACTCTCATGTTGGCTAGACAGTCAGTGCCCGCATTCCCCTCCCTTCTACGATGACTCAAAATGCACTCTCAATCTCTGTTCAGACCAGTAAACCATAGAGCGCGTGGTATGAGCATGGTGGTATATATTATACTATTAAGATGGATTAGGGTGGGCTTAATTAATAAGACTTAAGGTGGTTTGCCACCACTAAACCAAGAACCTAAGTTTGTCTTACAGGTGTGAAATTATAATTTATATTTGGCACTATATGCTATCCATGTGCTGAGGTGCAAATTAACAGTGGACAATAGATTATGGGCTTAATTAACTTAATCCCAAAAGGGCAAGTGGGTCAGTATCAGTACGAGTCATTTAAGAGAGAATTAATAAACTGATTTGAGTGTGAGTCACCAGAAACAAAAGAAAATTAGACTGTATTAGTACAAATACACACAGACTTGGCAAACAAAAGCCACAAAGTACATATTGTATAAAAGTTTCAACTGTATTCATTTCTGGTCCTCTGATCTGTGATACGTACAGTTGACTTTCGACGATCAGAGACAAAATGCCCAGTATCATCGGATGGTCAAGGATGATGGTCCATATGGAGGACCATATGTGGTGCGTGCACCGTGCTAAGAGGGAACATATTGTACTCATTACGCGCAAGGTGGTGTGGTAAAAATAATATACTACTATCATAGGAATTCACTATGAGAAATCTTTTACTCTGTCTATGTTATGAAGAAAAACATGCAGCCCATCATTGTTATCTTAACACCATTGTTATCTTAACACCATTATTCATCATCAAGTAAATGTACCCACAAAGTGAGATGATTAAACAAAGGTAATGAAATCTTTTGGCCTAACAGTCAACTACGAATCCATCATTTGTTTGATCACCTTCCCGTCAAAGTTAAAATAAAACTATCAGGTAACAATGAGACAAGAAATTTTTATTTGGATCGGGTTTAAAATTTTATTTTTATTTTGGGTTTAAAACTTTTTTATAACTTTTAAGTAATTTCATGTAAATAATGCTGCACGAACATTACCAATAAAATTCTTTAAAATTTTCATTCGATGTAAAAATAAAGTTTACATCTAATACTGATAAATATTTCTTCGAGGAAACGGATATCTTAAAAATATTGGCCCAATAGATGAGCTGGATTTGGAATGATGCTGCTGATTTGGGCTTAAGAAGGCCTTATTTCATGTCCTAAATAGTTTTCTCAAAAAGGAAAATGGGCCATGAAACTTTTTCAAGTTTCAAAAGATATAATCAACAAAAGGCTTTGGCCTAAACTGGAATTTGTCTTGTGGATGCTGTGGGGGACAAAAGTTTGTTCAGATTCTCTAAACTAAGCAAACTGCCTTAACATATCAACTTTATCTCATGCAATGTTCTTCAATCCAACTGCTAGTCCAATCCTAATTAACTCAATATTCTCTTTCCTTTTTTTTTTCTTCTCAATAGTCATGATGGGCTTTAAGAATTTTGACCATACTTTAAAGAACCAGCTGGATTTTGAATTTAATCCAATTTAAATCTTCAAAACAAAATGTTGAATTTAAATTTGATTTAAGTTGAATTAAATCAAACACTAAACGTTGCAAAGTACACATGAGAGTTATTTAACTGCTTTCTTAACTTCGATTCAATAAAACTTTTCCTACGATGTTGAGGAGTTATGTTCCCACGGATCCGAGAAACTTTACTGGTAATCATGAAAACTGTAGTAGTAATTGATATTTAAATGTTTTATTTTTATTCAATTACTATTGGAATTTCTTATAATTATCAGTAAAGTTTTCTGGTTTCGTGGTAATTCCCACAGAACTGGTTTTGTGGGATCAAAATTCGAGATTTAGTCCACTTAGAGTCCGTTTGGTTCACGAGATTGCACTGAAATTAAGTGACATTAGACTAACTTAATCTCTAGTCCCATGTTTGGTTGACACTTGAGGTGGGATTAATCCCACCCCAAGCTTAATCATACCAAACAGTAAAATTACATTGATCATATTTAAACAAATTGATTTAAATTTGTTTACATGTGAACATAAACGACACTTATAATATCATCTATGAACCAAACGGATCTTTAAAGTTAAAAGTTCATCAAATTAGTTCCCTTGAACTTGGATTTTGGTACTGTTTAGGAGAGTTTATGAAATAATGTTTGATTTTTATAAACAAAAGATATGCTAACAGTTTAAAAAATGGTTAATGAAATAGTTTATAATAATTTCAAGAAATTGAATTTATATTAAAAATTATGTTTAATATTATATTATTAAACACTAATTACCTTATAGCTTCATTGATATTTTGTCATAAATTGTTTTAAAGATCATTTTTTTCAAATCATAAATTGTTTTTGAAAAAACATATTTTTAAAGTTTATGGAGACTTAAATAATTGTATAAATTATAAACCGTTTTTATTAAAAAGTACAAAATGTAACCCATGATGATAATTTGAGAAAATTAAGTTATTGATTCTATAAAAAGAAAAAAAAAGAATGATTGATAAAATACAATGATTTCCTTTCTCAAAAGTTTTTTTTTGGGTTACAATCAATGCAAGCTTTTTGAATCAGGGTCTAACTCACAGATCTCCAATCAAACTATCATTTTACATTTTAGATCATTAGATGCCATGCAACAAAGTTGGCATTTATTCAGTTAGCTAAATCACCGGGAATTTCTAAATCGGTGGTGCGGTAACAGAAACGCCCCTAGACTCAAAAGACTACAATACCCCCTCTTAAACACCATAAGAGCGTCACTCACGTGTAATAAATGATGCGCAAAAGTGTTTAATCTGTCCTTTTACGCATCGAACGCATCATACGTAGTGCCTGATTGTGGGGTCCCGCCTTCAACATTGTAAGAATCGAAATAGTAGGAATACCTTAAATACCCTTCATATTATCTTGCAGGTCATTAAAAGTAGTTTTTTTTAATGGATTAATTGCAAAAAAATTCAGAGTTTTTAAAAGAGACGACTTAATTTTTAATTTATTAGTCTGATTCTAATTAAATTCTTGATAAAAAAATAAAAAAAACTTAATATATTTGATAACTTATCACGTCAAATGAAAAATATATTAAATATTTCGGTAATTTTAATTATCTGACTTGATAAGTTAACAAATATATTATAAGTTTTTTAATAATTTTTTAATTAGAATCAACTTAATAAGTTGAATTGTTTTAAATCGATAAAATTAGAGATTAAATTGTTCATTTCGAAATCTCAAAGGATAAACTATTACTTAACCTTAAATTTAATTTTTTTTTTACAATTAAACTTTTTTTATTGAATCAAAAATTAAAATTTTATGCTTCTTGGATTCTTTTTTCAATTTTTTATTTGGGTAAACTCTCATAGGATTCTCTCAATAGGTACAATTTAATTGAAAAAATAAGAAGAAAGAAGTTGGTACAGATTTTGCCAAAAATTAAGGTTAATTTAGTCATTAGATAAATATAAATAATTTGATTCCCTCTCAAAATCTCAATTTTCGAATTTAATAAAACCCCACCAGAACCTAATCTAATAATATCCGTATCTAATAGACGCATTTTGCGCCGTGGATATGGCCAAGTGATGTCTACAGTAAAAGACACGGATGACCCAGCAACTATGCCGTAAACCACCGCCGAATCAGTGAATGCCACGTACACATACGGCTAGCGATCTACACGCATCTCGTTTTCTACGGTTTTTGTTTTGTTGGCAACTGTTGTAAAAAAATTGGCGGGCAAGAAAAGAAATTCAAATAAAGATCAAACCCTAGGCCGTCCCATCTCTTCCCTCCCTATCTCCACTTTCTCTCTCTAGAGGCACTCTCCTCCACTAATTCGCTCTCTCGATTTCTAGGGTTTTTCTTTTTCGGTGGAAGCTCTGTCAATTTAAGGTGTACTTATTTGGCTTTTACTCGTAATTGGATTAGGCCTCTTTTTTTTGGGGCTGATTATGCCTTGAATCCCTTTGGTTTTTCTTCTTATTTCTGATCAGCATTGATCTTTAATGGAGCAATTTGATTATTGATTCTGTCTTTGTTAATTATCTAGGGTTTTGTAGTTAGGGTTTCTAATGAAATTTTGTTCTGTTTGTTTCGCAGGTGAATCAACTGAAGATTGTCGAGGATATTTTTAATCTCTAATCCTGTAAGTTTGATTGTATACTCCCTTTACAGTCAGTTTCAGTATTGAATAAAAATGAATATTGGATTATTTTTAAGCGATATTAGGATCTTCTTTTATCTTTTTTTATGTGGCTATATGTATCTCCAATTCTTCAATTTCTTGCGGATTTTAAGCTGACAATCTATTAAGAGCTCTGTATTAAAAGAATTTCTTGGAATTTCCTGTTTCAGATTTCAGTTAATGGTTTCTTAAGTTATATGTATTGCAAAATGAAGATTTTTTAGGGGAAAAGAAGGGCAGAAACTGTTACTATAGAAGACAGAAGGAAAATCTTGGATAAAAGTGGAAAATAGAGAAAAGTATGACGAAAGTATCTTCAAAGGATAGGGAATCAAAAACCCCAAGACAGAAAAGGCGATTAAGAAGCTCCAGCAACAAGTATCTGAAACCAGGTGCTCTTGCTCAGCTTCGTTACAGTAAGGCCTCGGTTGCCAAGTCATGTACTGATCTTGGGAAGAAAAGGGTGGCTGTTATGGGTACCAAGAAGGCAGAGAATAGTGATCTTGCGGTGGAAAGTAAGGTTATTGACAAAAACCCCTTAATGTTATCGCCTGTGAATATCCTTAAACAGAATAATTGGGTAAGGACACCAAAGACACCTCGAGCTGAGGAATGCAATTCAGACTCGAGGCTTGAATCTCTACCTTTTGATTTACTGGTATTGCTTACATCCCTTCCCTTTTTTTTTTGCATTTTTGTCATGATAGTTTCATATGGAAATTCATTTGTTAGCTGTTTGTCTGTGATTGTGTCAATATGAACATTTTGTGCATCTTGCATATAGGTTAAAAGTTTGATATCAGATTAACTGCTATAATTCCACAATGCATTTGTTTGCATTATTAGATGTTCTTGACTGTTAGGTTTCATATTGGATCCGTATTTTCTGATTGAAATTTTAACCCTCAATTTATTTTTTTGTTTCATTTTAATTTCTTAGAATAATTATTTGGATTTATAATCCTAGGTCGGTCTGTAGCTGCAAGACACAGACAATATATATGTGATTTGGGTGGGCTGCATCCATGTGCATTTTCCAGTGTTCATTTGTTTTAGGAATGATGATTTCATTCAACAGCTGTTTTTTTCCTGTTTTTATTTTGACTTGTTTTTTTGTCATTTTTTCTTTTCCCCTTTTCAGTATCATCTAGCACTTTGTATTGCCTTGAGATTGATATTTCTTTTCAGAATAATTTCTATGGTTTTGGTTGCAATTATTGATTGAATGATTGCATATTCACAGATGAGTTTGGCCATCTGGCTACTATGGCAATTGTTCTCAAAAAAGGGCCTAGAGACATGCTTAAACATGCAAAGCAGATTACAATTAACTTATTCAAACCACTAAAATTATTTGCTTCATGTACACAGAAATTTTAGCAGTGAACAGTGTCTGCTCATTTTGGAAAATTACATTGTTCTTCATTCTTTTGGTACTGCTTTGTTACTTGTTATTCTCAAGTATTTTTTTCTTGAGTATTGATTTCAATTTGTTCTTTTATTCTTGAGGTCAAAATACTCTGTCACTTGCACCATGACCAACTGAGGGCGGTTTTCCATGTTTCCCAAAGGATTAGAAAAGCGGTAAGTCTCTGTGTGTGTGTGCCCGTGTGTTTGGAGATGCAGAGAAACTGTTACCAGGAAGGAGATGGATGAAACTGTTTATGTTTACTTGGAACAGGTTATTCTTGCAAGGCAATTCCACTTTAATTACACAACCCCAGATCGCTCTCGACAGGAGTTGTTGAGTACGGTTACCCCAAGGCCAATGGAACACTGGCCTTTTCCGAGGTACGTGTTTTAAGCTTTTGTTCAGTATTTTATGTTAGATGCTCTACTTGTTTCTTTTCATATACAGTTTTACAATGATTTGCAGCAAAGGAGATGGGAAGGGTGTTTTATTGCCAAGCCCACATACTCCAAAAGCACCGAGGCATGGTCCTCGACCACCTTCTCGCATCAAAGTCACAGAGATGATGCAAATTGCTTCTGTTCTCTTTCAAGATTCAGCATTGCCTTCCAGATGTATGGTTCCTTCTGTTTTGCAAAAGCCTTTATGCAAATCGTTGGCCTCAAATCGAGTGCTATTCTATGAGGATGAGTTATGCCAGGCTGTTGCTCAGAATAAGCTTCGTTGATTTCATCATGTTGTCTATCCCATTGCCTCTTGTTCCTCTATGTGTATAGTTTGTTTCATCTTCCCATAGGAGGCTGTAGTTAGAGTAGGGATTATGAAATTTTGTAGCTATGCTTGGGCCAGTGTTAGGTTATATGGGAGTGGGACTTCATAAAGGGTTGGAAGATTTAGACAATGGTTATCTGAATAATATATTTGGAACTGGTCACATGTAAATCTTCTATATAAGTTCGAAAAAATGGTGGCTTGCTTTCTTTTCAATGACTAGTAAACTGTTTCATGTGGAAACTCTGTTGTTGAGTATCCTATCTGCTCTATTTCCATTCCTTGTTTATCCAAAGCTTGTGTCCATTGATAAGCAAATTACACAAGCCTAGAGAGTAAAAGCAGAGATAGAGAGAGATATACCACTCTTTTGCCAAGAGAGGATCATATCAAGCAGTACCAGATGCAAAAAGGTTACACCAAAAAGGTCTTGAAACTGTAGATTTATAAATAGCTCTTTTAGTCCTAATTCTTCAGCTCAAAATTGTTTGAGAATCTTTAGCTGAAAACATGAATGAGATTGTCCATATATGTAAATGTTGAGTGATAGACTGAGTTCAATTGGCAAGAATGCAAGATACTGTTCTAGTGACACCATAATTCAACATGGATTTCATTGTTTAGAATGTTGGACTTGGTGGTACAAGAACAAGAGTGTCCCATTTTAGATATTGGCAGAAAGCAATTCAAAGTCTAGTAGTCCATTTACCTGCAGTCAAGACTCGGCACATAGGTGTTTGGTGTTGGATTAGCCATAGTTATCACTTATCAGAACTAGATTGCATTGATCTGTCTGACCAATTGAACCGTGAACCGCAGGTTAGACCGGTCCAATTCTCTTATTGTCAGAATTTTGGACTGGTAGTTTGTTTAAAAATAAATTTGGACTGGTAGTTCTCCCTTAACTTTATTCCTTTTGTACCAAACTACCAATAGCCTACTATGGTCATTTAAACGAAATCTAGCACATGTAATTGACTTGCATTTAGGATATCTGGTCATGTTATAGCTGCTCCCCAAAGTTCAATTTTCATATGGGGCTTGGCTATCAAAAATCGTATTAAAGCCGTTTTTCTATTATAGCATAGTAATAAGCAGTGTATTAAAAGGCGTTGGTGGGTCACACCCAGGGCGAGTCCAGGGGCGAGGCGGATCAAAAACGCCTCGAGGTGCCCCATGACCTAAGGGTCATAGATTTTAACCATTAAGCTAGTGTTCTTGTTGTGATATCATCACACTTCATAAATATATATTACATATTATCTAGTTTAGTAATAATTACAAACTATTTAATTAATCACTTACAAGTTACAAGTTACAACAATATAAAAATATAAGTTATACTCCATATAATTTATATATAAATATATATTAATATTTATAAAATTCGCTATAGAGAATTAGTAAAGTATTAAATTTTGATAAAAATTAATTAATTAAAATTATTTGTATTTTTATTATTCTAATTAATTTATTATTATTATTTTATTAAAATTTTGAAACGTTCCAACATATTCAAAAGACTTATGCCTCAACGCCTTGGGATTTACGTCCCAACGCCTTCGCTTCTGAAAACACTGGTAACAAGTCATGTTAAAATCAGCAATAAACTATCCCCAACTGTCCCCTTAAGAGCAAAGTACAGATGTTTGTTCATTTTACCAGAAAGAACATAATTTTGATAATAATCTTATTACAGTTAGGCTATGATTGGTAGAAGAAGAAGGATGATGAGAAAATAATGATATTTTCATCATTTGGTAGGAAATAATGAGAGAAAAGAAGAGTGAGATGCATTGTGTTTTCTTTTCACATGAACAAATAACAACTCTTTTAAATTGAGATGATTGAAGAGTAAAAATAAAAAAAAAAACTATTTTTTATTGTCTTTTTTCTTTTTTCTCTCATTTCCATCATATTTATCAAATAAACGATAAAAAATATCAATCATCTCATTTTTCTATCATTTCTTTTTTCTTCTCTACCAATCATAGTCTTATTCATGCAATCTTTATAATACACAACAAATTTGATGATTGCAATAACAACTTAAACATAGGCTTAACCATAAAAAAGTTTATGTAGTTACGATGATCCTTATTTTCTTCTTACTTTCTGCAACCAAAAAACACAACACTCTCACCATCCCCAACAATTAATTTGTGTCAAATGTGGATTTAAACTTTAATCAAAATTTGTTATTTGCACATTTGGAAACATTCATGCATAGTCTTCATCTTAAATGGAACCTACTATGAAGAGGTATTCTTTAGATAGAACCATTATCATAAACAAAGGGGAAATAACCATATCTTACCTTTTATTGGTAGAAAAGAAAAGTGAAATAAAAGAGAACGGTGAGGAAAGAAAAAAAAAACACACTTCTTTAATTGATATGATAAAAACGTAAGAAGAAGAAAAATGAAGGATCCACATTTTCTTCCATCTTTTTCTCTCCAAGTTATTCTTCTGTCTTTTTCTCTCTAAGTTATGCAGTAACTCTCAATCCCCCAAATTGTGAGGATCGGAGAATGAAAAGTAAACTGAGTTAATTTTTATTTTTTTTGTTTTTTTCTTCTTTCTTTCTGCTTTCCATCCTTTATCATTATTTTCTAATAGCAATCCCATGAGTTACTCAAAATTATCTTACTGTAACAATTATGTCCCGTAACCAACTTGCTAACGTGGAAAAGGAACCAACAGGAACAATATTTCTGTATCAATCAACCTTAAGCTTTTTGCTATTATATGCAGGTCGTCACCATTCAACTTCCATCTTTTACTTTTTCTTTTCTTGGAGAAAATTATGTAACTTAACAATTCATGTACTTGTGGATTCCATATAATATATAAATTTATGGATCTCACATGATACATAGAAAATTGAGATTGCATCATTTTTTCAAAGGATAGAAGCCAAATCCATTCTATTAACCATATGCGTAATGTTGAGTTGAATGCCATACATACATTACAAGCAGACAGCAAAAATGCCTAAGAAATGACACACAACAACCAATCAATTGCATGCTTTAAACATGTGATGTGCCTGTACTATTTTCATTTTCCAACAGAAACTATGTTACTCCATATCTGTTAATTGTCTGTAAGAGTAAATATATGGTTTTCCATCTAGGTCTATAAAACTGAAGGACTGAAGTGGAGTGGTGTGTCTGGTGCCGATGGAAACTGCTGTCGACAAGTGGTACTGTAACTTATTTTATCCATAGAATTGTCCCACTATCCAAGTTCAATCACAACCGTCGAAAAAGATTATGACGAAGAATTACCATATTGAGCAGGGTTTTGGACGAGGGACACCAGTGAGTTGTAAATATCATGGTAGAGAAACTTGAAGTCTAGGAGCTTTTCATTGAGATAATCCAGTTCAGCTGAGATCTTGGAGTTGGAAGAGTAATGCAGCTTGGTTGGCTTTCTCTGAACAGCTTCTACTTAAGCCTCCACCCACTGTGTTCTCTGTGACGGCAGACACCCAATTGGTAGTAGACTAGCTACTCCAAATCTTCTTGCTCCTAGTACATACAGATGCTGCCATTCTCATTTTCCATGTAGTGACAGTCAGTGAAAAAATGAATTGTAATCGGTTACTCAACAGCTTAACTTAGGAACAGTCTGATACAAATTAACACCTAACTATTAGTAATCCATGTAAAACTTAAATATAATCTAAACATACTAAACAATTTAAATAGCATATAGATCAAATGCGGAATTAAAAGGACCGTAAACATACCTCCGACCATTGAAGCTTTCCATTTACACAATCTGCTATTCTCTTGGTATTGGTTCTTCTAGACTCTCAGAACTCTCCAATTTGATGGTGTATGAAAGAAAAAAATTAGTAGTCCCGAGTCTAGGGACCAAACCTGTATTTATACTTGTTCTCCCATCAAGAACGTCCATTCGTATTCCATACATTTGTTACCACAACCAATGAGTAGCCAAAAGGTTCATGGGCAGCCAAAAGGTTGAGGCAACCAAAGGTTGAACATGGACCATAAATGGATTGGTTACATTCTCCCACTTGGTCCATACGTTTAACCTAACTTAATCCCATTGATTATATTTTAAGAAGTAAATACATGAATCATGGCGATAAGTCCTCTAAGAGTGAGTATTACCTTCCATGTATTACGATGCATTTAGTTCCTCAAGTATTATTCTTCATGTGACAACATTTCTTAATGAATAAACCCTATGTTTATTCTTGGTCCTATACAGATGAATTTTCTCAAAGAAATTAAGATGCACATGAATATGAGAAAACATCAAAATATATAAGAGTTTCATTAATAAACTGTATGTATACACTTACAAAGTGAAACTAAGTCCCATTTTCTCTACATAATCCTTGAATTTCAGAAGTGGTATGCCCTTAGTCAAAGGATCAACGATCATCAATTCAGTGCTAATGTGTTCAATGACCACTTTCTTTCTTTTACATGTTCTCTTATGGCTAAATACTTAATGTCGATGTGTTTACTTCGACTTCCACTTTTATTGTTCTTAGACATAAAGACAGTAGCTGAATTGTCACAGAAAATTCTCAATGGTCTAGATATAGAATCCATGACTCTAAGCCCAGAAATGAAACTCCTAAGCCATACACCATTTGAAGTGGCTTCAAAACAGGAGACGAACTCCGCTTCCATAGTAGAAGTAGCAGTCAATGTCTGCTTGACACTTCTCCAAGAAACAGCTCCACCGGCCATCAGAAAAATGTACCATGATGTTGATTTACGTGAATCAACACAGCCAGCAAAGTCTGATTAGAGTAGCCAATCACATCTAGATTGTCCGTCTGTCTATATATAAGCTTGTAGTCTTTAGTTCCTTGAAGATACCTCATTACTTTCTTTGTAGCTCTCCAGTGGTCTATACCTGAGTTACTCTGATATTGCCCTAGTATCCCTACAACAAATAAAATGTCAAGTCTAGTGTAGACCTGAGCATACATAAGGCTTCCGAATGCAGAAGCATATGGAATGTTCTTCATGGATTCCCTCTCAAAATCATTCTTCGGGCATTGGTTCAAATTGAACTTGTCACTCTTCACAATGGGAGTTACACTTGGTGAACAATCTATCATCTGAAATCTCTCTAAAACTTTGTTGATATAGGTTTCTTGTGACAGATCTAAAACACATCGAGGTCTATCTCTATGGATCTTAATGCCATTGACATAAGATATCTCACCCATATCTTTTATATCAAAAATTTTAGAGATAAATTGTTTCACCTCATACAACAAATCCCTTATCATTGGTTGCAAGTAAAATATTATCCACATATAAAACAAGAAAACAAATTTTACTCCCACTGACCTTCTGGTATATACATTGATCCATTTGGTTTTCAACAAAACCAAATGAAGAAATTACTTCATGGAATTTAAAATACCATTGATAGGAGGCTTGTTTTAAACCGTATATGGATTTCTTAAGCTTGCAAACCAAATGCTCACATCATTAGAGGAGAAACCTTCAGGTTGTTTCATATAAACCTCATCCTCCAGATCTCCATTAAGAAATGTGGTTTTCACATCAATTTGTTATAGATCAAGGTCAAAATGAGCAACTAATGCCAAAATAATACGAAGAGAATCTTTCTTAGATACAGGAGAGAAAGTCTCCGTGCAATCGATTCCTTCTTTTTGAGTAAATCCCTTAGCAACGAGTCTCACTTTTTATCTCTCAATGTTGCCTAATGAATCTTTCTTGGTCTTAAAAACCCATTTGCAACCAATGGCTTTAGCCCTATTAGGCAACTCTACAAGATCCCAGACTCCGTTGCATTTCATGGAATTCATCTCTTCCTTCATGGCATCGTGCCACAAGGTTGACCCTTTGCAACTCATGGCCTTTGAAAAGGTTTCAGGATCATTTTCGGCTCTAAAATTATAGTAAGATTCTTGTAGATGCACAATGTAATCACTAAGAATTGCTAATCTCCTTTCTCTGATAGATTTTCTTAATGTTGTACCAATGTCTCCCAAGGAAGCTTGTGGTTCAACTAGTTGTTCAGGAGCTTGTGGTATTTCCTGAACTGCTTGATCTATTAGAATGTTATTAGCAGCTTATGGAACCTCAATGATCGATTGGTCAACACGAGCTTGTACTTGAGGCGTGTTATGAACTATAACCAATCTATCATTTGAGGAAGGTTGAGATTCTGTATGATCATGTGCAGGTTCTGTATGATCATGTGCAGGAACTAAGTTCTTGAACTGATCCCTCCCACTGATCATGTCTTTCTCTACAAACTTAGTGTTTCTTAATTCCACAATCCTAGTAGTATGAGTTTGACAATAAAACCTGTAAGCCTTAAACCTTTCAGCATATCCAATGAAATACCCACTAATGGTCCTCGAATCCAGTTTCTTCTCTTGTGGGTTATAAATCCTCACCTCAGACGGACATCCCCAAACGCGCATATATCGCAAACTCAGTTTCCTACCTTTCTATAATTCAAATGATGTCTTGGAAAAGCCTTGGTTGGAACTCGGTTTAATATATATGCAACCATCTTTAGTGCTTCAGTCCACCAGGATGTAGGAAGGATGGAGTTGCTAAGCATACTCCGCACCATGTCCATCAATGTTCGGTTTCTTCTTTCTACAACACCATTCTGGTCTGGGGAACCAGGCATAGTGTATTGGGCAACAATCCCATGTTCTTGAAGAAACTTGGAAAAAAGACCAGGTGCTTGTCCAATTTCTGTGTATCTACCATAATATTCTCCACCTCTATCGGATATCACAATTTGTATTTGCTTTCCGCATTGGTTCTCAACTTCAGCCTTAAAGACTTTGAAGGCATCCAATGCTTCATTTTTCTTATGAAGCAAATAGATATACATATATTGTGAGTAATCATCGATAAAAGTGACGAAATATTTCTGACCATATGCGTCCATGTTTGGACAACATATATCAGTATGAATGATTTCTAATATGTTCGAACTCCTATTAGCATATTTCTTGGACTTGTTGGTCTGCTTTCCTTTAATGCAGTCCACACAAGTCTCAAAATCAGTATAATATAGAGTACTAAGTACTCCTTCATTCACTAATATTTTAATTCTTTCTATAGAGATATGTCATAATCTCCAGTGCCATAACATAAAGGAGTCATCGTTAATATCACACTTTTTAACGCCAGTTTGAACATGCATTGAACTATAAGCGGCATCATTTGGTAAATAAAGATGATAAAGATCATAAGACAAAATACCATTCCCAACACAATCAGTTTTATAAAATAAACTGAAGATGTGTCTTGAAAATTAAAGGAATATCCAAATGGTACAAGTCCAGAAACAGAAATCAAGTTTCATGAGAAACTTGGTACATAAAAGATCTTTTCTAATTTTAAAATAAAGCCACTACTTAAAGTTAAAATGCAAGTTCCAATCGCCTCCACATGTGAGCCCATTTTGTTGCCTGATAAGATATTTTGCTCACTTCCCAATGGCTTCCTTAGGTTTTGCATACCCTGCAAGGAGTTTGCAATATGGATTGTAGATCCAGAAACACTTTTCTTCCTTCTTGATATCAGCTTGAGGTGGTATTTTACCTTTCCCCTTCTGATTAGCTTTGTGATTGGCTTGAAATTTGATAGGTTTAGCTTTGTCCTTTCCACGGGTAGTAGCCAGCATTGCACTCTCACCCAATTCCATCACAAGTTTCTCTTTTTCTTGAACACACATGGTCATTAATTCATTAATTGACCATTTGTCTTTATATGTGTTGTACGAGATTTTGAAAGGCCCGTATTGAGTTGGAAGGGTGTTCAGAATGTAGTGCACCAAGAAGGACTCCGACATATCAACCTCGAGTTTCTTAAGTTGAGCTGCAATGTTACACATTTGCATTATGTGCTCGTGCACACCTTTTACGCTGGTGAGTCTGAGGGATGATAATTCATTATCAGGGTGCTTGCCAATGCTTTTTCTGAAGTGATGAATTGATTGTCAATGGCTTTCAACAAATCACAGACTTTCTCATGCTGGTCGACAGAACCACGTATACCAACAGTTATCTTAGTCTTAATAAACATCACGCTGAGCCAGTTGGATCGCTCCTATCGCTCATATAGCGTGACCGCAGCTGGAGTGCTGTTATCGGCGATTGCAGGTTGTTCGTCCTTCCTAATAGCATAATCTATATCTATCCACCCTAGATGGAGGAGAATCCTCTCCTTCCATATCTTATAGTTATCTCCCCTAAGTTCGGGTATGTCACAACAGATATCAGAAAAACTAGTGGGTTGAGTAACTGCATAAAGGCCAAAAGCTTATGTCAAGATTTGAAGTCTAATTTTCTAAATTACATATTTTACCAATGTAAAAATACGTTGAAATTGAATCTAATTTCATTAAAAATTACCTGTGGGCTAAATTTTTAATTCAATAAGATTATTTATACTTTATGATAGATTTTATCAAACTATTTTTACTAAATTCATAATGTATATTATGATTACAGTTTAATGTTTTTCTATCTTTAAACTTTATGATAAAACTATTACATTAATTCTTCCTAACTCTCGTGGGTAAATTAAGAAAAACTGATTTTAATATATTATCCTAATTAATTATATAAACATAATAAAATCCTTGTGGGGTAAAATCATTATATTTATATAATTAATTACAATTAATGTCCATTATGTGATCCTAATCCACTTAATATATAATTTTTATATAATTAAAGATATTGTGACTACTCTTTAAATATTTAAAATTATATGGGTCACTAGACATTTATATTATATTTTAGACTTTACTTAATGCCTTAAAAACAATTACACAGTGACATAATAGGCAATTACTAAGAGTGCTCCCAGGATAATTGGTCGGGACAATGCCTCATTAAAAACCAAAATCTTTAGACAGAGCATTGTCCTAGATCATGTTGTCTTATGCCAACTACAATTTGTTCATGAATTATTCATAATTTTTAACTTAATTGTTTATACTAATATATTATGAACCTTAATGTGTTATCCACAAATTAAGTTTTATGAGAATAACCTAAGTTTACATAATCTAACAATATCTAAACTTAATAATATGTTATCATATATAAATAAAATTTTCATAAATAAAACATAAATTGCATAATTAAACATAATATTATGCACTTAATTTAATTCATTGCATAAAATAAACTCATTCTAAAAGATGAATTTAAAAATAAAAAATCATGCTAAATATGAGCATTTAATCGAATCCAAGACTGTGCGCCTACCACACAGTCCCAAATTTTCCCTTACCACTAGGCTACCTCGGGGGGTTCATTAACATTATTTTTGCAAATAATTACAAATCATATGCAAAATTTTGAAAATCCATAAAATTAAGCCAAAATCTGAACTTTCAAATATATATATATATATATATATATATATATATATATATATATATATATATTTCTGAAAAATTACCGAATTTGGAAATTGCAAGATATTTTCCTTAACCAGTTGTCTTCAACCTTCAGCCGGGTCATTTTTGACCCGTTTTCAAAACCCAACTAAATCTTGGCTTCCAGGATACCAAGGCAAGATTTTAAAACTCAGAAATACTAGAAATCAAATTTCCTAATGATTTCGAATATTATTTTCCATAAAAAAATTCTCAAAAAACAAACTTTGAAATCAAATTATTTTTCGGGTATAAATTGAAAGTTTTACAGATTGCTTAATACTTCAAGACAGAGGCAAACAATGCTCTGATACCAAATGTAAAACTTAAATATAATCTAAACATGCTAAACAATTTAAGCAGCATATAGATCAAATGCGGAATTAAAATGACCGTAAACATACCTCCGGCCATTGAAGCTTTTCACTTACACAATCTGCTATTCTCTCGGTATTGGTTCTTTTAGACTCTCAGAACTCTCCAATTTGATGGTGTATGAAAGAAAAAAATGAGTAGTCCCGAGTCTAGGGACCAAACCTGTATTTATACTTGTTTTCCTATCAAGAACGTCCATCCGTATTCCATACATTTGTTACCACAATCAATAGGTAGCCAAAAGGTTTATGGGCAGCCAAAAGGTTGAGGTAGTCAAAGGTTGAACATGGATCATAAATGGATTGGTTTTTAATGAGGCTTTGTCCAGACCAATTATCCTAGGAGCATTTTTAGTGATTGCCTATTATTTTACTGCGTAATTGTTCTTAAGCATTAATTAGAGCATAAAATATAGTAAATATAAATGTCTAATGAACCATATAATTTTAAATATTTAAAGAGTAGCCACAATATCTTTAATTATATAAAAATTATATATTAAGTGGATTAGAATCACATAATGGACATTAATTGTAATTAATTATATAAATATAATGATTTTACCCCACAAGAATTTTATTATGTTTATATAATTAATTAGGATAGTATATTAAAATTAGTTTTTCCTAATTTACCCACAGGAGTTAGTTTGATAAAATCTATAATAAAGTATAAAGAATCTTATTGAATTAAAAATTTAGCCCACAGGTAATTTTTAATGAAAATTAGATTCAATTTCAGCATGTTTTTACACTGGTAAAACATGCAATTTAGAGTATTAGACCTCAAATCTTGACATAAGCTTTTGAACTTTATGCAGTTTCTCAACCCACAAGTTTTTCTGATATCCGTTGTGATATACCCGAACTTAGGGGAGATAACTATAAGGTATAGAAGGAGAGGATTCTCCTCTATCTAGGGTGGATGGACATAGATTATGCTATTAGGAAGGACGAACCACCTGCAATCACCGATAACAGCACTCCAACTGTGGTCACGCTATATGAGCAATGGGAGCGATCCAACCGGCTCAGCGTGATGTGTATCAAGACTGAGATAACTACTGGTATATGTGGTTCTGTCGACAAGCATGAGAAAGTCCGCAATTTGCTGAAAGCCATTGACGATCAATTCGTCACTTCAGAAAAAGCATTGTTAAGCACTCTGATAATGAAATTATCATCCCTTAGACTCACCAGCGTAAAAGGTGTGTGTGAGCACATAATGCAAATGTGTGACATTGCAGCTCAACATAAGAAACTCAAGGTTGATATGTTGGAGTATTTCTTAGTGCACTACATTCTGAACACCCATCCTACTCAGTACGGACCTTTCAAAATCTCATACAACACACATAAAGACAAATGGTTAATCAATGAATTAATGACCATGTGTGTTTAAGAAGAAGAGAGACTTATGATAGAACTGGATGAGAGTGTAATGCTGGCTACTACTCGTGGGAAAGACAAAGCAAAACCTATCAAATCTCAAGCCAATCACAAATCTAATCAGAAGGGGAAAGGAAAAATACCACCTCAAGCTAATATCAAGAAAGAAGAAAAGTGTTTCTTTTGTAAAAAGAAGAGATATATGAAGAAAAAATGCATTAAATTCCAAAAATGGCTTGAGAAAGGTAATCCAACCTCGTTTATTTGTTATGAATCTAATATGGTTAATGTTAATATTAACACCTAGTGGATTGATTCTGGATCTACAATCCATATTGCAAACTCCTTGCAGGGTATGCAAAACCTAAGGAATCCAGTGGGAAGTTAGCAAAGCATCTTATCAGGCAAAAAGATGGGCTCACATGTGGAGGCGATTGGAACTTGCATTTTAACTTTAAGTAGTGACTTTATTTTAAAATTAGAAAGGATCTTTTATGTACCAAGTTTCTCACGAAACTTGATTTCTGTTTTCGAACTTGTACCATTTGGATATTCCTTTAATTTTTATGACACATCTTTCAGTTTATTTTATAAAACTGAATGTGTTGGGAATGGTATTTTGTCTAATGGTCTTTATCGTCTTTATTTACAAAATGATGCCACTTATTGTTCAATGCATGTTCAAACTGGCGTTAAAAAGTGTAATATTAACGAGGACTCCTCTATGTTATGGCACCGAAGATTAGGACATATCTCCATAGAAAGAATTAAAAGATTAGTGAATGAAGGGGTACTTAATACTCTAGATTATACTGATTTTGAGACTTGTGTGGACTGCATTAAGGGAAAACAGACCAACAAGTCCAAGAAAGGTGCTAATAGGAGTTCAGACATATTAGAAATCATTCATACTGATATATGTTGTCTAGACATGGACGCACATAGTCAGAAATATTTTGTCACTTTTATTGATGATTACTCACGATATATGTATATCTATTTGCTTCATAAGAAAAATGAAACATTGGATGCCTTCAAAGTCTTTAAGGCTGAAGTTGAGAACCAATACAGAAAGCAAATACAAATTATGAGATCTGATAGAGGTGGAGAATATTATGGTAGATACACAGAAAGTGGACAAGCACCTGATATTTTTGCCAAGTTTCTTTAAGAACATGGGATTGTTGCCCAATACACTATGCCTGGTTCCCCGGACCAGAATTGTGTTGCAGAAAGAAGAAACCGAACATTGATGGACATGGTGCGGAGTATGCTTAACAACTCTAACCTTCCTACATCCTTGTGGACTGAAGCACTAAAAACGGCTGCGTATATATTAAATCGAGTTCCAACCAAGGCTGTTCCCAAGATACCTTTTGAATTATGGAAAGGTTGGAAACCGAGTTTGCGACATATGCACGTTTAGGGATGTCCGTCTGAGGTGAGGATTTATAACCCACAAGAGAAGAAACTGGATCCGAGGACCATTAGTGGGTATTTCGTTTGATATGTCGAAAAGTCCAAGGGTTACAGGTTTTATTGTCCAACTAATACTATTAGGATCGTGGAATCAAGAAACACTAAGTTTCTAGAGAATGACATGATCAGTGGGAGGGATCAGTTCAAGAACTTAGTTCCTACACATGATCATATAGAACCTGCATATGATCATACAGAATCTCAACCTTCATCAAATAATAGATTGGTTATAGTTCATAGCATGCCTCAAGTACAAACTCGTGTTGACCAATCGATTATTGAGGCTCCACAAGCTACTGACAACATTCTAATAGATCAAGCAGTTCAAGAAATACCACAAGCTCTTGAACAACCAGTTGAACCACAAGCTCCCCTGGGAGACATTGGTACAACATTAAGAAAATCTACTAGAGACAGGAGATTAGCAATTCCTAGTTATTACATTGTGTATCTACAAGAATTTAACTATAATTTTGGAACCGAAAATGATCCTGAAACCTTTTCACAGGCCATAAGTTACAAATAGTCAACCTTGTAGCATGATTCCATGAAGGAAGAGATAAATTCCATGAAAAGAAATGGAGTCTGGGATCTTGTAGAGTTACCTAAAGGGGTGAAAGCCATTGGCTGCAAATGGGTTTTTAAGACCAAGAAGGATTCATTAGGCAACATTGAGAGATACAAAGAGAGACTCGTTACTAAGGGATTTACTCAAAAAGAAGGAATCGATTACACGGAGACTTTCTCTCCTGTATCTAAGAAAGATTCTCTTTGTATTATTTTTACATTAGTTGCTCATTTTGACCTTGAGCTGCAACAAATGGATGTGAAAACTACATTTCTTAATGGAGATCTGGAGGAGGAGGTTTATATGAAACAACCTGAAGGTTTCTCCTCTAATGATAGTGAACATTTGGTTTGCAAGCTCAAGAAATCCATATACGGTTTAAAACAAGCCTCTCGTCAACGGTATTTTAAATTCTATGAAGTAATTTCTTCATTCGGTTTTGTTGAAAACCCAATGGATCAATGTATATACCAGAAGGTCAATGGGAGTAAAATTTGTTTTCTTGTTTTATATGTGGATGATATTTTACTTGCAACCAATGATAAGGGCTTGCTGCATGAGGTAAAACAATTTCTCTTTAAAAATTTTGATATGAAAGATATGGGTGAGGCATCTTATGTCATTGGCATTAAGATCTATAGAAATAGACCTCTAGGTGTTTTAGGTCTGTCACAAGAAACCTATATCAATAAAGTTTTAGAGAGATTTCGGATGATAGATTGTTCACCAAGTGTGGCTCCCATAGTGAAGAGTGACAGGTTCAATTTGAACCAATGCCCGAAGAATGATTTTGAAAGGGAATCCATGAAGAACATTTCATACGCTTTTGCAGTCGAAAGCCTTATGTATGCTCAGGTCTGCCCTAGACCTGACATCGCATTTGCTGTCGGGATGGTAGGGCGATATCAGAGTAACCTAGGAATAGACCACTGGAGAGCTACAAAGAAAGTAATGAGGTATCTTCAAGGAACTAAAGACTACAAGCTTATATATAGACAGACAGACAATCTGGATGTGATTGGCTACTCTGATTCAGACTTTGCTGGCTGTGTTGATTCAAGTAAATCAACATCAGGGTATATTTTTCTGATGGTCGGTGTAGCTGTTTCTTGGAGAAGTGTCAAGCAGACATTGACTGCTACTTCTAATATAGAAGCCGAATTTGTCTCCTGTTTTGAGGCTACTTCACATGGTGTATGGCTTAGGAGTTTCATTTCTGGGCTTAGAGTCATGGATTCTATTTCTAGGCCATTGAGAATTTTCTGCGACAATTCAGCTGCTGTTTTTATAACTAAGAACAATAAAAGTGGAAGTGGAAGTGGAAGTAAACACATCGACATTAAGTATTTAGCCATAAGAGAACGTGTAAAAGAAAAGAAAGTGGTCATTGAACACATTAGCACTGAATTGATAATCGCTGATCCTTTGACTAAGGGCATGCCACCTCTGAAATTCAAGGATCATGTAGAGAAAATGGGACTTGGTTCCATTTTGTAAGTGTATACATACAGTTTACTAATGAAACTCTTACATATTTTGATGTTTTCTCATATTCATGTGCACTTTAATTTCTTTGAGAAAATTCATCTGTATAGGACCAAGAATAAACATAGGGTTTATTCATTAAGAAATGTTACCACATGAAGAATAATACTTGAGGAACTAAATGCATCGTAATACTCACTCTTAGAGGACTTATTGCTATGATTCATGTATTTAGTTCTTAAAATATAATCAATGAGATTAAGTTAGGTTAAACGTATAGACCAAGTGGGAGAATGTAACCAATCCATTTATGGTCCATATTCAACCTTTGGCTGCCTCAACCTTTTGGCTACCCATTGATTGTGGTAACAAATGTATGGAATACAAATGGACGTTCGGGATGGGAGAACAAGTATAAATACAGGTTTGGTCTCTAGACTCGAGACTTCTCATTTTCTTTAATACACCATCAAATTGGATAGTTCTGAGGTCTAGAAGTACCAATACCGAGAGAATAACAGATTTTGTAAGTGAAAAGTTTCAATGGCCAGAGGTATGTTTACAGTCCTCATCTTATCCTCCCCCAACGCCGGATGATTTCATCTTGCCATCCGACTTTGGAGGGAGGTTGAGGGGAACGATAGAATGAGATGTCTCATTCTACCCCAAAGCCGGACAACTTTATTTCGTCTCTAGAATTCTCCCCTCATCCCATCCTCCCTCATAAAAATCAACTTATACTCTTTTTATCCCATTCACCAAACACACCCTAAAGTAGCAAGCTATTATATATACAAGTGACAACATTATCTAGTAGGAGCAAAGATAGTAGTAGTACCGTTTAGTGAATCTACAGTCCATAAAGAGTTTGTTATTTTTGGACAAAGCTGGCACACATACACTCGGAACAATAAATTAAAGTACTGTAAACATCAAGATCATCTTATTGTTACTCAAGTACCTGCTAAAGTCAGCAAAGAAACATTTTTCACATTACCACCGATAAATTTTATGCCTCCATGTAGTTCCTAGTTGATCTATTTTAAGTATTGGGCAGACTGATAATTAAGAAAATAAAGTTAAATAGTTATAACAAATAATAAATTCAAGCAAAAAACATAGCTAGAGAGAAAGAGATATACTACTCTTTTGCCAAGAGAGAATCATATCCAGCAGTACCAGATGCAAAAAAACTTACATCAGTAAGGAGGGCTTAAGGCTGCAGATTTATAAATAGCTCATTCAGTACTAATTCTTCAGCTGAAAACATGAATAGTAGATTGTCCTTATATGTAAACGTTGAGTGAGAGACCGATTGTTCAATTGGCACGATAATGTATTATTGAACCATAATTCAATTTGAATTTCATTATTAGAATGTTAAGTCTGAAAGCACAAAAATCAGACTAATACAATTTAGATATTGTCATAAAACAATTTTGATGATTATGAGCATACATAAATTAGGGGGGGGGGGGGGGGGGGGATTGTATCCGTTTAATTACCATGCAATCCGAATCCGAACCGGTTAAAAACCATGAAATATTATCCGTAACCATGAAAAAACCGATTTATTTCTATCCATACTCTCTTAAGCGGATACGATTTGGATCGATTAACCATGAAAAAACCCACAAATTTCCATTCCTATTTACCTAAGATTGGCAATGGGTAGGTTATCCACAAAATTTTACATATTCATAACCGTATTTGCTTAATTACCATACTATCTGAATCTAAATCCGAACCTGAACTTGAACCCGATAAAAACCATGAAATACTATCCGCAAACCACGAAAAACTCATTTATTTCTATCCATACTCGTTTAAAAGAATATGATTCGAATCAGTAACTATGAAAAACTCGCGAATTCCCATCCCTACCTTAACCCCTATCAAATACAAAAAACCTACTAAGGAGGATTATCAACTTTACAAGCTAAAGAAATATCGGATCCCAAAGTCGAGAGAACCTTGGATTTTTGTTGGCCTGATGAAAAACATGAGAGATAGCTCAACCTTGGGAGATAAGGTTTTATTGGGTAATGCCTCGAATCATGGAGAAAATATTTGGGGGTCAAAGAAGAGGAAAAAGGAAAAAAAGGAAAAAAAGGGATTGATTTGTCTGTTTTTAAATTGGTGAAGATCTTTAGGGATTCTAGAGGAGAATCTTAATATTCTTTAAATATGGGGAGTTGCCTAAATGGTTCAGGAGACTGTTCTAATTATAAGAATAAGATGTAAACTCTAAAAGATGAAGCATTCTAACCAAAGAGAGGGCTCTAAATCTAGGTTTTCTATTCCAAATGGGAGACAATAGGACTTGGGTGTATTAGGGAAATAGGTTAGAGTGAGTTCATTAGGTAATTTCGTTTCAAATTTTAGAATGGGCCATGTGTGGAGCCTGATAATGAGAATATGGTCTTGAGTTGGATGAACGATGAAAGATTGGTTTTGGAAAAGAACTAATTACATAAGTCCAAACATACCTGGAAAATTGCATTTGACTATTTGAAACCTATACATACCCCAAAACCTAAAACAAGATTGATGGGCTTACCTGATCGATCGGATCTTGCGTCCTATTGATCAACTGTAGTGCAGGAATTTCTTGATTCTTGCAAATCATTTATATCTTATTTTGACTATGTAAATCTTTCATATATCATTTTGATTATGCAAATATTTTTGATATCATTTTGATTTTGCAAATCTTCCCGATCTCATTTTTTATTATGCAAATTTTCTCTTTAACCAAATTCAACAATCCAAAAAGATCACGGAACATCTCCATCTAGTTTTATTCCATGAATATTCTAAAGATATACTGGGAATATATTGCAATTCTTCCCTCCACCATCCATCTAAACTATAACCAATCTCACATTCCATTCCGATTTATCCTAGATTCATTTTCATCTATAAATAATCCATCCACCACCATTTTACAAAAAATACACTGACAAACACAGAAACAACAACAATACATAATACATCTACACATTTTTCATCTCCCTGGTAGAACTGTAGCAAAATAAATCTGGTTCCTTATCCCAAGAACAAGTTCAAGATTCAAGTTCACTCCGTTTTCCAAAGCTAGAAGGCTTCTTTTAAGGCACTCCACACCACACGTGGAACATACTTACATAAATTTGGAATAAATTCTTCACAATTAATCCTTTCGCATCACACGAAGAGATCGCATCACAAAAAAGTTAGTAATCTAGTAAGTTCTTCAATTTAAATTTAATCATGATAATTTCTTATTTTGAACTACCATGAATCTAAATTATTTGGCATGTCATATAGTTTATTTCTATCCAAACATGTCTTAGGATTGCAATCAAATTCATATGTCATATAGATTAAGTTTTCTTCTTTATTTTTTTGTTTTCGTTGCTTTTTGCTGGATCTCATGTTCTTATGATACTAATGCGTTTACCTTCTATTGGATATTACTTTTCTTTATTTTTAATTATGTTTAATTATTTTCATACATGCATATTATCTCTTGATTGAAAACCTAATCAATCCTTGAGAGGACAGCGTTGTCCAACACATATATAATGTTGGGTCAATAATCTCTCAAGTGTACATAGTTTTCTCTATTTTGTGATGTTTAATGTAACTGGTGACTGATGCAAATTGTTATTATATGTGTTGTATGGTAGTGTATGGTAGATTTAATTTTACTTAAAATATAAACATTTTTCCTTGAGTTAAGCTTTGTCCTAGACAAGGGAGGGAGCTATAATTCCTCTTTCTCTTGTACCCAAACCTCCACACCCATAATCTTTCTCACAAAAACAATGAAATAGGATTTTGACCTCTTTCTAAGTCAAACGACGACTCCTTACCCGTCATTTATACTTTGTGCTTGAATGATAAAACGAGCCCATGTTGGAAATGTGCTCAGATCTAAAAGAGCACTCTTCGTGAGGTCCCTTTACAAATTGACAAAGGGCTATGGAAGGCGCGATACCTACACCCATGTGAGCTAAATTTATAGTAGGTTGTTTTCACATAGGTTATTTTCTTTATATAAGGAGCCCTTGCTCCCGTTGTAACTTGTAAGTGTGCCAAGAAGTGCATTATGTGCCAAATAGAAGTGTTGAGTGCAAATAAGCTTGAGTTCAAGCAAATAGAGAAACATTTGAATAAAATGTAATAAGGTGTGGTGAGTTTTTGTGGTAAGAAGATACAATGTGTTATTGTAGTGTTAGAATTTAGTGTGTGAAGCAACCGATTACAGGTGGATAGTAAATCGGTCTTTCTAGTTTGAATATTACTACTTGTATCAAGTTTTATGTACAAGTGCTTTATTGTTGTAATACAGTTTGTTATTTGCCCATTACTCAACAATTTGATATCAGAGCCAACAATTTGGCGTCAGAGAGAGGGGGTGATAGATTTTATTTATTAGGTGCCATACCCAAAGGCAGAAAGCAGAATGCATAATCACAAAAGAAGCATTGAAACAGACAATCTTATAATTAAAGAGATAAAAAAAGTATGCTCAGAAGAAATAATTTATACACTGATTGACAGCAATAGGGACAAGAATCTTGTAAGCCTTCTCTGAGGGATGGAAACTATCCCAGAATATGTATTTGGAGGCATCTGTGCAAGTTTTCGGGTCATCGAGACGAGTACACAGTATGCTCACCTCTATATTTCCAGTGCCACAGCATCCCTTGTTTGCCACTTCAAATCCTGAATCCATAAGTATTGAATCATCAGAAAGAATAAATACAACTTTCCTTATAAAAATTCAGCAGGGATGAATTTGTTAGTCATCTAGAATTGGCCCACTATCCAAGTGCAATCACAACCGTCAAAAAAAATGATCGATGATGATGAAGAATTACCATACTGAGCAGGGTTTTGGATGAGGGAAAGCAGTGAATTGTAGATATCAAGGTAGAGAAACTTGGAGTCTGGAAGCTTTTGATTGAGAGAATCAAGTTCAGCTGAGAGCTTAGAGTTGAAGAGTGCTGCAGCTTGGTTGATTTTCTCCCAACACCCTCTACTTAAGCCTCCACCCACTGTTCTCTGTGATGGCACACACCCAATCGGTGGTAGACTAACTACTCCAATTCTTCTTGCTCCTAGTTCATAAAGTTGCTGCCATTCCATTAAACCATGAAGTGGCAGTAAGTGATACAATGAATTGAAATTGATTACTCAACAGCTCAACTTAGGAACAGTCTGATACAAAAAAAAAGAAAAAAAAAGAGGTTAATTAATTGCTTGTAACAACTAACAACACTACCCCTATATATGATTTGGTAGAGAAAAAAAGGAGGGGAAAAAAAGTGAGTGGAGAGCAAATTTTTTTTTATCATTTTTAGGGAAAAATGGAATAAAAAGTGAGGAAAAAAAAATGAGATAATTAATATTTTCTTTCCACATTTACAAATTAAAATCCTTCCAAATTGGATTGGAATGATTAGAGAGAGGAAGATAAATAAGGTTTTTTTTTTGGTCATTTTCTTCTTTCCTTTCGCTTTTCTATCATCTTTACTGAATATACAATGAAAAACACAAATCTTCTTATTTTTCTCTCCTCTCTCTTCTTTCCTCTACCTCTTCATTCCTCTAAACAAATCAGAGCCTACAAGTCAAGGGGTGAACATACCTGCAAGAAACTTGAAGCTGAACCGACTGTTAAATCAGTATATGAATCAATGTCGTAATGGACACTCCTGAATGGAGTAGAAAAATAAGTATTTGTAATATCATTACTTCCTGAGCACACTACGAATATGCCTTTCGATAGTATGGTAGCAGTTCTTTCTTGTCCGAAAGCTGAATTTATCTTTGCTAAGTATCTCTTGAACAGTTCTAATTGATCCATTAATGATAAGGCAGACTGTTAATCAAGAAAATAAAGAATAATTACTACAACAGATAATAATATATGTGAACAGAAACAGCAGCTAGAGAAAGGGAGAGAGCTAGAGAGATACCGCTAGTTTGGCAGTGAGAGGATCATACCCAGCACCACCCGAGGCAAAACTTACACCAGTAAGCAGGTCCTGAAGCTGCAGATTTGGATCAAGAAAAGCTGGCAAGAGCTCCTTTACACCAAATTGGTCAGCTGAAAAATGTGGGATTTCTCATGTATACAAATTAAATGTTGAATACACTAATAGTTCAATTGATGCTTATTAATTAATTGCCCCATCAAAATATTTGGTTACCCTGAATTTTGAATTGAATTCAAAACTCAGGGTAACCAATAAATTTATGGCTTTAGTAAAGATTTGTCATCTACAAGCCCACTTCCTATGATCAAGCCAATTCGTTTAGCTGTAGTAAATATTCTTCTCAGGTCTTAGTTGTCTGATATACAGTGTATATTAAAGTAGAAAGCCATTATAAATGCAAGCGATGGCAGCATCTAGCAGGAGCATAGGCTCCTGCTCTTTTCCAATTCGTCAAAAAGCAGGAGCAAAGGCAAGTAGTACCGCTTTTTTTCAATATATAAAATTTAAACTTATTCATTTCCTAGTGTCACTGAGCTGTTAGAAAACTTGTGCTAAAAAGAAATCTAGGTAGCTGTCATTTGGCATTTACAACACCATCTATGTTTTATCTGCAAGAAAAAAGATATGCACCATAGAGACACAAAATTAGAGGTCATGCTCTAGGGAATCTACAGTCTACAAAGAGTGTATTAATACTACCAATGAGGTCTGAAGGGACCTTTCCATTACTAAACCGTCCTGTTGGTTTCCCTCCCTGAAAATCCCTCCCATATGGTGGGAAATTGCACTTGGCCACAGTCTTCAAGTTATCGTTGTTCCCTGGATCCACTATGGAATCTCCAAACACGATAATCGCTGGAACTGTCTCATTTCTAGGTAGGGTTATAGCTCCTCCATTTTTGTGGGAAAATGTAAGTGTAACAAGAGAGAATATAATAATTGTACAAGAAGAAAAAGAAGGAAATGAAGTTGGTTCTTGAGAGAGAAATATCATGCTTTAAAAATAATTTCTATGAATCCTCTTCAATGTAGGAGGTATGACTATTTTATTTGCATCTGCATATCAGTCATTGAATAACATTTATTGTTCTCAGATATGGTTGGTTGTTTTTGGTTATTTGTTGTAAGTTAGGTGCAAAAAAATTAATGTTTCTTCACTTTTTGACAAAGCTGGTATTAGGCTTTGTAAATATTAGAATTAGTTAACTGAGATGTTTGATTTGCTGCTTCCTAATTGTCATTAGTCTAGTTGTATCTTAGCTGGCTTTGTAATTAATTCATGGATCAGGAACAACAATGTTGTTATTTCTTGGATTTTGAACTCTGTTTCTAAAGAAATTTTTGCTAGTGTGATATTTTTTGATTCTGCTTATAAGATTTGGCTTGATCTTAAAGATCGATTCCAACAGAGGAATGATCCTAGAATTTTTCAGTTACGTCGTCAATTGATAAATCATGTTCAAGATCAAAATTATGTTAGTGTTTATTTCACTAAACTAAAGACTATATGGGAGGAATTAAGCAATTATAGGTCAGTCTGCACTTGTGGAAAGTGTACTTGTGGTGGAGTGAAGGATCTTAATTCTCATTACCAAATGGAGTATATCATGTCATTTCTTATGGGGCTGCATGATTCTTTTACTCAAGTCAGAGGTCAATTGCTTCTTATGGATCCTTTGCCACCCATAAACAAGGTGTTTGTCGTGATTTCTCAAGAAGAACATCAAAGGAAAGTTGGTGTTCATACAAGTTCTATTTCTGATCCTGCTAGTACTATGGCTTTTGCTGTCAAGAATGCTAACTCCAACAGGATTGGTGCTTATAATTATGGAAATCACATTTCTAGGGTTTATAAAGGACATAGGAATGAGAGACATTTTTGTACCCACTATAACTTTCATGGTCATACCATTGAGAAATGTTACAAAATCTATGGCTATCTGCTTGGTTTCAAGCCAAAACAAATAGACAATCCTCCATATTCCAACAACTACACTGCTGTTAATCAAGTCTCCAATAAGTTCTACTCCAGTTCAGATACCGAGAATGATCAACAGGGTAATGTTGGGAATCTTATTCAGAATCTCAATACCAATCAGTACCAACAGCTAATGTCCATGCTTTCTAGTCATTTGGCCACTTCTGTTAAGACAACTAATGATCAACATGATGTTCCAGCTGTTTCTTATACTACAGGTATATGTTTCTCAGTTTCCTTGAATCCTATCTTCTCTTCCACTCAGCTTTGGATAGTTGATTCAGGTGCTACAAGACATATATGTTCCAATGCTGCTGTTTTTATTTCTATGCGATCTATACAAAATTCTGTTGTCACTTTGCCCAATCATACTTGAATTCCTGTCAGTTTCAGTGGTGATGTTAGGCTAAGTACTATGTTAATTCTCAAGGATGTCTTGTTTGTTCCTCAGTTCAAATTTAATCTGCTTTCTGTGAGTGCTCTTACGAACGCTTCACTGCTTACAGTCAGTTCTCTTCCTGATTGCTTCATAATTCAGGACCTCAACAGCAAGAAGATGATTGGCAAGGGTGAAAAGTTTGAAGACCTTTATGTGCTTGATGCTACTATTTTGAGTTCTGTTTCTATAACTTATGTTAATAGTATTTATGCTTATATTTGGCATAATAGACTTGGCCATTTATCTTTCAAAAAGTTGGATAGTTTGAAAAACCAGCTGCATTATGACATTTTTGGATTCAACAAAGCTATTCCTTGTTACATTTGTCCTTTAGTCAAACAAAGAAGGTTGTCTTTTGATTCCCATAATCATGTCTCAATTTCCTTTTGATTTGGTTCATTGTGATATTTGGGGACCTTATCATGTTTCTTCACATTCTGGATATAGATTTTGACTTTGGTGGATAATTGCACTCGTTTAACATGGATCTTTGTTGTGCAAAAATCTACCTAAATTAATAGGCAAATAATTAAAGTTTTACTTGCAAGTGCACAAGGTCAACATAGTAGTATAGTATGCAAGTGCGAGATCATTTCCACAGGGATTGGTAAATCTGATTTAAAATTAATTTCGTAATATAAAACGATAGAAATAATAACTGAGTTTGAATTGATAATGATAAAAGCACAGGGACTTGATATCCACCACTAATCATGCTTTCACAATAAAACAATATGCCAATGCTTTAATCACGTTATGAATACCTAATGTTGTCAACCTAAGGACATGGTGTATATTCCTTAAGCTATTGATTTCCCTAAGCAACGAGTTAGGCATGGTGTATACTCTAACTCTTTTCTTTCTTAAAGGATTTAGCATGGTGTATACTAAGTTGTTCCTTAAGAAAGCATAATATATGTGGAAATCGAAAAACACACGAGACCTAGGGCATGATATATACTCTCGGCTTCCCATATTGATTAACCCAAGAACTCAGCGTAGATTTCTTTTGTTACTATTGTTAAACCCAGGACTCGGTCATCCAAATTGATTTAATTAACTAATCAATGCCACATGCATATGTTGATCAGGCAAACACATATGAGAGGAATTCAATAAAACAGGCATTAATCAACTAAGCATCATAATATAGCTATCGCAAAGGCAACAACATTTATATATGGAAAAACATAATCAGGGCTTCAATCGAGCCCTACTAAAGGTTTGGTTACACATGAGTTTGATGTTAAACATCTTCATAAAGTAAAATAAAGGGAGAAGAAGAAACCCAAAAATACTTCTTAGAAGAGTCGTCAATTCTTCTGTAAAATCTCCTCTTCGAAAAACTATCTCTTTCCGTGTTTACAAGCCTATTTCTAAGGTTTAGGGACATTTGGAAACCCTAACTCGTAAAACAAAACCCTACCCCTATTTTTCAAAATAGGTTATGTCATTTTACTATTCACTGAAACACGTGTGCGCTCGATCACAGACTGGTGCGCTCGAGCCTTCATTTTGCTCGCACGAGCGCTGGTGCACTCAATTCTAGGCCAGTGCGCTTGAGTGCTGTTGCGCTCGATCGCAATCCTCTGTGCTTGATCGCACTAAGCAGCTTCCAGTTCTTCCAAGTTTTGTTCTCTAAGCCAGATAGTGCTCCATTTTCTTTAAAAACTAGAAGAAAAAAAAACCAAGAAAACCCATAAACGAAATAAAATAGCATGAAATAACATAACTAAGGACTTAACAAATGTAAATTAAGGGGCTTAAATACAACTATTTAAGCACTTATCACACCCCTAAACTTAAATATTGCTAGTCCCCTAGCAATACAAAACTAAAAACTAAATGAAAAACAAATAACACAAAGATAAATCCATCATTTATGGTATCCAAAAATTTAAGTCACACACAAAACCATGATATTCATTCATGAGCAAGTTTAAAATACAAACCAATCTTCGCAATGAATAGGAGTTTTAAAATCTAATTACTTACAAGAGGTTGGCTAAGGCATCACAAGTCCGACTCAGTATAAAGTGAACTAGCACATAAAAATGAAGCTTTCAACTAACTCCAATATATAATGTTTCCATGTCTTAAGACTCACCGAATTTCTCATCAGAATGAACAATAATGGCATAGTTTTATTTTCTTCTTTCTTTTATTATGAGACTTTGCTACGTTTAGTTCCCTTAAGCTTTCTAATTGACCCATGTAGCGAGTGTTGAGTCAATAACTCCCAAACCAGATGGTTTTAGGGCATTAGATGTAAAGACACCCCTAAGGACTTACTAACTCGAGGAAAAAAAGCTATGAAACTAAACTGGTCTTAATGCTACCAAGCAAAATTCCCACATTTTGATGTGAACACTCTCTGCTTACTTAGGCAAAAAGTCTAGTTACTCAGTGGAAAGTTTATTAATGATCATTATGAGAAAAATTCCCACATTTTGACATGAACACTCACTACTTACTGAGGCAAGAGATCCAGTTATTTAGTGGAAAGTTTATTAATGATCATCATGAGCATTTTTCTCTTTTTGAGCAAATTTTTTTTTCTACTTTTCTATGCCAAAATGTTCATCTAACAAGTCATTAGGTTTAGTTAAGCCATGGAAACATACACATTAAAATCATATTTTATACCTCATACAATTATTTGTTAATGTGCTCATGTCATAATAGATCAAACATGTGAATTCTTAAATGCCTAAAGTAAGTAATTAAACTTTAAAACTCTATTATCACATCATATGTTCAAGATTTTAAGCTTAATAATGAAATCATATCACAATATTTGTTTAGATCAACCAAAATTCAAAACAACATGAACATGCATTTATCTTTTAGACAATAATAAAAAAAACTGGGATAAAGTGTGTGTGAATGTGTCTTCTAGACCTCCAAACTTAAATGACATATTGTCCTCAATGTGTGAATAACATGGAAGGAGCTGACCTGGGTGATAGAGAATTAGCTGGGCTAGCATAGTTTATAGCACACCCCCAAACTTGAACGGATGCACACATTGTCCATGAGAAAGAAAAACTAAAGTAATACTAGAAAACAAAAGATACTAAAAATAAACAGTAATGAGAAATATAAAAAAAAAATGGATATGCTATAGGGTGCCTCCCATGAGCGCTAAGTTTTATGTCTTTAGCCAGACGATGCGCCACTTTCACTGCTGGCCTCCATGTGGTGCTGACGATGAGGCACCCGAGGTGGGAGGTAGTCGGTCTAGGATGGCCTGGAGCATCGCTTCCTGCCTCTCAAAGCGTGCCTCCAACCCGTCTATACGTTGAAGAACTAGGCACGTAGCCTCCCGATCCTCCTGTCGAATATCAGCTAGCTCATACCGGAATGAGGACATCTCCTCAAGAATGTGTTGATACTCAGTGGGTCCCATGCCAGCATGGTCCTCCTCCCAAATTTCGTTTCAAATTTTAGAATGGGCCATGTGTGGAGCCTGATAATGAGAATATGGTCCTGAGTTGCTTGAGTTGGATGAACGAAGGAAAGCTTGATTTTGGAAAAGAACTAATTACATAAGTCCAAACATACCTAGAAAATTGCATTTGACCATTTGAAACCCGTACAGACCCAAAAACCTAAAACAAGATTGATGGGCCCAATGGATCGATTGGTGGGCTCACCTAATCGATCGGATCTTGGGTCCCATCGATCGACTGTAGTGCAGGAATTTCCTGATTCTTGCAAATCTTTCATATCTCATTTTGATTATGCAAATATTTTTGATATCATTTTGCTTTTGCAAATCTTCCCGATCTCATTCTTTATTATGCAAATTTTCTCTTTAACCAAATCCAACAGTCCAAAAAGATCACGAAACATCTCCATCTAGTTTATTCCATGAATATTCTAAAGATATACCGGGAATGTATTGCAATTCTTTCCTCCACCATCCATCTAAACTATAACTGATCTCACCGTTCATTCCGATTTATTCTAGATTCGTTTTCATCTATAAATACCCCCGACCACCATTCTACAACAAATACATCGAAAAACACAGGAAAAAATACGCAGAAACAACAACAATACATAATACATCTACACATTTTTCATCTCCCTAGTGGAATTGTAGCAAAATAAATCTGGTTCCTTTTTCCAAGAACAAGTTCAAGATTCAAGTTCACTCCATTTTCCAAAGCTAGAAGACTTCTTTTAGAGCACTCCACACCACACATGGAACATACTTACATAAATCTGGAATAAATTCTTCATAATTAATCCTTTCGCATCACGCGAAGAGATCACATCACAAAAAAGTTAGTAATCTAGTAAGTTCTTCATTTTAAATTTAATCACGATAATTTCTTATTTCAAACTACCATGAATCTAAATATGTCATATAGTTTACTTTTATCAAAACATATCTTAGGATTGCATTCAAATTCATATGTCATCTAGATTAAGTTTTCTTGTTGATTTTATGTTTTTGTTGCTTTTTGTTGGATCTCATGTTCTTATGATACTAACGCGTTTACTTTCTATTGGATAATTATTTTTCTTTATTTTTAATTATGTTTAATTATTTTCATAAATGCATATTATCTCTTGATTGAAAACCTAATCAATCCTTGAGAGGACAACGTTGTCCAACATATATATAATGTTGGGTCAATAATCTCTCAAGTGCTCATAGTTTTCTCTATTTCATGATGTTTAATGTAACTGTTGATTGATACAAATTGTTATTGTATGTGTTGTATGCTAGTGTATGGTAGATTTAATTTTACTTAAAATATAAACATTTTTCCTCGAGTTAAGCTTTGGCCTAGACGTGGGAGGGAGCTATAATTCCTCTTTCTCTCGTACCCAAACCTCCACACCCATAATCTTTTTCCCAAGACCAATGAAAAGAGATTTTGACCATTCTAAGTCAAATGACGACTTCTTACCCGTCATATATACTTTGTGATTGAATGATAAAACGAGCCCATGTTGGAAATGTGCTCAGATCTAAAAAAGCACTTTTCATGAGGTCCCTTTACTAATTGACAAAGGGTGATGGAAGGCGCACCTACACCCATGTGAGCTAAACATATAGTAGGTTGTTTTCACATAGGTTATTTTCTTTATATAAGGAGTCCTTGCTCCCGTTGTAACTTGTAAGTGTGCCAAGAAGTGCATTATGTGCCAAATAGAAGTGCTGAGTGCAAATAAGCTTGAGTTCAAGCAAAGAGAGAAGCATTTGAATGAAGTGTTATAAGGTGTGGTGAGTTCTTGTGGTAAGAAATACAATGTGTTATTTTAGTGTTCGAATTTAGTGTGTGAAGCAACCCATTACGGGTGGATAGTAAATTGGTCTTTATTTATTTAGTTTGAATATTACTACTTGTATCGAGTTTTATGTACAAGTGCTTTATTGTTGTGATACAGTTTGTTATTTGCCCATTACTCAACAATTTGATATCAGATCCAACAATTTGGTGTCAGAGCGAGGGGTTGATAGATTTTATATATTAGGTGCCATACCCAAAGGCAGAAAGCAGAATGCATAATCACAAAAGAAGCATTGAAACAGACAATCTTATAATTAAAGAGATAAAAAAAAAAAGTATGCTCAGAAGAAATAATTTATACACTGATTGACAGCAATAGGGACAAGAATCTTGTAAGCCTTCTCTGAGAGATGGAAACTATCCCAGAATATGTATTTGGAGGCATCTGTGCAAGTTTTCGGGTCATCGAGACGAGTACACAGTATGCTCACCTCTATATTTCCAGTGCCACAGCATCCCTTGTTTGCCACTTCAAATCCTGAATCCATAAGTATTGAATCATCAGAAAGAATAAATACAACTTTCCTTATAAAAATTCAGCAGGGATGAATTTGTTAGTCATCTAGAATTGGCCCACTATCCAAGTGCAATCACAACTGTCAAAAAAGATGATAGAAGATGATGAAGGATTACCATGTTGAGCAGGGTTTTGGATGAGGGAAAGCAGTGAATTGTAGATATCAAGGTAGAGAAACTTAGAGTCTGGAAGCTTTTGATTGAGAGAATCAAGTTCAGCTGAGAGCTTAGAGTTGAAGAGTGCTGCAGCTTGGTTGATTTTCTCCCAACACCCTCTACTTAAGCCTCCACCCACTGTTCTCAGTGATGGCACACACCCAATCGGTGGTAGACTTACCACTCCAATTCTTCTTGCTCCTAGTTCATAAAGTTGCTGCCATTCCATTAAACCATAAAGTGGCAGTAAGTGATACAATGAATTGAAATTGATTACTCAACAGCTCAACTTAGGAACAGTGAAAAAAAAAAAAAAAAAGGTCCTATGGAGTAGTAATCCAACACGATCTGCCTGTCATGGTATAAAATATCTGTACCTATGGACTAGTAATCCAACATTATCTGCCTGTCACGGTATAAAATATCTGTACTTCTATTCTGTAAATTCTTCTTTTCATTTATAAATTTGAAGAATTCATTGTTTAATTATGTAAAGGCTTATGAATGAAGCAGACTTAGAATGTGCAAAATGCACCAAGTTTGACTATTATATATGCTCAAGGGCGCTTATAGCATAAACTTGTTGAATCCTTTCTGGTCTGTCCTAGTTGAATACTGACAGTTTGTTATGTCCTCTCAAGGACTGCACCCATACAATGATTATACAACTACTTAAAAGAGTTTTTATTTTCTAACTATCAAATGGATAATATATTGGTCACAATAATTTATTAATAATGATCATATATGTGAGCTTCATTGTCATCAATTTTTGGTTGGATTCCCTTTTGAAGTGCTACACCAATATGCGGAATCAATGCAGGAAAAAATCATTTTAAGGGAGAGGTTAATTAATTGCTTGTAACAACTAACAACACTACCCTATATATGATTTGGTAGAGAAAAAAAGTAAGAGGAAAAAAGAGGGAGGAAAAAGAAAAGTGAGTGGAGAGCATTTTTTTTATATCATTTTTAAGGAAAAAAGGAAAAAAATGTGAGGAAAGAAAAGTGATATAATTGATATTTTTTTCTTACATTTACAAATTAAAATCCTTCCAAATTGGAATGATTAGAGAGGGGAAGATAAATAAGTTTTTTTTTGGTCATTTTCTTCTTTCCTTTAGCTTTTCTATCATCTTTACTAAATATACGATGAAAAACACAAATCTTTTTATTTTTCTATCCTCTCTCATCTTTCCTCTACCTCTTCATTCTTCTAAACCAATCAGAGCCTACAAGTCCAGGGGTGAACATACCTGCAAGAAACTTGAAGCTGAACAGACTGTTAAATCAGTATATGAATCAATGTCATAATGGACACTCCTGAATGGAGTAGAAAAATAAGTATTTGCAATATCATTACTTCCTGAGCACACTACGAATATGCCTTTCGATAGTATGGTAGTAGTTCTTTGTTGTCCGAAAGCTGAATTTATCTTTGCTAAGTATCTCTTGAACAGTTCTAATTGATCCGTTAATGATAAGACAGACTGTTAATCAAGAAAATAAAGAATAATTACTATAACAGGTAATAATATATGTAAACAGAAACAGCAGCTAGAGAAAGGGAGAGAACTAGAGAGATACCGCTAGTTTGGCAGTGAGAGGATCATACCCAGCACCACCCGAGGCAAAACTTACACCAGTAAGCAGGTCCTGAAGCTGCAGATTTGGATCAAGAAAAGCTGGCAAGAGCTCCTTTACACCAAATTGTTCAGCTGAAAAATGTGGGATTTTTCATGTATACAAATTAAATGTTGAATACACTAATAGTTCAATTGATGCTTATTAATTAATTGCACCATCAAAATATTTGGTTACCCTGAAATTCAAAATTCAGGGTAACCAATAAATTTATGGCTTTAGTAAAGATTTGTCATCTACAAGCCCACTTCCTATGATCAGGCCAATTCGTTTAGCTGTAGTAAACATTCTTATCAGGCCTTAGTAGTCTGATATACAGTGTATATTAAAGTAGAAAGCGATTATAAATGCAAGCGATGGCAGCATCTAGCAGGAGCATAGGCTCCTGCTCTTTTCCAATTCATCAAAAAACAGGAGCAAAAGAGAAGGAGCAAAGGCTAGTAGTACCCTTTTTTTGCAATATATAAAATTTAAACTTATACATTTCCTAGGGTCACTGAGCTGTTAGAAAACTTGTGTTAAAAAGAAATCTAGGTAGCTGTCATTTGGCATTTACAACACCATCTATGTTTTACCTCCAAGAAAAAAGATATGGACCACAGAGACACAAAATTAGAGGTTATGCTCTAGGGAAATCTACAGTCTACAAAGAGTTTATTAATACTACCTATGAGGTCTGAAGGGGCCTTTCCATTACTAAACCGTCCTGTTGGTTTCCCTCCCTGAAAATCCCTCCCATACGGTGGGAAATTGCACTTGGCCACAGTCTTCAAGTTATCGTTGTTCCCTGGATCCACTATGGAATCTCCAAACACGATAATCGCTGGAACCGTCTCATTTCTAGGTAGGGTTATAGCTCCTCCATTTTTGTGGAAAAATGTAAGCGTAACAAGAGAGAATATAATAATTGTACAAGCAGAAAAAGAAGGAGATGAAGTTGGTTCTTGAGAGAGAAACATCATGGTTTAAAATTAATTTCTATGAATCTATTATTAGGTTTTGTAAATATTAGAATTAGTTAGCTGAATTGTTTGATTTGCTGTTTCTTAGCTGTCATTAATCTAGTTGTATCTTAGCTGGTTTTGTACTAATTCTAATTAGTCAATGCTATTTATAATCTTAGTCCCTAATCTTAATAATGAGAATAGTTTTCTAGTCCTCTTTTGCTTATGCTTAATATATATGATAGGTTACATGAAGACCCTTCAACGTATGAGGTATGACTATTTTATTAGCATGTGCATATTAGAGTCATTGAATAACATTTATTGTTCTCAGAAAAGGTTGGTTGTTTTGACATAAAACACAAGCGGAAGAAAGAACTAGGAAGAAGAACTATGTCTTCAACCCTCAATACAATAAGTTCTCACAAAAATAAAAGAAACCATAATTTTTATTCAAGAATAATTGATTCCATAATATTACATGACCTCCTTATTTATAAGGTCAAAGCTAAAAAAAGGAAAACTGAAATTAAGCAACTGCGAAATTGGAAAATTTCCAAAAAACTGAAAACTACTAAATTGAAGGCCTAAACGTCGTTTTTTGGCTTAAAAAAGACGATGCTCAGGATAAAACCTAAGTTTTGCCCTGAAACCTGTTTTCAATCAGACTAGGATTTTCGGGGCCCGATCCGGGCCCGTGGCGTAAAACGATGTAAACTGCACACTTAGATTTAGAGCGATCCAACCGTTCTAGGTAGTCCAGGACCATCTGTTCTGCTCTGTTTACCCGTTCTGCATCATTCCCCCTTACTTCAAAAGAACTCGACCCCGAGTTACTGTCATGATAAAGTGGTTCGTCCGGTGGATAGTACTCAAACAAATCTGCCACATTGAAGGTGTTGGAAATGGTCATGTCATCCATAAGTTCAATCACATAAGCATTGTTATTAATGCGCTTCAACACCCGGAAAGGGCCATGCTTCATGCTTTTTAACTTGTTGTAAGTTCCCGCGGGGAAACGGTTCTTACGCAAATGTGCTATCACCAGGTCACCTTCCTGAAATGCACATTCACGCCGATGTTTATCGGCGGCAGCTTTGTACTTGCTGTTGGCCAACTCTAGATTCTGGCGAACCTCCGCATGGATGCGCTGTACTTGCTCAGTCATGTTCTGGGCAGCCTGACTGTGGCCAGAAGGTTTGGGCAAAGGAACAAGGTCCAAAGCATGCTGAGGTGCTTTGTAGACAATTTCGAATGGCGTCTTCTCAGTAGATCGGTTGTACATGCTATTAAAAACAAATTCTGCTTATGGAAGGACGACATCCCACTGCTTAGGCCGAGAACCAGTCACACAACGGATCAAATTACCAAGAGTCCGGTTGACCACCTCGGTTTGGCCGTCTGTCTGCGGATGACAAGTGCTGCTGTATATAAGGGATGTGTCAAATCTGCCCCAAAGTGACTTCTAAAAGTGGCAGAGGAACTTGATATCGCGATTGGAGGTGATGGACTTGGGAACCCCATGAAGGCGAACAACCTCACGAAAGAAAAGACTGGCTACATGAGACGCGTCTGAAGTTTTACGGCACCGAATAAAGTGTGACATTTTGGAGAATCGGTCGACAACTACAAAAACAGAATCCACCCCACGCTGAGTCCGTGGAAGCCCTAAAATAAAGTCCATGGTCAAATCCTTCCAAATGTTTTTCGGCACGGGCAAAGGAGTGTACAGCCCGGTATTCTGTGCTTAGCCCTTTTCAGTTTGGCAAACAGGGCACCTCTGTACGAATTTGCCCACATCATGTTTCAACTGTGGCCAGTAATAACGCTCAACTACCTGAACTATTGTTTTGTCACGACCTGCATGACCACCTAAGCCGCTTCTATGTATCTCACGGAGGATCTGCTTGCGTAAAGACGTGCGAAGGATACACAATTGATTACCGCGAAACAGAAACCGGTCCTGGACATGAAAATCCGAGACTGCCTCTTTCCGTCGACACTTCTCTCAAATTTCCTGAAAATGAGCATCTTCCTCATACAACTCTTTCAAGCAATCAAACCCCACGATTTCTAATTGGAGAGTCAAGAGTAAGGACACACACCGGCTTAATGTATCTGCACCTTATTCAACTGCCCAGACTTGTGTTTGAGTACAAAACTGAATTTCTGGAGGAAGGTAGTTCACCGAGCATGCATTCGATTCAGGATGGTTTGTGTGTTGATAAATTTCAGGGCTTGGTGATCACTGTAGAGAACAAACTCACGCTGGATCAGGTAATGCTCCCAATGTGTCAAAGCTCGGATGACTATATAAAATTTTAGCTCATATGTGGTCCACTTTTAGCGAGCATCGTTGAGCTTCTCGCTGAAAAATTCTACTGGCCGTCCGTCCTATGATAGAACAGCACCAATACCCACGCCCGAGGCGTCACACTCAACTTTAAACAGCTTGTCAAAGCTCGGCAGGGCAAGTACCGGGGCTGTAGAAAGCTTTTCCTTAAACACTGCAAAGGTTATGTCTTGTGCGTCCCCCCACTAGAAGTGGCTCTTTTTCATGCACTCTGTGATTGGTGCTACTATACTGATGAAGTTCCTAATAAACCAGCGGTAGAAAGTGGCCAGTCCATGAAAACTACGAACATGGTGCACTGTTGTTGGGGTTGGCCACTCCCAAAATGCACGTACCTTCTCTTCATCAACTTGAATACCATCTGCACCCACGATATATCCCAAAAACAGCAGCTTAGTAGTGAGAAAATTGCACTTTTTCAGGTTCACATAGAGTTTACTCTAGCACAAAACCAACAACACTTCCCGCAAGTGGTCCAAGTGCTCCACCTCATCCTGGCTATAGATTAAGATATCATCAAAATAAACAACCACAAATTTACTAATGAAGGGTTTTAAAACCTGATTCATTATACGCATGAAGGTGTTGGGAGCATTTGATAAACCGAATGGCATCACCATCCACTCATAAAGCCCCTCTTTGGTCTTAAAGGCTGTTTTCCATTCATCCCCTGGTCTGACTCGAATCCAATGGTAACCATTACAAAAATCTAGCTTGGAGAAGATCTTGGCACCCTCTAACATGTCCAGTATATCACTCAATCATGGAATGGGAAAGCGGTACTTAACTGTTATCTTATTTATGGTACGACTGTCAACGCACATGTGCCAGCTTCCATCCTTATTTGGTGTCAATAAAGCAGGCACAGCACAGGGACTCAGAGTCTCTCTGATCAGCTCATTTTTAATCAACTCCTCAACCTGATTTTGTAGAATTTCGTATTTTTGAGGACTCATTCGGTAGTGTGGCAGATTCGGCAAACTAACCCCAGGAACCAAGTCAATATGGTACTGAATATCTCTCATGGGAGGCAGACCTTCAGGCAATTCCACTAGTATGACATCTTGAAATTCAGCCATTAACGACTTTAACTCCTCAGGAATCTGTTGATACTCGGCTGGTGGCTCTCCTTTTACTACCAATGCATAGAACTCCCATGCTGCTTCACATCCTCAACAAACTCCATCTCAGGGACTGTAAGAAAGGTCAATCCCTCTACCTTAGGGGTTTCGACAGCTGGCTCACGTTCACTTGCAGGAACTAGTACAATCTTTTTGTCAAACCACCAGAAAACATGAGTATTATCCTGACCCTTATGCATAGCATCTATATCAAACTACCATGGCCTCCCCAATAATAAATGACACGCATCCATATCAACAACATCACACACAATCTCATCCTTATAAAATTTGCCAATAGAAAAAGGAACACGATAGATATCAGTTACCCGAGTTTCAGCGCCCTTTATGATCCAACCAATCTTGTATGGAGAGGGATGTTTCTCTGTTTTCAGGTTTAATGCTGCGACAAGGGCCTTTGATACGATATTCTCACTACTTCCACTATCAATAATCACCTTGCACACTCTCTGGTTGATAGTGCATCACGTCCTGAAAATATAGTGTCGTTGGTTGTCATCCTGCTACCTTGGCGTAAATAACAGGCACTGAACCACACAGTTAACATATACACCCTCATCTGCATCTGCCACTTCGCCACCAACGTAATCATCGACCTCCCCAGAATAACTTTCATCTGTGCCAAAAGGATTCTCCTCCTCCTCTGCTGTTTCAACCATGTTAACCTGCCTACGGTTGGGACATTCATTGGAACGATGTCTAAGTTGACCACATCTGTAACACTTTCCTAGAATGAGATGGGCATAGGGATTGCTGGGCACTCCTCTGTTTTATGCTAGGGCACCGGTTATGGGGGTTATTGGCTTAGTGGGGTTGGTAGTACCAGTACTAGAAACTCTGCTGGTTGACGGCTGTGGTGAAGTCTGCGGCACTGAAACCAGTGATGGCTGTGATCGATATGGTTGGGGATGTGATGAGTTCCTGGACTGTTGTGACTCCACTTTCATGGCTAGGTTGACCGCCTCGGACAGGGACCACACAGTATGGAAGGATACCTGCTCTTGAATGGACACTCGTAACCCTCCGATATACCTAGCTACTTGCTGTCTCTCTGTTTTTTGCAGGTCATTGCGCGAGTTCAACCTATAAAACTCCTTCGTATAATCGCTGATAGTGCGCACCCCTTGCCTACAATTCTGATATTGCTGGTACAACATTCATTCATAGTCAGAAGAAAGGAATCTCGCTCATAGTAGTTGTTTCATCTTGGACCAGTATTGGACAAGTTGCTTACCCTATCGTCTGCGGCTATTCTACTTCTACTCCCACCACGCAGAGGCTTCCCTCTTCAGTTTATAGGCTACAAGCTTCACCTGCCTATCCCCTGGGATCTACATATATTCAAAGAAAGCCTCCACTTCGAAAAGCCAGTCAATGAAGTTTTCGACATGGAGGTGGCCATTGAAACACGACAGATCTACCTTAACCTGTTCGTACTTGTTCTGGTTACAGCGGTTCTAACCAACACGATTCTGATTACAACCATGCCGACCATCATCACCATTCTCGGCACCAAGCACTTCGAACTCATCATCACTGGATAAAGCAGCATAGGCTTGGGGCCTACGCTGCGGAACAGGAACGCGTCGAGTAGCCGGTTGGTCGCGAGCAAGGCCTCCGACACGATCCGGATTACGTTCTTCACCCCTGTTGCCATTGATTCTCAGACCAGCCATGGTTTGTTGTATCTCCCACAACATGTGTTCAATACGATCAAACCGTTGATTGTGATCATCAAACTGCTGATTGTGATTATCTATGGCTGCCCTCAATACAATAAGTTCTCACGAAGAGAAAAAAAACCCTAATTTTTATTCAAGAATAATTAATTCCATAATATTACATGGCCTTCTTATTTATAGGGTCAAAGCTATAAAAGGAAAATTGAAATTAAGCAATTGTGAAATTGAAAATTTTCTTAAAAACTGAAAACTACTAAATTGAAGGCCTAAACGTCGTTTTTTGGCTTAAAAATGACGATACTTAGGTTAAACCTAAGTTTTTTTCGAAAGCCCGTTTCCAATCAGATTAGGGTTTCGAGGGCCCGATCCGGGCCCGTGGCGTAAAATGATGTAAACCACACCCTTAGATTTGGAGCGATCCAATCGTTCTAAGTAGTCCAAGGCCATCTGTTCTGCTCTGTCTACCCGTTCTGCATCATGTTTTTGGTTATTTATATTGTAAGTTAGGGGCAAAAAAATTAATGTTTCTTCACTTTTTGACAAAGCTGGCACACATTATCAACTCAAACAATAAATTGAAGTAACTTTTAAAAAAATAGAGGTAGTAAAAATCAAGATAATTTTACAGTTACTTAAGCTCGCTTTCCATGAACTTTGGCGTTGTTTGATCAAAAGCCAGGTTGATGATTTCCCTTTGTTACAAGAAAGTGCAGCGTGCCCATGTATTCTTAATGCATTAAACATCAAATGCTCACCAGCAACATAGAAAATCAGATGACCACTAGTGTGTCTTCTAATAGTCACAGCCTGATATGCCATTACGAACTACTGTCTGGTGAATTGTCCTAAACTGGATTTTATAAATGTTGATTATCTAAGCTACACTGAGTAAGTGAATCATATTGTAGGTAATTAAGATTTCATTAATCGAGTGAATGATTTTATACAACCATTGATGCAATCATATTATAGGTAAAGAAAAGTGTGAAGAAAGAAGAGAGAGAGATGAAAAGTGAGTGAATAGCACTTTTCTATTGTTTGGTAGGAAATAGAAGTAAAAGGAAAGAAAAGTGAGATGATTGATATTTTCTTCCAATACATACAAACCATAATCCTCCAAAATTGAGATGATTAGGGAGTGTAAGCTAAAATAAGTTAATTTTTTGTTACTTTCTTCTTTCATCTCACTTTACCATCATCTTTACCAAGAAAAACATTAATCTTCTTATTCTACAATCTTCTCCCTTTTATTTACTCCCACTTTTCTTCTCAACTAATCATAGCTTTACACTTGATGAGATTAAAGATGATGATTAATGAATGGATAAGATGAAAAAATTAGCAATCAATAGTCAGTATTATAGCAAGATTTGAGCATTGTAACAACAGTTATATGATAAACCTAATTGAGAAAGAAAAAACTCCTTATACTCCACCTGTGTGGTTATTGGCATAAGAAGTTATCAGTATCCAAACTAATTCAATTCATGACAGGTATAAGTTATATAGTTGCACATGCACGTCATTATCTGCTGCCGGGTCGGAGGGCTGAAAAGTCAGATCTACACAAGGGAAAACGATAATCTAAAGGGTTACCGAAGGAAAGGGGAGTGGTATCTCCGAGGACTCTCCAATGCCTTTGTTAGTGTAGGGTTTTGAGAAAGAAAATGAGAGCAGTGATGGTAGTGGTGATAATGTTTGTAATGAATGAATTGAAATTTGTGTACCTTGGACCCCTTATTTATATCAACTTTAAGGAATCAAATTTATTTCTTGCTCGGGGGCGGCGCGGGTCCCTAGAATATCGCTTTAATTTTCTCGTGTGAAGGGTTTGTTAACAGTTTCATCATTTGGTTTGCTACGTGCCCATTGCCATCATTGTAGCCATGTGTTATCAAATCATTGGAAGAAGAGTTACCCGCATATCGTATGATCATTGGAGGGAGAGTGATCCATGTGTTATCAGGCTATTGGAGGAAAGATTGTCCACGTGTCACCAGACTATTGGAAGGAAGATTGTCCATGTGTCACCAAACTATTGGAGAGAGAATTATCCACTACATCAATAAAATATGGAGGAAGCTTCAGTTGAAGTGTTGCCTCGTCCTTGCTAATGTAAACCTTATTTTTTGAGTTTTTGAATAAAGTTGTGTGATTATAAACAAAAAAATCATATGTTATTATTACATTATCAACTTCGGTCTTATGGTGGCTTGCCTTTTCGGGGTGAACGATATTTTCTTTTGAATAATTGGTTTGTGGCCTGGGTCCACATTTAGCCGATGCACGATGATGTTAGGGCTTATCTCTGGCATATCTGAGACCGACCATGCAAACAAGTCTTGATTCCTCTGAAGGAAAGAGAGAAATGACTCCTTGAGCTTTTCGGGGAGACTAGAACCGATCTGGACTGTCTAGAGATGTTTTTGCCAAGTGAAACAATTGTTAGTTCTTCCATGGGCTGACCGTGTTGAGCTTTGACTTTATCTCTAAATTCTTTAATCTCAAGGGAAAAAGTTTCAGTTCTTTTCCCTTCCCTCACGGAATTCAGATAATAAGACCTAGAGACCTACTAGTCTCCCTTGACTTCACCAACCCCACTGTTGGTAGGGAACTTCATTTTCAAGTGGTAGGTGGATACGACCGCTTTCAACTAGTTGAGGGTGGGCCTACCAAAAATTACATTGTAGGAGGATGGTTGCTTGACTACTAGGAAAGTAGTTTGTTCTGTGGTAATCTGTGAAGCTACTTCTGCAGTAACCGGGAGAACTATACTACCTTCAACTAACACCGAAGCCCTTGAGAAACCATAAAGCGGGGTTGAGATTGACTTCAATTGACTATTTTTCAATTTCATTTTTTGAAAGGCATCATAGAATAAGATGTCCATCGAACTTCCTTTATCCACCAAGATGCGCCTGACGTCGTGGTTAGTTATAAGGAGGGAAACCACCATGGCATCATCGTGCGGGGTCTGCACTCCTTCCAGATCATCATCCGTGAAGGAGATTGTCTGGTTTGTCTTCTTTCTCTTATGAGGCTCGTTAATAGAAGCTATGGACCTGGCGTATATTTTGTTATGTTCAGAGTTGCCTCCGACGACTGGTCAACCATAGATTGTTTTGATAATTCTAGTGACTGTGACTTCTTGGCCCCCTGGTTATATTCTTCTTGGTTCAGCTTCAGACTCCTCCGGGGAGCTCGACGCTCTCGGTTTTGACCAAAGGGACGTTTGGGACTCCTTTTGGATCAATCGAGGGTTCCTTCTTGTAGCGATCCAGTAAACTCCTTTAAGTACCCTCGGTTGATAAGGGCCTCAATCTTTTGCTTTAGAGCATGACACTCCTCAGTATTGTGACCATGATTTCTATGGAATCAACACCACTTGCTCTGATCTCTGCTGAGGCGCTGCGGCTTCGGGGCCATTGAAGGATCCCTCTGTCCTGAACCTGCATCAGGACATTGGTCCTAGATGCATTTAGAGGAGTGAAACTTTCAAAATGGGTGGTGGCCTTATATTTACCCTCGTGATGGGGTTTTTCTAGTTTTTTTGCCTCGAGGATTGTGGTGTCTTTTCTCTTCTTCTTCTCTGTTTCCTCTTCTCTTTATCTTCGAAAAGCTTGATTGTCTTCGGTCAGCATGTACTTCTCTGCTCGGGCCAAGATCTCGTTCATTTCTTTAGGAGGTCACCTGGTGAGCTTGGAGCTGAAGATTCCAAATCTCAGCCCACAATTGAATGCCAACATCTGTACGTTGGGATCAAGGTCAAGGATCTCTCATGCGGCAACATTGAACCTTGAGATGTAGGCTCGAAGCTTTTCCCCTCAAGGCTGAATGACGTTGAAAAGACTTTTCGAAGTCTTCTTGGGTCTCTTACTGCTAAGGAAGTGGGAAGCAAAGGCATAGCTAAGCTCCTTGAAGGCATCGATGCTTCCCAGATTCAATCGAGAATACCACATAAATATATCTTCTTCAAGCGTCAGGGGAAAAGCTCAACACATGATAGGATCAGAATGTCGATGTAGCATCATGGTGGTCTTATAATGTTGTAGGTGATCCAAGGGGTCTGTTGAGCCATCATAGGGTTTGATTTGTGGCATCCAGAAATTTAGTTGTAGCGGAGCTTCGAAAACTTCCTGCATGAATGGTGGGTGCTGGATACTGAGTTCATCCAAGACGTTATGATTCTGGCCTTTGAGGGCTTCGTTGATTCTCTCTTTCATCTCTTCGATCCGTTTTTCTAGGTTGAGGTTGCTCTGGGAGGAGGAGCCTCCTTCAGATCTAGTAGCACGATGTGGTGAAGACTCCGCAGCGGAACAACTGTTGACAAGGAGTATGTCATTAGGAGGGCTAGTTCACCTAGAAGCGCGGTAAAGGGACAGGGGTGAGGGCTGTCGACCTTTTCCCCAGACTTTGGCAACCAGGTTCGTTACCAAACGAGAGAGCTCTAGAAATTGTGTTTGAATCATTGGAATAGCGGGATGCACTGATGTGGCTACTCTAAGATCTTCAGGAGGATCTATCTTTGCCTGATGAGGATGTTGCATTCTCGAAAGAGCTCGCGGGTCACGACAAGGGGTTATATGCTTAGACACAGCAAGGAACCTCGAGTCAGACTGCTGGCTATGAGCACTGTTTCGTGTAGGTGTGGTGCTGGTTCCGACGATTCCCTTGCCGATATTTTTGGTGGTGTTAATAGGCGGCATGGAAACAGATGAGTTCTTATATTTCTTCGCTTTTACTGGTCAGCGGGAGATTGGTTTCTTACAGACAGCGCCAATTTGTTGATGCCGAAAATTTGTTGCCGGGTCAGAGGGCTAAAATGTTGGATCTGCACAAGAGAAAACGGTGATCTAAAGGGTCACCAGAGGAAAAAGGGAGTAGTGCCTCTGAGAACTCTCTGATGCCTTTGTTAGTGCAAGGTTTTGAGAGAGAAAATGAGGGCAGTGATAGTGGTAGTAGTGTTTTAGCATGAATGACTTAGGAAATCTATGTACCTTGGGCCTTTTTATAGCGGTTTAGGAAATAAGTTCGTTATGTGCTCATGACGACGCGATCCCTTAAATCATGCTTCCCTTTTTGGCATGTGATAAGCTTGTTACCTGTTCAGGGACGACACAATCCTTAAAACCTTGCTTCCATTTTAGCGTATAAGAAGTTTGTTAATGATAATGGTTTTATCATTTGCTTTGCTACATGTCCATCATCATTGCAGCCATGCGTCATCAGGTTATTGGAATGAGACTTATCTACGTATCATCAGACTATTTGAAATAAAATTATCCATATATCACCAGACTATTAAAAAAAAATTATCTACTACATTACAAACGATGCTTTGACATGAAACTAATTTTTATTTTTAAGTTAAATTTTAAGCGATTCTCAAACAACACGGCATCCATCTTTTGACCATTAAAATACATAAACGGTAGTGATAAGCTCAAAATTTCTATTAAGACCTAGAAATTATATGTGGCCCTGCTTTTTATCCACGTGTCAACATGCACATGTGTCGGTCTAGTACAAACTACACAACAATTAAATTTTAGGTGCAGGCTCATGTTATATTTATAGGATCTCTCCAACGTTAGCTTCCATGAATTCACTCTTAGTTTTGTTACGCCCTCTTCGCTTCGAAGAGGTACGTATTTCTACATAAAATAATTATCAAATTATTAAATACTTTCTGTTGATGCCAAATACGTGTGTTGCTGAGCTGGAGGTTAGGCTGTAGAAAGTACCTACACAGGGAAAGGGAGAGTAGCTATTGGGGTCGACGGAGGGGATGCCTCCGAGGATGCTCCGACGCTTAAGTTAGAGAAAGCTCAAAGTATCTGTGTTTAAAACTGAAAAACTAACTGTCTTTCAAACTGCTTACCAAGTCCTTTTTATAGAGTTTCAGAGGCGGTGGTGTTCGGAGGCGGTAGTGGGCCAGGGCGGCTGTGACAGGATATCCCAACTGGGTTAGGTAATGATGCCTATGAGGCCCAGCTAGGAAGCTGAGAACCGTTCAGTAGGGCTTTTGCCTTGCTGGCTTACTCCAGAGCCATCTATGCGTTAAGACGGTGTTTAGACCTGACGTCCCAACTTGGTTGGGTAATGATGGTCCAGAGGGCGGTGGTGACGTGGGGGCCCAGCTGGGGGCCAAGATGCCCTGGAGGGCGGTGGTGACGTGGAGGCCCAGCTGGAGGCAATGATGCCCTGAAGGGCGGTCATGACCTGGAGATCCAACTGTCTGGGCCTGGATTGTCCGCGTGTCTCTTTGAACTCTGGGATCACGATGACCCACGTGTCGTCATCCTATGGGAGAGTCGTATTTTGGTAGTATCAGAGGCCCCCTACTTCCTTAAGTGTGGCACTGTGGTTAAGGAAGTAGCAGAACTAGGTTGGCGTTAGATCCTCTACGGAGACGTGAAGTCTGGTCAAAATTTGCTCTAAGGCAAAAGAGAATGGACCAAGGGCTTGTCGAATGACTCCTCTCTTCGGCCAAGAACACCAAGGGTCCGAGGACAAGTGGAGCAAACCATCTCCTCGGATCTCGAAAATAATGGGCCGAGGACTAGTGTAGCAATCCATCTCCTCGGCCAAGAGTAACATGGGTCCGAGGACACGTGGAGCAATCCATCTCCTCGGACCTCAAAGAGAGTAGGTCGAGGACCAGTGGAGCAATCCGTCTCCTCGGCCAAGAAGACCATGGGTCCGAGGACACGTGGAGCAATCCATCTCCTCGGACCTTGAAAAGAGTGGGCCGAGGACCAGTGGAGCAATCCATCTCCTCGGCCAAGAAGACCATGGGTCCGAGGACACGTGGAGCAATCCATCTCCTCGGACCTTGAAGAGAGTGGGCCGATGACCAATGGAGCAATCCATCTCCTCGGCATAGAAGAACATGGGTCCAAGGACTAGTGGAGCAATCCATCTTCTCAGACCTTGAAGAGAGTGGACCGAGGACTAGTGGAGCAATCCATCTCCTCGGTATAAAAGACCATGGGTCCGAGGACTAGTGGAGTAATCCATCTCCTCGGACCTTGAAGAGAGTGGGCCGAGGACCAGTGGAGCAATCCATCTCCTCGTCCAAGAAGACCATGGATCCGAGGACTAGTGGTGCAATCCATCTCCTCGGACCTTGAGGAGAGTGGGCCGAGGACCAGTGGAGTAATCCATCTCCTCGGGCAAGAGTAACATGGGTTCGAGGACACGTGGAGCAATCCATCTCCTCGAACCTCAAAGAGAGTAGGCCAAGGACCAGTGGAGCAGTCCATCTCCTCGGCCAAGAAGACCATGGGTCCGAGGACACGTGGAGCAATCCATCTCCTCAGACCTTGAAGAGAGTGGGCCGAGGACCAGTGGAGCAATCCATCTCCTCGGCATAGAAGACCATGAGTCTAAGGACTAGTGGAGTAATTCATCTCCTCGGACCTTGAAGCGAGTAGGCCGAGGACCAGTGGAGCAATCCATCTCCTCGGCCAAGAAGACCATGGGTCCGAGGACTAGTGGAGCAATCCATCTCCTCGGACCTTAAAGAGAGTGGGCCGAGGACCAGTGGAGCAATCCATCTCCTCGGCCAAGAATACCATGGGTCCGAGGACACGTGGAGCAATCCATCTCCTCGGACCTTGAAGCGAGTAGGCCGAGGACCAGTGGAGCAATCCATCTCCTCGGCCAAGAAGACCATGGGTCTGAGGACTAGTGGAGCAATCCATCTCCTCGGACCTTAAAGAGAGTGGGGCGAGGACCAGTGGAGCAAATCATCTCCTCGGCCAAGAATACCATGGGTCCGAGGACACGTGGAGCAATCCATCTCCTCGGACCTTGAAGCGAGTAGGCTGAGGACTAGTGGAGCAATCCATCTCCTCGGCCAAGAAGACCACGGGTCTGAGGACTAGTGGAGCAATCCATCTCCTCGGACCTTGAAGAGAGTGGGCCGAAGACCAGTGGAGCAATCTATCTCCTCGGCCAAGAAGACCATGGATCCGAGGACTAGTGGAGCAATCCATCTCCTCGGACCTTGAGGAGAGTGGGCCGAGGACCAGTGGAGCAATCCATCTCCTCGGCATAGAAGACCATGGGTCCGAGGACTAGTGGAGCAATCCATCTCCTCGGACCTTGAGGAGAGTGGGCCGAGGACCAGTGGAGCAATCCATCTCCTCGGCCAAGAAGACCATGAGTCCGAGGACTAGTGGAGCAATCCATCTCCTCGGACCTTGAGGAGAGTGGGCCGAGGACCAGTGGAGCTACAGGAAAGTGTTTCTTGTCCAAGACGACGGTTGAGGTAACACGTGGCTTTACCTGGGTAGATGCCGCGTCATATTACCTTGGAATTGTAAACAGCCGTTTTTAGGGAAAGCAGCGGCCACCTCGAGGGACGTAACGCCCCCTGGGAAAGTGTGTTGGTCGCTTGGGAATTCTAAAGAGTCCCCTCGGTTCCTGCGACTGCATTAAATGTTCCTCGTTGGCCGTGACCCTTCCCCTATATAAGGGGCTTTGGTTTCCCCTTCTTCCTCACTCATTCCATAATCTCCTTTTGTTTTCAGAGAGTAGCTTTTCTGAGAGCCCTCGGCCTCGTCCCAATTGTGTTTTTGAGTCCTCGTCCTCGTCCCTTCAGAGAGAAGTTTGGTGCGATCGTGGCATTCGCGAGATCTTGGGAGGAACGTTCTTGGACATACACCGAATGTTTAGGAGGAATTCAAGTCCGAATCCTTCGGACTTTGGTGAGTTCGTGTTTTCTTTAATTTTTACATCATGTCTTCTTCGTTTGATACATACCGCGATAGGCCTAGTAGTAGTAATGATAGGAGTAGTGTAGATGATACGAGTGGTAGCAGCTCCGAAGAAGTAGAGACGTCCTCGTCTTCTTCTGGGGGGAATGCCCCCGTAACGGGTACGCCAAGGGCAGACCCCATGGCACTAGTGCTCTACATTCCTTTGGAGGTGGGAGAGAGAATATCAGGAAGAGTCCTCGTCTGGTGAGGACACTCTTAGAGCGTTGACCGACATTAGGGAGACCTCGGCTGGAGAGGAGAGAGAGGAATGGAACTATACAGCCAACGAGATCCCTAGCCAACTGAGGGAGGAGGATTTGGAAGTGATTAGGAAGACGTACCGCATTCCGAGCGAGTACGATCTTCGGCTGGCCAGGGTGGGGGAGAGGGCCTGTGATGTCCTCCCTGATCGAGCCCCGTTCGAGCTCTGCGTGTACGAGCATCACATGCAGGCCGGGCTCCGGTTTCCCCTTCACCCCTACTTTTGTACGATTCTCAAATACTTTGATATAGCGCAGTGTCATCTGGTGCCCAATTCGGTACGGCTGATCATGGCCTTTATCTGCGTTTGCTTAGAAGTGGGCCGACCAATGACGATGGATATTTTTAAGGCCCACTTCTTGATCGGCAGGCATGGTCAGACAGGGTGGGTGGTCTTCAGTACTCGGTCGAAGAGGAGGTTGCTGAAGAAGACCCCTTCCTCTATCAAAAGGTGGAAGAATAATTTCTTTTTCATCCGATCTGCCGAGGACTTCGGCTTACCTCGTGCGTGGAGTATGGACCACACCGGGAAATGCAAAAAGGCGGGCCTTCTTCCTTGTGAGCAAGAGACGGTGAACGCCATGGTGGCCTCGCCTTTGGACGTCGGGGTCCTATATGATAATGAAGAACTGGCCCGGTGAGGTCTTTGTTCTTCGTGCCCCGAGCCTTCGCTTGAGAGCGGTAAAGGCTTTGGTTTACCCTCTACTTTCTTTATTCTTATTTTGCATCGTTATCCTATGATTTGTACTTACGCTATTTCCTTCTTTTGTTTGTTTGCGTGTTTTGATCAGAGATGGAGGCGACTACCAGTGCCCGAGAGCACGCCAAGAAGTTGGCATTGGAGCAGAGGAGGTCGGCTCGGTCCGAGAAGCAAACGACCTCGACTTCGCAGCCTAAGAAGAGGCCCCGAGCCCCATCTCCAGCTCCGATCGACTTGGGGACTCCTCCAAGGCCACCGACCCAGTCAGAGACACCTCCGGTCTGCAGTGCCCCGACGCCAATCCCCGTGACTACGGGGACTTCCACTATTCCGGGCCCTAGCCAAGGGGCGACTTCGGAGACCTCGATCTTCATGCCCAACTGGGCCATCCAGACAGATGACTCTGTCTTTGCACATCCTCGGGTGGCGAGAGAACATCTGTTTAAGGGCACCCCCCCTCGCGACATTGCTGAGTTGGGTTGAAAGACCACAGACTCTCTTTGTGCGGCGACCGAGGCTTTGGTTTCTCAAGTTAGGTTTTGTTTTCGCTTTGCTTTACATTGTTTTCGTCGAATTTTGTTTCACACATGGCTTCTGGTATCAGATGGGTGTTCTGGTGGGCGCAGCCACACGTCGATGCATGGAGACAGCGGAGCTTCTTGGGCGTACCCAGCGCCAGCTGGAGGAGAGGACAGAGACTGTTTGCCGGCTGCAGGCCTCCTTGGAGTCTGCTGTCCTGGCTAAAGCCGAAGCCGAAGCCACTGCTCGGGCAGCTGTCGAGGAGGTCGAGGCCCGCCTTAGAGCCGCAGTGGAGGAAGCCGAGGCTCGTCTTCGAGCCGCTACAGAGGTGGCTGAGGCTCGTACTAGGGTGGCCGTGGAGGAAGCCTTGGCGTCTTTCCAGAGTTCGGAGTCCTATCGCCTGGCCGTCGTTTCTGAGGGTGCCCAGCAGTACCTTACATGGTTCATGGAAGCCAAGGCGAAGGCTGAGGCCATGTACCCAGAGCTCGATTTCTCCGCGTTGGACCTGCAGGGGCCCGAGGATGAGGAGCTGCTAGCTTCAGACGATGAGCCTGCTGACGGACAGGACCGTGACCGGCGATCAGGCACGGAGTCTCCTGCCCTTGGAGATCAGTAGGGCTTAGGTTGGGGGCACTGTCGTAGCCTCCTTTTTTGTTGTTTTGGCCCAGCCAGTTTTTGTGTTGTCTTTTGAGGCTGTTCGTGCCCTACTTTACCTTGGTTTAGGTTTTTTGTTTTAGTCGGCAGAAAGATGTAAGGAAAGTCTTTAATATATAAAACAAGACTGTTTACATATGCGCAAAACTATTTATTGATAAAAACGTCGAAGATGCTCCGCATTCCAAGTACGAGGAATGGCTTTTCCGTTCAATTCTTCGAGTTCAAAAGTGCCAGGACGACATACTTTTTAGATTCGATATGGCCCTTCCCAATTGGGGACTAGTTTGCCTGATTCTCGGGGCCTAGATACTTCGTTATTTCGTAAAACGAGGTCATGAAGACAGAACCGTCTTACTTTTACTCTTAAATTGAAGTACCTGGTGGCTCGCTGCTGATAAACGGCAAGTCGGATTTAGGCTTTGTCCCGGGCTTCATCGAAAAGATCGGCATTCATGCGAAGGGCTTCCTCATTGCTTCGTTCCTTGAAATTCTGAACTCGCAAGGAAGGTACTCCTATCTCCAAAGGGATGACTGCCTCGGACCCATAAGTCATGAAGAAGGGGGTCTCCCCGGTGGGTGCTCGGGTCGTGGTTCGATATGCCCAAAGTATGTTGGGTAAATGGTCTGTGTTGTGAGTTTTTAATTTACTCGCAAGCGCACGAGTCGTTTGCAGTATAGCGTTGTGCAAGTGCGAGGTCGAATCCACAGGGAATTGCGTTGTGAAAATATAATTTTTAATCTAAACTAACTCTATTTTAACCTAGTTCCAAATTTCAGAATGATATTGCAAAATAAATTAAAACTAAATTAAATTGATTTAAAAACTAATAATAAAAAGCACTAAGGTTTCCGAATCCACCCCACCGAAGTTAAGCATACATGTTCTAAAAATATAGCCTATCAAAACATTCTATGAATCCAACTATAAGACAAAAAACAAAGAATATCCCAACTAAACCAAAAGCACCCGATGTATCCGCTCTTAACAAATCACAAAGGGAATCCAATTTAATCGAAAAGCATTCAATGTATCCATCAGATGAAACACAAAGAAAATCCAACAGACAATTTAAACTCAATCAATTATAAGATTAACTCAAATAATTGACAGAACATTTATACTAAAAATTGTCAGATTTGTACAAGCAAATCTGAACTACTACGCCAAACAACGGCGGGGCTTCATCTTCAACCTTAGCTGAAGAGTCTAGCCACTCATAACTATAAAACTATAATAACAAGTGCTAAACATTTAAACTAAAACAACTGAATATAAAGAAATAAATAAACAACTTTACATGGGAGAAATTCCACTCGCTGACCGGCGGCGCTTCCCCTCGTGGTAGCAATGCCTTCGGGATCCACCAGAATGCTGACGGATGTCCACCGGTAAACACCAAAGTGGCTCAGGAATTGTACATTGGATTATGAAGCCAAATGGTGTTTATATAGGGGAAGACCCGGAGTAAAACAGGTTGCAGAAACGATGTGGGATACAGGCCCGTGTGCGCTCGATCGCAGTGTGGTGCGATCGATCGCAGGTACGATCGATCGCATGTCTTGTGCGCACGATCTCATGTGCGCTCGATCGCATGTCTGTTGCGATCGATCGCAGATGCACTGATCTTCCAATATTTCGATGTGGGATGTTGACCTTGCGCTCGTTCAAAGGCAGGTGCGCTCGAGCGCTGGTGCGCTCGATCGCATGTCTGTTGCGATCGAGCGCAATGTCTCCAGAAGCTTCAAATCAACCTGAAATGCTGCACTTTCTCCACAAAGCTGTAAAAACACACAAAACACAAGAAAAACGTAAAATAGAGTAAAATAATACTAACTAAGAGCATAACAAATATAAGTTAAGGGTCTAAAATATGCAATATTTTAGACTCATCAAATACCCCCAAACTTATATTTTGCTAGTCCCTTAGCAAAACAAAATAAAAGACTCAATGAAAAACAAAGAACATAAAGATAAAGTCATCACTCATGGTATCCAAAAATTTAAGGAGCACACATCATCATGATATTCATTCATAAGCAAGCTTAAAAGGGTAAACACATCTTCGCAATGAATAGAAATGTTAAAATCTAATTACTTACAAAAGGCAAGATAAGGCATCACAATCTTGAATCAGTGTAAGGTGAATTAGTACATAAAAATGAAGCTTCCAAGTAACTCTAATGTGTAAGGTCTCCATGTCTCAAGATTCACTGAATTTCCCATCAAAAATGAACGAAAAGGCATAGTTTTTATTTTATTCTCTCTCTTTTTTTTTATTATTAAGGCACGGCTATGCTTAGTTCCCTTGAGCTTTCTAATTGACCCATGTAGCGAGTGTTAAGTCAATGACTCCCAAACCAGATGGTTTTAGGGCATTAGGTGTAAAGACACCCCTAAGGACTTACTAACTCAAGTCAAAAAGGCTACGAAATTAAACCGACCTTAATATTACCAAGCAAAATTTCACCTTTTGACGTGAACACTCACTGCTTACTGAGGCAAGAGGTCCAGTTACTCAGCGAAAAGTTTATTGATAAATTTTTTTTTTTTTTTTTTTTTTTTTTTTTTTTTGTATTTTCCTATGCCCAAGAGTTCATCCAACAAGTCATCCAGTTTCAGTTAAGATAAGGAAAAATACACATTAAAATCACGTGTCATACCTCACATAATTTGTGCTAATGTGCTCGTGTGAGATTAGATCAAACATGTGAATTCTCAAAATGCCTAAAGTAAGTAACTAAATTTTAAAAATTTATCACCAGATCATGTGTTCAAAATGTTAAGCTTACCGATGACATCACATCACAGAAAATGTTTAGATCAACTAAAATTTCACGATAACATGAGCATGCATTTATCTCTATGACGAAAAGACAACAAATTAGGACAAAGTGTGTGATGTGTCTCCCATACCCCCAAACTTAAATTACACATTGACCCCAATGTGTGACTAATATGGAAAGAGCTGACCTGAGATATGGAGAACTATCTGGACTGGTATGGCTCATAGCATACCCCCAAACTTGAACTGAAGTACGCTTTGTCCCTGAAAAATAAAAACTGGAAAACAACAAAAAAAAATACTGGAAACAAACATTAATCATAAATATGCGAAATAATAAATAAACAAAAGAAAAGATAAGCTGTGGGGTGCCTCCCATGAGCGCTAAGTTTAACGTCTTCAGCCAGACTCTCCCTAGAATACTACACTCAATCTGAGTAACTAGGATCCTCCAACAGTATCGTCTCAATGTCCGGACTCCTCAACTCTAAGAATGGTTTCAGCCTCTGTCCATTTACCTTGAAAGTATTACCATTCTTAGGATCCTCAATCTCGATGGCCCCATGAGGAAAAATCGATCGAATAATGAATGGGCCTGACCATCGGGATTTGAGCTTGCCTGGAAAAAGATGCAGGCGTGAATTATAAAGAAGGACTCTCTGACCCGGCTCAAAAGCTCGTCTCAAAATATTTTGGTCATGAGTCTTCTTCATTTGTGCTTTGTATGATCGGGCACACTCATATGCATCATTCCGCAGCTCCTCCAATTCATTGAGTTGGAGCTTCCGTTGTGAGCCAGCCTTGGAAAGATTGAAATTTAGTTGCTTGACAGCCCAATACGCACGATGCTCTAATTCAACCGGAAGGTGACATGCCTTTCCGTATACAATGCGATAGGGAGACATGCCAATTGGCGTCTTGAAGGCTGTCCGATATGCCCACAGTGCATCCGTCAATCGCAGAGACCAATCCTTTCTAGTAGGGTTCACAGTCTTTTCCAAAATATGTTTGATCTCGCGATTTGAGATTTCCACTTGACCACTCGTCTGTGGGTGATATGGGGTGGCAACTTTGTGCGTGATACAATATTTCTTCATCAACTGCTCAAAGATCTTGTTGCAAAAGTGCTTACCTCCATCACTTATGATTGCTCGAGGCGTACCAAAACGAGCAAAAATAGTGTCTTTCAAGAACTGGACCACAACTCTGTGGTCATTGGTCTTGCACGCAACGGCCTCCACCCACTTGGACAGATAGTCCACAGCAACTAGAATGTATAAGTAGCCAAAGGAGTTTGGGAATGGTCCCATGAAATCAATGCCCCACACATCAAAAATTTCAACAATCAGAATAGGGTTGAGGGGCATCATATTTCTCCTAGAAAGACTCCCTAGCTTTTGGCAACGCTCACAAGATATACAGTAGGTGTGAGAGTCCCGAAACAGGGTAGGCCAATAAAATCCACACTGCAAAATCTTTGCAGCGGTCTTTTTAGCACTAAAATGGCCTCCACATGCATGATCATGACAAAAGGCGATGACATTAGATTGGTCATGCTCAGGAATACATCGTCTAATGACCTGATCAGGACAATACTTGAACAGGTAAGGATCGTCCCAGAAAAAGTGTTTTACCATGGCCAAAAATTTTGATTTATCTTGCCTCCCCCAATGCAAGGGCATGTGTCCGGTGACAAGATAGTTCACTATGTCAGCAAACCATGGTGCGGGACTGTGAGCAATGTGCATCAATTGCTCATCAGGAAAGGTCTCAGAAATGGGAGTGGCAGCCTCACTGAATTCCACAATCAATCTAGACAAATGGTCCGCCACCACATTTTCCGAACCTTTCTTATCCCGAATCTCAATGTCGAACTCTTGAAGTAGCAAGATCCATCGGATAAGACGAGATTTAGCATCTTTTTTAGAGAAAAGATACTTCAATGCAGCATGGTCCGAGTAGATAATGACTTTAGATCCTAACAAGTAGGATCTGAACTTGTCTAGTGCAAAAACGACTACAAGCAACTCCTTCTCAGTGGTAGAATAATTGAGTTGTGCGTCGTTTAGAGTTCGACTTGCGTAATAGATAGCATGGGGAAGTTTATCAACACGCTGCCCCAAAACAGCTCCAACAGCATAGTCTGATGCGTCACACATAATCTCAAAAGGCACACCCCAGTTAGGTGGCTGAATAATGGGTGTGGACGTCAGAATTTCCTTCAGATCCCCAAATGCTTTCTTACAATCCTCATCAAATAGAAATGGGGCATCTTTTTGCAACAACTTGCACAAGGGCCTGGCGATCTTGCTGAAATTCTGGATAAATCGCCTATAGAAACCTGCATGGCCCAGAAAAGATCGAACCTCTTTCACCGTACGTGGGGGTGGAAGGCTGGAAATCAAATCCACCTTCGCTTTGTCGACCTCAATCCCTCGATGAGATACGATATGCCCCAGTACAATTCCTTGCTTGACCATAAAATGGCACTTCTCCCAATTAAGCACCAGGTTCTTCTCCTTGCACCGTACCAAAACCAAAGAGAGACGGTGCAGGCACTCCTCAAATGTTGAACCGAAGACGGAGAAGTCGTCCATGAAAATCTCCAAGAACCGCTCTACCATGTCAGAGAATATACTGACCATGCACCGCTGAAAAGTGGCAGGTGCATTGCATAACCCAAAAGGCATGCGACGGTAGGCGAAGGTCCCGAAAGGACAGGTAAATGTCGTCTTCTCCTGATCTTCAGGGTCCATGGGGACCTGGTTATATCCAGAATAACCATCCAAAAAGCAATAATACTCGTGCCCAGCCAAACGCTCCACCATCTGATCAATAAATGGAAGTGGAAAGTGATCCTTCCTTGTGGCAGTGTTCAGCTTACGGTAGTCTATACACACTCTCCACCCAGACTGCACACGAGTTGGCACCAACTCGTCGTCCTTATTCTTTACTACCGTTAACCCAGCTCGCTTGGGCACGACATGAATGGGGCTCACCCACTTGCTATCAGAGATGGGATAAATGATCCCTGCATCTAACAGCTTAATAACCTCTGCCCTTACAACCTCTTGCATAGCAGGGTTGAGCCTTCTTTGCGGCTCCCTCGATGGCTTAGCATCTTCTTCCAAGTGTATCCTATGCATCACCACCGAGGGGCTGATTCCTTTAATATCCTCAATGGTCCAGCCGATAGCTTCCTTGTGCTCTCTTAAAACATCTAATAATTTTTCCTCTTGAGCCTCTCCCAAATCTGAAGCTATTATCACAGGCAAACAGTGTGCTGGACCCAGGAACTTATACTTAAGATTATCTGGTAAAGGCTTAAGTTCCTTCTGTTGAGGTTCGGGTGACACCTTCTCCTCCTCCTCCTTGCTTTCTTGAGGATCAGACTCCAAAATGGCATTTACTTCCTCGAGTAATTTATCTAAACCCAAGTCCTCTCCAAAGTGAGCAAAGCATGCCTCCATGGGATCCTCAATGCTTGATTCATCCACAGTATCCTCAAGAATCTCCTCTATCAAGCATACATCTCTCATTTCATCATATTCCAGTGGTTGCCTAGTGATATCAAAAATGTTCAACTCCACTGTCATATTTCCGAAGGAGATCTTCATCACCCCTGTCCTACAATTGATTAGGGCGTTAGCCGTGGCTAAGAATGGTCGCCCTAGAATCACCGGTATTTGAATCCCTACATTCTGAACCGGTTCTGTGTCAAGCACAATAAAATCCACGGGGAAATAGAACTTATCCACTTTTATCAAAACATCCTCAACTATCCCCCGTGGTCTTTTCACTGACCTGTCAGCCAATTGAAGCGTCGTGGTTGTGGGCTTCAATTCTCCTAACCCCAACTGCACATAAACTGAGTAGGGTAGAAGATTCACACTCGCCCCTAGATCCAAAAGGGCCCTCTCAATATGGCTGACTCCTATTGTGCAAGAGATGGTAGGACACCCCGGGTCCTTATACTTGATAGGTAACTTGCACTGAAGGATTGAACTGACCTGCTCGGTCAAAAATGCCTTCTTTGGGACATTCGTCCTCCTCTTGATAGTGACCAAGTCCTTTAAAAACTTGGCATATGATGGCACTTGATGGATGGCATCCAAAAATGGGATATTGATATGGACTTGCTTGAATACCTCCAAAATTTCTTCATACTTCCCTCCTTTCTTGGGCGCCTGTAATCTCTCGGGGTAAGGCGCTCTAGGTACAAACGACCTAGGAGGGTCTTTCTCAGTAGGTGTGGCTGTAGATGGCTCAGCATCTCTCTTCTCTGTGTTGCCACTCCCTTGCCCTTGCTGCATAGCAGGGCTCTCTTCTACTTGATTGTCCACTTGTCTCCCAGACCTCAGTGTGACAATCGACTGTACTTGTTCCTCCCCGTGCGTAGGAGTTGATGAACTCTCAACCATAAATTGTCCTTTTGGGTTTTGCACGGGCTGACTGGGGAACTTTCCTTTCTCTCTCTCACCCAAGTGGCTTGCAATTTGCCCTATTTGACTCTCCAGCTTGGCAATTGCTTGGGTGTTTACCATTGTTGCACTCCTCACATCGCTCATATTTTGGCTAGTCGCCTTCATGAATTCCTTGAGGGTGTCCTCAAGCGACTGTGAAACTGGCGCTGGTGTTTGAGCGGGTGCATGGTAAGCAGGTGAAGGTGCTGGATGGGCAGAACGACCATGATTAGGAATTTGTGGGGCAAATCCGGGAGGATATTGATTTTGAGCATGATGAGAGGATCCTCCCTGATTCATTGGTTGGTTCTGTCTCCATGAAAAATTTGGGTGGTTCCGCCACCCTGGATTGTACGTCTCAGAGTACGATCCATTTGACTGCCTTCGAAAGTCATTGAAAGCATTTACTTGTTCCATAGGATACTCGGCACAAGCCGGCATTGATGGGCAATTCTGTGCTAGATGCATGGGACTAGCACAGATGGAACAGCTTTCAACATTGAATGTGTTGGCAGCATTAATGGATTGGCTCACAGTGAGAGCGTCAATCTTCTTAGTTAGGGCATCTAACTTTATCCTCAAATCAGCGTCCTCTCTGACCTCATAGATGCCTCCCCTCTTAGGAGCACGAATGGACTTATCTCGACAGCTTGAAAAATCCCACTGCTGTGAGTTGTCGGACAACTTGTCCAACGCCATATATGCTTCGTCTCCTGTCAGACTCAAGAATGCCCCCCCATTCATAGACTCGATCATGCTACGGTTGGGTTGAGTCAACCCTTGGTAGAAGAATTGAACGAGTCTCCACTTCTCATATCCATGTGGAGGGCATCTGATCAGTAACTCTTTAAAGCGCTCCCAGCTTTCAGAGAACTTCTCATCCTCGTCCTGAGTGAAAGAGCTAATCTCCTTACGGTACTCATTCACTCTAGACATTGGGAAAAACTTATGGTAAAATTTGCTAAGTAGGTTTTCCCAAGATGTGATAGATCCGGACGTGTTGGAGTCCAACCACGCCCTAGCTCTATCGTGAAGGGAGAAAGGGAAGAGTCGAAGATGGACTGACTCCTCAGAGAAGTTCTGGAATTTGAATGTAGCACAAATGTCTTTGAACTTCTTCACATGACTATAAGGATTTTCAAGATCTAAGCCATGGAATGAGGGTAGGAGTTGGATAACATGTGGCTTCAAATCAAAGTGTGTGGCATTGGTTGGTGGCAACACTATGCAGGAAGATGAATTAGTCGCAACGGGTGCGAACAAATCCCTAAGGGATGTAGTGGAGTCCACGTTCCAAGCTCTAGGTTGCTCTACATGTTCAGGTTGATTAAAATTTTCTCCCATCTCAACAGTCTCTCTCTCAACTAGTGCTCTTTTCTGCCTCCTAAGAGTTCTTTCTAAGTCGGGATCTAAATGTGTCAAATCTAAGTTCAAGGATCTCCGACCAAGCATACACTAACAGAAAAATAGTGAGATACTAACCAGCAGAAGCAACAGAATAAATCAAACACAAAACTCAAAATTTTTTTTTTTTTTTTTTTTTTTTTAAATTAAATTAACTAGTAGAAAAATAAAATCAATTCAGACCAAAAATTTTCACAAACAAAACAATTCCCCGGCAGCGGCGCCAAAAACTTGTTGTGAGTTTTTAATTTACTCGCAAGCGCACGAGTCGTTTGCAGTATAGCGTTGTGCAAGTGCGAGGTCGAATCCACAGGGAATTGCGTTGTGAAAATATAATTTTTAATCTAAACTAACTCTATTTTAACCTAGTTCCAAATTTCAGAATGATATTGCAAAATAAATTAAAACTAAATTAAATTGATTTAAAAACTAATAATAAAAAGCACTAAGGTTTCCGAATCCACCCCACCGAAGTTAAGCATACATGTTCTAAAAATATAGCCTATCAAAACATTCTATGAATCCAACTATAAGACAAAAAACAAAGAATATCCCAACTAAACCAAAAGCACCCGATGTATCCGCTCTTAACAAATCACAAAGGGAATCCAATTTAATCGAAAAGCATTCAATGTATCCATCAGATGAAACACAAAGAAAATCCAACAGACAATTTAAACTCAATCAATTATAAGATTAACTCAAATAATTGACAGAACATTTATACTAAAAATTGTCAGATTTGTACAAGCAAATCTGAACTACTACGCCAAACAACGGCGGGGCTTCATCTTCAACCTTAGCTGAAGAGTCTAGCCACTCATAACTATAAAACTATAATAACAAGTGCTAAACATTTAAACTAAAACAACTGAATATAAAGAAATAAATAAACAACTTTACATGGGAGAAATTCCACTCGCTGACCGGCGGCGCTTCCCCTCGTGGTAGCAATGCCTTCGGGATCCACCAGAATGCTGACGGATGTCCACCGGTAAACACCAAAGTGGCTCAGGAATTGTACATTGGATTATGAAGCCAAATGGTGTTTATATAGGGGAAGACCCGGAGTAAAACAGGTTGCAGAAACGATGTGGGATACAGGCCCGTGTGCGCTCGATCGCAGTGTGGTGCGATCGATCGCAGGTACGATCGATCGCATGTCTTGTGCGCACGATCTCATGTGCGCTCGATCGCATGTCTGTTGCGATCGATCGCAGATGCACTGATCTTCCAATATTTCGATGTGGGATGTTGACCTTGCGCTCGTTCAAAGGCAGGTGCGCTCGAGCGCTGGTGCGCTCGATCGCATGTCTGTTGCGATCGAGCGCAATGTCTCCAGAAGCTTCAAATCAACCTGAAATGCTGCACTTTCTCCACAAAGCTGTAAAAACACACAAAACACAAGAAAAACGTAAAATAGAGTAAAATAATACTAACTAAGAGCATAACAAATATAAGTTAAGGGTCTAAAATATGCAATATTTTAGACTCATCAGTCTGTCCACTGCTTCTCTGCTTCGTCTACTCGCCTTTTAATGCCTTGTAAGATCGTTCGGTTGGTAACTTCGGCTTGTCCATTTGCTTGAGGGTATCCAACCGAAGAGAAACGATGGTCAATGTGTAATTCATCGCAAAATGTTTTGAACCGAACACTGTCAAACTGTTTGCCGTTGTCTGTCACTAACACTTGTGGTACTCCAAACCGACATACGATTGATTTCCACACGAAGGCTCGGGCTTGAAAGTCCGTGATGCTGGCCAAGGGTTCAGCTTCTACCCATTTTGTAAAATAATCAATTGCAACTATGAGGTACTTTCTTTGGCCGGTTGCTCCGGGAAAGGGTCCGAGAAGGTCCATTCCCCACATAGCGAAAGGAAGTGGACTGACTATTGGTGTCAAAAGGTTTGCTGGTTGACGTGGCACAGTGGTATACCGTTGACAGCTTTGACATTTGGTCACCAACTCCATGGCTGCTTCCCTTATCTTCGGCCAATAGTATCCTTGACGAAGGATTTTGAACGCCAAGGCACGTCCCCCGAGGTGATTTCCACATATACCTTCGTGGACTTCTCGGAGGGCATAATTAGCTTCGGTCGGGTCAAGACACTTCAAGAAGGGCGTTGTCAACCCCCGCTTATACAGGTGATCATCCAGAATGGCGTATCGGGCAGCTCGAGACACAATCTTTCGGGCTTTGCCTTTGTTATCGGGAAGAATACCGTCACGTAGATATTCCAGGATAGGACTCATCCATGTTCTCTCACCAACCACGGGTAAGACCATTATTTCGTCGATACTGGGCACGGCTAGGGTTTCGAGGTAGACTGCTCGTTTGGACTCGAGCTGGCAAGATGAAGCAAGCCGGGCCAATGAGTCGGCCTTCGTATTTTCTGCCCGCGGAATCTGGTTTAGAGAAAATACTTCAAACTGCTCAGCTAATATCTTTGCTGCTGCTAGGTAACAAGCGATTTTTTCTCCTCGGGCCTCGAATTCACCGTTCACCTGGTTCACCACTAGGAATCGCTATATACATGTAAATTTTGTACAGATATTACCTTGGCTAATTTCATGCCTGCGAGTAAAGCTTCATACTCGGCTTCATTGTTCGACATTAGAAATCTGAACCTTAGGGCGTACTCACTGGCGAAGTTATCGGGACCGCTCAGAATGAGCCCGGCTCCGCTTCCAGAGTCAGTGGAGGATCCATCCACATGAAGGGTCCAACGTAAAAACGGGCTCGATTGACTAACATCCTGCGGGGATTCTTCTTCCGTGATTGGTAAAGTAGTTTCTATGACAAAATCAGCTAGGGCTTGTGCTTTGATAGCTGTCCGAGGCTGATAACGGATATCGAACTCTCCCAACTCTATTGACCATTTGACCATTCTACCGAAAACATCTGGCTTGTGGAGTATTTGTCGAAGAGGCTGGTTGGTGAGGAGAGTGATGGTATGGGCTTGAAAATAGGGTCGAAGCTTCCGGGCCGAAATCAACAAGGCATACGCCATCTTTTCCGCCAGGAGATATCTTGTTTCGGCATCGTGAAGTACCTTGCTGACATAATACACCGGCTTCTGTGTGCCTTCTTCTTCTCGTATTAAGACGGAGGCCACCACTTCGGGCCCAGCCGAAAGATACAAGAAAAGTTCTTCGCCGACTACTGGTTTGGTAAGCACGGGAGGTGTCCCCAAATACATTTTCAGCGACCCGAAGGCTTCTTGACAAGCTTCGTTCCACACGAAGTTCTGGGTCCGACGAATGGCTTTAAAAAAGGGAAGGCACTTCTCGGCAGATTTCGACATGAATCGGCTGAGGGCCGCTAGTCTTCCATTAAGGCGCTGGACTTCCCTCACGGTCTGAGGTGGACTCATGTTAAGAATAGCATCGATCTTTTCTGGATTGGCTTCTATACCTCTATGGGTGACCAGGAAGCCGAGGAATTTCCCCCCAGTGACTCCAAAGGCACACTTTGTAGGGTTCAACTTCATGTGATGATGGCAGAGGATATCAAAAGCTTCTTGGAGATCGGCCTCGTGGTCTTGTGTTTTGACGCTTTTGACCTGCATGTCATCCACATATACTTCCATATTCCGACCAATCTGCTCTTTGAATATTTTGTTTACTAACCTCTGGTAAGTGGCCCCGGCATTTTTCAAACCGAATGGCATGACCCTATAACAATAGAGGCCTTGATCTGTGATAAATGCCGGCTTCTCTTGGTCAGGCGGGTGCATGAGGATTTGGTTATACCCGGAGTAAGCATCCATGAATGTTAACAGCTCATGGCCGGATGTTGTGTCAACGAGTTGATCAATCCAGGGCAAAGGAAAACTGTCTTTCGGACAGGCTTTATTGAGATCAGAAAAGTCTATACAGATTCGCCATTTGCCGTTAGCCTTTTTTACCATTACAACATTAGATACCCAGTCTGGATACCTTACCTCTCGGATGAAGTTAGCCGAACGTAATTTGTCAACTTCTGCCCGAACAACTGCTTGTCGCTCAGGAGCGAACGACCTTTTCTTCTGGATGACCGGTTTATGGGTTGGATCCACACTCAAGCGATGCACGATGACATCTGGGCTAATTCCTGGCATATCTGCAGCAGTCCAGGCGAATAGATCTTGGTTTGCCCGTAGAAGGGCTAATAGAGATTCCTGAAATGTGTTGGACAGGTTGGAACCAATTTGAACAGTTCTGGTGCTATCTTCGCCGAGGGGGATCGTGAGTACATCTTCTCCGGGCCTACCTCATAGGTTGCTTGCTTCATCCCTAAGGTCATCCAGTTCAAGCGGTAGGGCTTCCGTCTTTTTATCCTTTATTGCACTGAGATAACAGGATCTGGCGATTCGTTGATCTCCTTTGATCTCGCTTACTCCGTCTGCCGTGGGGAATTTGATTTTGAGATGATGGGTAGAGACAACCGCTCGGAGTTTATTCAGCGTGGGCCATCCGAGTATCATATTGTAGGAGGAGGGTTGTCGAACAATTAACAAAGTGGAGTGTACGGTCATTGTTTGAGGTGCCGTCCCCTCAGTTACCGGGAGAGTTATGCTGCCTTCTGTAAAGATCGGTCCCCCTAAGAAGCCATAGAGTGGGGTAGAGACCAGCTCTAGATGTGCATCGCCCAGATGCATTTGTTGAAAGGCATCATAAAAGAGGATGTCGGCTGAGCTCCCGTTATCGACTAAGACTCGTCTTATCTCATGATTAGCCACAAGGAGTGAAATTACTACAGCATCGTCGTGTGGGATTTACACTCCTTCTAAGTCTTCGTCCGAAAAAGAAATAGTCTATCCGATCTTAGGTCGTTTATGAGGTCCAGCAACAAAGGCTATTGACCTAGCATAAGACCTACTACGAGCATGCGACCCCCCGCCAGCAGCGAGTCCTCCGTAAATGGTTTTAATAATCTTCGCCACGGGGACCTCCGGTTTTTTCTGGCTAGGCTCCCTATAACTTGGCCCTGGGCTCTTCCGTGCTGCCCTTGTAGGTCTGTTTCACTCATAAGGATGTTCAGGGCTTCTACGCGATCGTTCATCACATTTCTCCTGTCGTGGCCCGACGTATTCTTTTAGATGCCCCCGATTGATTAGGGCCTCAATCTGATTTTTTAAGGCCTTACATTCTTCCGTATCATGGCCGAAGTTTCTGTGAAATCTACACCAAGTATTTCGATCTGGGTTGAGATTCGGCGGCCTTGGGGGCCATTGCAAGAGGTCCCTGTCATGAATCTGCATCAGAATGTTGGTCTTGGAGGCATTCAGTGGTGAATAGCTGTGGATTTACCCCGGAGTTCTGGCTCTGGTTCCGTAGGATGCAAGAGTCCGGGATCTATCCTCAAAAGGCCTGAGGGTTCTGGGTTTCTCCTCGCGAAACGGCCGCTTAGAGGGTTCGCGGCCGGGACTGGTGGGGTCTCTCTTCCTTCTTTCCGTGTCTCCTTCGCGTTCTCTTCGGAATGCCTGATCATCTTCTGCCAGCATGTATTTTTCAGCTCGCGCCAAGACTTCATTCATATCCATAGGCGGACGTCTGATGAGTTTTGAACTGAAGAATCCGGATCTTAATCCATTTTTGAACGCCAAGAGCTGAACATTGGGATCAAGGTCTAGGATCTCCCAAGCTGCAGTGTTGAATCTGGAAATATAGGCGCGAAGCTTCTCTCCTTTTGACTGGACAATATTAAACAGAGACTCCGAAGTTTTCTTGGGTCCTTTGCTGCTGATGAAATACGAGGCGAAGGCATAGCTTAGGTCTTTGAAGGTGCGAATACCTCCTGGTTTCAAGCGGGAATACCACGTCCCAGCCGCTTTCTCGAGGGTTAATGGGAATGCTCTGCACATCACAGGGTCCGAATGTCTATGGAGGGTCATTGTGGTTCGGTAGTGCTGGAGATGGTCCAAGGGATCGGTGGATCCATCGTAAAGTTTGATTTGTGGCATCTGGAAATTTAGTGGGAGGGGGGCGTCAAGGATTTCCTGTATGAAAGGTGGGTCCTGTACATCGAGATCATCGCTAATACTATGGCCGCGTTTTTTAAGCGCCTCATTAATTCGTCCATCTATGTCCTCGATCCGTTTGCCAAACCCTTTGCTGTTCTTGGGCACGGGACTCTCTCCGAACTTGGCTGGGGGAGGTGAGTGGGTCGCCGAGTAGACATCCGCTGGTGGGTGGCGGGCAGTGGAACCGTTGGGACCTGGTTCCTGCGACGGGAGCGGCAGCGTCTGCTGAGGTCTCCTGCGAACTTCGGCCGCCAGATCGGCCACTAGATGTGCGAGCTCTGCGAATTGCGCCTGAAGCGTGCCTTCATTCGGGTGAACCTCGGGTTCGGCTGAAGAACTGGCTCCCGACCGTAGCACGCGAGAGCCTAGATCCCTGGCGGGTGTTTTTGGGGGCATGCTAACAGATGAGTTCTTTAGACTTCTTCGCTGTTACTGTCAGCGAGAGATGTGGTTTCCCACGGACGGCGCCAATCTGTTGATGCCAAATACGTGTGTTGCTGAGCTGGAGGTTAGGCTGTAGAAAGTACCTGCACAGGGAAAGGGATAGTAGCTATTGGGGTCGACGGAGGGGATGCCTCCGAGGATGCTCCGACACTTAAGTTAGAGAAAGCTCAAAGTATCTGTGTTTAAAACTGAAAAACTAACTGTCTTTCGGACTGCTTACCAAGTCCTTTTTATAGAGTTTCGGAGGCGGTGGTGTTCGGAGGCGGTAGTGGGCCAGGGCGGCTGTGACAGGATATCCCAACTGGGTTGGGTAATGATGCCTATGAGGCCCAGCTAGGAAGCTGAGAACCGTTCAGTAGGGCTTTTGCCTTGCTGGCTTACTCCAGAGCCGTCTATGCGTTAAGACGGTGTTTAGACCTGACGTCCCAACTTGGTTGGGTAATGATGGTCCGGAGGGCGGTGGTGACGTGGGGGCCCAACTGGGGGCCAAGATGCCCTGGAGGGCGGTGGTGACGTGGAGGCCCAGCTGGAGGCAATGATGCCCTGAAGGGCGGTCATGACCTGGAGATCCAACTGTCTGGGCCTGGATTGTCCGCGTGTCTCTTTGAACTCTGAGATCACGATGACCCACGTGTTGTCATCCTATAGGAGAGTCGTATTTTGGTAGTGTCACTTTCATCGTTGCTGTGATGAGCATTCTTTACTACGTCTCTGACCTCTGCCACCGTTCTCACTCTCATACACGCAAAAAACTCAAAAAAGGTAAACAATTAAAGGTACTACCGTTTGGTTTAGATTTAATTTCAATTCATTTTTTTTTGCTTTCAAAATAGTTTTTTCATTGAATTATTTATAAAATAATAATCAAAAATTATTTAGTTTTTAACAAAATAATTGTTAAAACAATTATCGTATCGAGTTTGTTTTGGCACAAAAATTCAATTTTTTTAAAACAACTTTTAGTTTTTTTAAACTGTTTTTGGAAAAAACATTTCTGATTCTTTCGTTTTTCCAAAAATTGTTTTTCTACCGATGGTTGGCTTAACTTCTTGAGAACAGGAACCGTTCTAAAATCATTCCTTTTGTTTGTGTGGTTAATTTGTGCTTATTAGACGGTAGAGATTAAGGTGAGGATGGACTGTGAAGGGTGTGAGAGGAAGGTGAAGAAATCAGTGGAGGGCATGAAGGGAGTGACCCAAGTGGAAGTGAATCGCAAACAGAACAACCTTACTGTGATTGGGTACGTGGACCCCAACAAGGTGCTGCACCGTGTAAGGCATCGAACGGGGAAGAAGGCTGAGTTCTGGCCCTATCTGCCGTACGATGAGGTGCCTCACCCTTATGCGCCTGGGGTCTATGACAAGAAAGCCCCACCTGGGTACGTGCGAAACGTGCTCGAGGACCCCCAAACTTCATCTCTCGGGCCTGCCAGTTCTTTCGAAGTCAAGTATACAACTGCCTTCAGTGATGATAACCCAAATGCGTGTGCTATCATGTGACAATCTGTTGTTGAATTGGGGAGTGCAAGTTTGTGTACATATTGTGTATAAACTAGAGTTGTTCTTGTAGATTTGATCTTCAATTTGGAGGAATGATCATGAAGGTGTCTCTCTCATGTCTCGACAAATGGATACTGTTTGCATTTTGTTGGAATGGATTCTAGAAGTTAAAAGAGAGCACTAAACTTTTCTATTTTGGTGGGAGTGATACTTCCATAAATTAAAAGATAATAATTCATAATCTCCATTGGAGGAATACTAATGAATAAATTTGAAAGAAAAATCAATACAACCAACTTTTACAATCATTTAATAATAATTATTTATGGATTATTAATATACGTTATCTAATGATACTACAATCAACTCATGAATTTAACTGAATCGACTTGTATTAATATTTAATAATCTAAAGTAAATAATTATTACTAAACTATCATACTGAACCACTAGCTTTTCACGAACTTTGTAATTAGTTTTTGGTGGGTGTATAATCACAAATCGAAAAACATACTTGGCACATAAAAATGTCATTTATGGAATTTAAAGTGACAACGGAGGATTATGATGTTATTTAAGATCTTCTTAAAGTTTGTTTAAATTTATCAAGATAATTTTTTTTGAACTATTTAAACAAACTTACTTAAATCAAGTTTTAAAAAGATTTCAATGTGTTTTTTCTTTTTATTTTTTTATATTAATTTGTAAACCTCTCGCGATGGAGAAATTCTTAATTGGACCGAGTGCAAATATCTTAATTTGAGATTTGCATTGATCGGTAATTTTTGAAAATTTTACTAATAATATCTGACATACACTTTTGTCATTGTTAATGAAATTCAAAAAATTTATCAATCAAATTTTCAAACTAGGCCCGATGCAACTAAGAATTTTTCCTAAGATAGGCTTTCAGTGTACAAACATGAATAAAGGTTGTGTGCTATTGACAACCATGAACAGAGTTCAAAGAGAACATGAACAAAAATGACTATACAAGAAACTTAAAATTGATAGAATTTATAAATAAATTTTACACGTGAGTTTATATAAAATTAAAATGAAAAAACTATCCTTATTTAAGTAATCTTTTACATCTTTGTTTTTTTTTCACTCTCACTTGAGAAATTTCATTTAGGATTTTACCTATAAAATCCACTTACTCAAATTTTAAGTAAAAAAATACAACCACGATAATTAAATAAATAAAATAAACAAATAGCAAAAACAACATTAAATAATATGGTTCGGTAATTTCTTTGCTTACGTCTATTAACAAATCTACTACTTTATTAATCTTCAATTACAATTTGACGATCCAAAACCTTAATACACCACTCAAAACTTTCAACCTAGCTTAAGTAATAAAGCCTGTATACTAAAATTATAGTGCGTCTCAAGCCTTTTCTAATACTCCATTTATATAGAAGATATTTTTTTTAATATTATTAAAAAAATAACAACAACATTAGAACTCCGGATACTTAAGTAAAATTTATGAAATGAATTGAATTCTTATTTATTTCAAACACAAAATTTATTTTACTGCTTAAGTAAATTTATACCAAACATAAAAATTCATTCGATTTTATTTGCAAATAAATTTTAATTTTGATTCATTTAAAAATAAAATATGAATTATAATTTTAATTCATTTGAAAATAAAATTCAAAAGCAGAGAGGTAATTATCATTATTCTTTATGAGCGGTCCAGATCAACTTTGATATGTTCAACCGCGGAGATTTTAAGAAGAACATATTCCTCACTATATCGGGAGCACGGGATCACGTCGACCAGAAGACTTGAAAGGCAGTTGAGACTCGACGGGCGTACTGTAAGAGGCAAGTCAAACGCAACATCTATAAGCATTAAAACCGTCTTATGTCTTTTGAGAGAGGGAGAAAAAGCAAAGCAGAGTTTAGAGAGAAAGGAGAGAATAATATGATCGCAGACGGAGTGGAAGACGAAGAGAAATGGCTCGCCGCAGGAATTGCCGGCCTCCAGCAGAACGCCTTTTACATGCATCGCGCTCTGGTAACACTGTCACTCTCTTTCTAGGCCCTTGTTTGTTTATAGGGAAAGACCGAGGGAAAGGAACATTCCTTTTTCATTTATCGTATTTGTCAAAGAAAAAAAGAATGAAAAATCAAGCAGAGAGTGAATTTGTATAGAGAAACCCTAATTGTGGCTTAATGTTCAAAATTTTAATTTCTCTCAGGACTCGAACAATCTCAAAGATGCTTTGAAGTATTCTGCTCAGATGCTAAGCGAGCTACGGACTTCCAAGCTTTCTCCTCACAAATACTACGAACTATGTGAGTTGTTCTGTGATCTGATCTCTCTGTGTTGAATCGAGGAAATCGATTTTGGTTTGAATTTCCGATCCATATTTCGGATTCCAAGAATAAACATGATAGATTATGGGTTTGTGATTTGTAATTGATGGTCCAGATATGCGAGCATTTGATGAATTGAGGAAACTAGAGATGTTTTTTAAGGAAGAGGCTCGGCGTGGCTGTTCTGTCATTGAGCTGTATGAGCTGGTGCAGCATGCGGGCAACATATTGCCCAGATTGTAAGTGAGAATCTATATTGAAGTCTGTTTTCTTTCTCTATGTTGGGTTCTAATTGTCATGATACAAATTCATGCACTGTGTATGAACTGGCGGGTGAAAAGTTTAATATGTGCAATTTATGATAATTTGGAAACGGGTGTTAATGTGTTATATACTCGTGTGGATTCAATTTGTGCTATTTCTGTAACAGTAGTATGTTTAATGATACTGAGGATGGTTTGACTCGTGTCTTTTTGGTCCTCACGTCTGTAAGTTAAAGCTCTAGAATTCTTCAAGCTTGTATGACCTGAAGCATATATGTTGAAGCTGCTGAAGAGGTATGAGAACACTGAAACAAGGTGAATTGAACATTGTGCATGGATTTGCTGTCGTTTATTTATTGGTTGGATAAGGTGAATTTTATTCATTCAAAAAACACAATTACACAAAGCAGAAATCTGCTACATAAGAGTCAAAGGGAAAACTAACAACGAGCTAAAAATACCCCAGTTAGTAACAAAATTTTTGTAAGCAGAGCTGCTAGTCCAGCCACTAAATCCCTGCAACCTATCGCTTACATTCATAAGAATGTTTTAAAAACAAAATCTTAATTATGGAAAACTCCTTGGTGTAAACAATTGTTCCTTTCTTCCAAATGTGATAAGTGCAAGCATTCCAAGACAACTTCAGAAGTAGGACTGAGAAGGATCTGCCCTTTTTAAGTGCTTCACTGCCCAATCCAGCTCTTTCCTCTAATTTCCAATGCTTACTCTTTGAAAATTAGCTTTCAACAGGATTTGGTTCTAAAGGAGATTAAAACAACAACATGAGAAAGAAGATATGCTCTCTTTTTCTGGAAAATAATTTCAGATAATGCAATTGCAATCCCCATTGAGCTTTCGTAGCTCTAGTAGATAATCTATCCAATACTGCTAACCAGCTGATGAAGCAGTGCTTAAGAATAGAATTAGAAAACCAATAGTAGATAATGCCAAGCAATCTTAGGCTTCTTTGTCTTATTGCATCGCAAGTAGCTTTTGTTATAGTTTATGGTAAAGATCTATGATCACATAAATTTAATTTGTAAAGATCCAACTAAACTTAGTTTTCTACTTAATTATATATATATATATATATATATATATATATATATATTTATCCTTTTGTAGATTAAACTTTATTCTTTTGGATCTTTGCAAGGTTTATGGACCGGGCTTTATATAGCCCACATAACTATCATTACCAAAACTAGGTCGTTTTATTAAAAGAGGACACATGGAAAAAGCTGGTCTTATGTTTGAAAGAATCCATTAGACATATATATAAATAGATGTTTTATGTTGATGAATGCTGGACAAGCACAAAAGATGCTTCTCTTTCATAGGAGAAGGGATTTTAGATGAATAGTTAGAGATCCTATTGCTTGGGAGTTGAGTGACAGCGTTTTATATTGGGAAGTGAGAGGCTGGGAGCCCCATGGTTTATGAATGACAATGGGATCCGGGAGCTGTAGAGAGGGAATTAATGGTGCAAGTTGGAAGCTCCTAAAGGAATAATGTTTTTTTTTTCTTTTTTATGTTTATTAGGCTGGAACCATGAATTGAATATATATGTCCAATCTAGTTAGGCAGAGAAAGGTTTTGATCTTGATGCTAATAGAGGATTGTTTGTGCAAAGTGTCTTTGTTCTCTTAAATGTCAATAGTTGTCTGTCATACCTTGTCAAGCTTATGTCACTTGTGATGACCATCCCTGTTAGTATTCTTATTTCTGCCACTAGCATGTAAAAGTAGAGTAAAATGCTTGTTCTATGCAGAGGGAGTAAATTAAAATCGTATAGGCTGTTTTCTTCTTGTTTCTTCAATTGTATTCTAGTAGTTTCAGAGTAATTATGGTATTTTCCTTATAAAAAGAAACTCTTAAATTTTTAAGTAGCGATACCTAAGATTAGCACTTGTGTTTTGTCTAGATATGCTGTTTGCAATATTCAGTTTAGACACATGACCATGCATACATTATTAATCTTAGTTCTTATTTTCCTTTTTTTTTCTTAAAAAAATTATCTGATGGTTTTCTTTTGATCCTTGTCAGGTATCTCCTCTGTACTGTAGGATCTGTATATATCAAATCTAAGGAAGCTCCTGCTAAGGACGTGCTTAAAGATCTCGTTGAAATGTCTCGTGGCATTCAACATCCTTTACGTGGTCTCTTTTTGAGGAGTTATCTTTCTCTAGTTAGTAGGGATAAATTGCCTGACATTGGCTCCGAGTATGAAGGGTAAGGGCTTAGATGGTCATTTTGTTTTCCATTTTACTTTTTGGTGGAATATTATCTATTTTGGTTGTTGAATGGTGAGTAAATTTGGTGATCTAGAGATTTATGGAGATAATTGGTATCAGCAGGGTCAGTCAGTTTGAACTTTTTTAGTCTGCATCTCCTTAGTAGATGCAACTAGCGTGGCTGACCCTCAGTGGCAAGGATGTCCATCTTGCTTTCTTCAATTGTATCAGAATCGTGAAAATTGAATCACATCAAAAGTTGTTGATATTGCCATTTTGTTTTGGTATATAATTGGCTAACTCTTTCTATTATTCCTTTTAACTACTCATTCATGTTGGTTGATGAAATTTTTTGTTGTATAATCCTATACTTTCAATCTTTAAGTGGTTGGGATTAGACCTGATGTGTGGATAGCTGTCCTGACTCTTGCAGGGATGCTGACACAGTCACAGATGCTGTGGAGTTTGTACTACAAAACTTTACTGAGATGAACAAACTATGGGTGCGGATGCAACATCAGGTTGGTTGAAATATCTATTGACTGTTCCTGCTCTCATGTTTGGCATGCACATACCAGAATGCTTGCATGTCATGAAGGTAAAAGTATATCATGAGGGCATGGTTTCTGGTCATGCAGGTGTTATAGTGCTTGTGAATCATTCATACTCTTAGCGATCCTGAGCTGAGGCTTGCTGTCGGGCTTTCTGGTCTGCAGGGACCTGCCCGGGAAAAGGAGAAGCGGGAGAAAGAAAGGAGCGAGCTACGTGATCTTGTAACATCAGTAACCTGTAACTGGTTAATTTAACTGCAACAGTATTGTCTACCATATTCATTATATGCTGATAAAGGCCTTCCATCTCACCACTATTTATTAGGTTGGGAAGAACCTGCATGTACTCGGTCAGTTAGAAGGTGTTGACCTAGATATGTACAAAGACTCTGTGCTTCCTAGGGTCCTGGAGCAGGTCTGATATAGTTCTCTCTCTCTCTAACTGTCTCTCGGTCTCTTTCTCTCTGCCCCTCTCTTCCTCCCTCTTCAAGTTTATGTATGTGAGTTTCACTTCTCATTCAACAATTGATTCTGAATTTCAATCATACAGGTTGTCAATTGTAAAGATGAGATTGCACAATTCTACCTGATGGATTGCATTATTCAAGTCTTCCCTGATGAGTACCATCTCCAAACTCTTGAGATATTGTTGGGTGCCTGCCCACAACTTCAGGTAGCTGCAATGTTGCAATTATGAGTTAACATACCTCTTTTTTCCTGATTAATGCAACTACAAGCATTATATTATTAGCGCTCATGATATATTAGTAAACATCAGCTCATTTGTATCTCTGAACTTTTGAACCTAATTCATGATGTCAACTTTGTCCTCGCACTTCTTCGTATCATTGTGTTTTTCAGCCATCTGTTGACATCAAGACAGTGCTATCACAATTGATGGAAAGGCTCTCAAATTATGCTGCCTCAAGTACAGAAGTGTTGCCTGAGTTCTTGCAAGTAGAAGCGTTTTCAAAGTTGAATAATGCCATTGGAAAGGTAAGTGTTGCATTTTAACCTTGAAGATCTAAATTGGAAATTGAAACTTAGTTGACTGTGACTGAGAGGTGTTACAGTGTCTGAAAATTTTCACTATTTAGTTCCTATGGAATGACAAAATTTGCTGAAATAAAACACTGCTAGTTGCAACAGCAAACCAGAATTCACTTCTCTTCTTTTTCTTTAGTCTTCTTCTCTCCTTGCCCACCTTCCCCTCATCTCTTATGTGAGTTGGACAATAGATGAGCAAAAGGTGTTCAATAGATATGAAAAATTTATAGTTTTAAAGGCAGAAGTTAACTGGAGTTCTAGATGGAATATCATTTTTGCGTAACTTGAGGTATTTAAAAACACCAACATGTGGGCATCCACGGAGTTGCTCTCCTGTCTTGATATCTGTTTTTAGGTGCATCCTGTGCAACACGTTTATTGATGGCATAAATGCTAAGCTGCTATGTGAATGCTATAGTGTTTCCCTGTTAGTTATCTTTTTCACTTGCTTTGATAAGTTGTTTGCGTTGAGTTTCTCCAGTGATCATTGTATCATTGCTGCTATTGTCTAGGAGTTTCCTTGTCGGCTCATGTTTTGTTCTAAGCAAATTCTTCTATTACAATTATGCAGGTGATAGAAGCACAGGTAGACATGCCTATTTACGGAGCTGTAACTTTATACTCATCTCTTCTTAAATTTACTCTCCATGTCCACCCTGATCGGCTTGATTATGCAGACCAAGTGTTGGTATGTTTTCTTTCCAAACTGCTCTGAAATATGCACAGTAAGTGTTAGGTTTGTATTTATGGGTTTACTGCTCAACTAGGATTTGCTGATATAATCCCTTACCTTTACATGGTGTACTTATCGTTACTTTCTCAGTCTCTTTTCTCCCTGCCAATGAATTGTTAAAAGACATGGATGAATGAACACTGGTCTGGAAGGAGCATTGTTTCTGAACTTTATTGGATAAATTTAGTGGAGACTATAAGAAACCAAACTTATTGAAAGAATTATATAGGGATGTTATCTTTCAATGAACGAAAAAGAATTCCACTTTTTCTATTTTATATTAAAAGTGTTTTGGTAGAAACTACCAGCTGTTAACAAATCCTTAAAGGTTGGAAGAAATATTTTATAATTCATGTCGTAGCTGCAAATTTTTGTTGCAGCTTGTCACAAATATGGCTGGCCAAGCTGTCCCACATCAGTGCAGTATATTAAGAACTTCATGGTTTAAGGAACAGATGACAGGATAAGCTATCGTTTTTTTTTTATTCAGAAAATTTTATAGAAGCATATGAGCATTTTTCAAATAAACAAACTTACAGCATAGGGCCTTTTTCCAATTTTAATATGAAATTTACGAGTTCTAAATATACTGTCTGTTTATTTGAATAAATTAATTTGAAAAAGAATGCATGTCTCAATTACTTTATGGGTTCTCTCATGCCTGCATTATCTCTGAGGCCATTACCAAAAACACAGGATTATAAAGGTTAACATCTTTAATCAGAAAATGTTCAATAATCATAAGGTCTTCTCGGCTGTTATCAAAGGTACAGTACTGTATTATGTATATATATTGGACTTCTTGAGACATATTTCATATGTGCAGTAGCATGTCTTAATTGATGTGTATTATGTTGTTGCCCCTTTGGCGGGATCAAGTAACACATTTGAATTATAGGTGCAACATATATATTTTTGGAATTTCGGTTGGAAGTGGAATGATCTTGATAGTTTAATCTTTGTAAAATCAAATAATATCATGTGTCTTTTAACTGCTTCTTTAATTTTATGCAAATGGGTAAACTCTTCCCTTGTTGAGTTTCATATAGCAATATAATCAGGTTTGTTGTAGGTTTTATGGGCACCTGTTTCAAAGAGGGTTATAAATGAAGTTCCACCCAGGGGGTAATTTTTCTTTCCTTTATTCTTCAGGGAGCATGTGTTAAGAAACTCTCTACTAAAGGAAAGCTTGAAGACAACAAAGCAACGAAACAGATTGTTGCACTTTTAAGTGCCCCATTAGAGAAATATAATGATATTGTCACTGCCTTGAAGCTTTCAAACTATCCCCGTGTCATGGAATACCTTGACAATGAGACAAATAAAGTCATGGCAACTGTTATAATTCAAAGCATTATGAAAAACAACACTTGTATTTCTACTTCTGAAAAGGTATGTTTTCTTCCACTGTTTACCTTGTTCTTTCAAATGTTCTTTATATTAATATGCTTTGTTCCCCCCTTGTGTTTTGCTAGGTTGAGGCATTGTTTGAATTGATAAAAGGGCTTATTATGGATTTGGATGGGACACTTCATGATGAGGTTGTTTGAATTTTTTTTTTTCCTGTCATCATATTTATGCTATGAAAAATGGTACTAATGACTCTTTGTTTTAACACTTTTGTTTCTGAATTCTTAGTGGTAAAAACTAAAAAGGTTCACTCAGGCTGTTATGCTTCATTCTTAATCCTAGCCATTGGAAGAATATTTTCCTCGTAATTTTTATTATGGTTTCAAACTGAACTGTACTGTTTCTCATTGAGATGCCTTTATAACCATTTTCCTTTTACTTTTAGGTTGACCAAGATGATTTCAAGGAGGAGCAAAATTCTTTTGCACGTCTTATTCAGATGTTATATAATGACGATCCAGAAGAGATGTTTAAGGTATTTGATTTGGTGAAAACATTCTGGCACGTCGGTTCTCACATATGTATGAGAAGTGTTGATCTCCTATATTTTGTGTGCTTCTATTGGGTTTTCCAAATGGAATTCATAGATATTATCTCTGGCTGAATGATCTTTTTTTTCTTTCTGAAATGTATGAGATTCCTTTTTTCTTCTATGACGTGTATCTAATTATGTGTTTTATGTTTTCGGAGTGAATAGTACATGTTCTTATCTTAGAATTTTGTTGTGGAGGTGGAAGGTAAATGGGTAGCTACGATGTAGATTTTTAACCTTGCGTATCTATTTAGATTGGAGTTAGTTGATTGACCGAATACTTACGAATTAAATCAAGTGTGCTCTAGTATGATGTTTCGGTCTCAAAGCTTTGTTATCTTTGTGAGTTAATTTTACCTTGTATTTTGCTAAGGTATATCCAAAATGTTTTCGTTGCAATAAAGCATGTTTGCATGTGTTTTTGCTTTCTCTTGTAAGCTTGGTTTTCTATCCCTTTTATAAAAGGTTTGTGCTTGAATGGTTTCTTATGTTAGGCGCAATCCATTAACTGAACTGCAGATATTCTGTACTCTGAGGAAGCACATCCTGACTGGAGGGCCAAAGCGTCTACCTTTCACTGTTCCTCCCCTTGTTTTTTCTGCTCTTAAGGTTTGCTTCTGTCTGTCCGATGTCCATATCTCTTGCTATATCACTTATGAATGTGTTATATTCACAATGCTAATCTTACGTTTGAGGATTTGAATATTGCTCTTGCCAGGGTTTAGTTTAACTTTTTTAAGGAGACACAGTAGAACCATTAAATAATGTTGGATCAACAATATGCAATCTTCTCCACCCCTCACTCTCCTTCTTTCCTCAACTTTTTTCACTGTGTCTGTTCCCCACGGTTTGATCAACTAAATGTCTGTTGAAATCATGCATTTTCATGTTTTGTGGTTAACTCATTGTGGCACTTATTTATTCACAGCTTCTTGTTTGTGATATGCAGTTAGTTAGGCGACTGCAAGGCCAAGATGAAAATCCTTTTGGAGAGGAGGCATCAGCTTCGCCAACGAAGATATTCCAACTTTTAAATCAGGCAAGTTCTCTTCATTATGTTGAAGTTATGGATAATTGACTGGTGCATACAAATGTCATTGGCCATTACTTTAGGCTTTGCTGAGTTGCGTAGAGTCCAACATTTGATAGAGGTGGCCACAAACCAAGCCGCACAGGAGCAGTTTGCTAGCGGCTCAATTTGGCTTGTATTTTTCGAGCTACGAGCCGAGCTCAAGCACAGCTCTAGAATCGTTTTATTTCTGAGCCGGCTTGGAGTTATGTTAAGTTACCAAAATGGTATGCCAGTGGTAGGGTTTGAACACTTGAACCCTTGACCTACAGTCGCACTTAATCGCTTAGCTAAGGATGAACTTGTGTTTCAAAGGGAGTCCAGATATACACAATTCTTGCTGGATACTTGGATTTAAAAATTTGAAAAACATATAAACATTGCCAAGTTCCCTAGGGGTTTTCTTAGCCTCCTCTCTCTCTCTGTGTCATGGTTATCAGAAGCGCAAGCGCCACAAGGTACACTCAGACACAAAGGGTACTTGAAGCCTAGGCACAAAGCGCAGGCGGGCGCCTGAGGAAGGCACCTGCACATTTCTGAAAAAATGTGTATAAAATGCTTTGAATACATATACCAGAGACTATATTAAGAAATATCATGGATTTTCAATTTGTAAACAACTAATCACTATTAATTTTATGCAAACACACTAAAATTCAGTACGAGACTGCCAATACCACAATGAAAATACCAACCGCAGTTCTAACTCAAAACATGCACACAAGTCACTAGTAGCTACTTAGCTTCTTTTTTCCCATTTATTTTATTTTCTGAGATCAGAAATGAGTTACTGACTGCGTATATGATTTTTGGATATGCGTACTTGAAACTTTTGTGGCTAAATTTTAATTGAGCAATTTAATTCAGAAATTTAATCAGGTCCACAACGTTGGATTTTTTCTAAAAGAAGAAGAAGAAGAAAAGTAACTCTAGCCATTTGAGAAGATGTAGCAGAGAAAGAGAGAAAACAGAGGGAGACTAGGGGAAGAAGTCCTGTTACTACGAATTCAAGTGGGTGAAGAATAGGTGTTGCTTCTTGAGAGTGTGAGAGAGTTGAGTGTTTGAGGTGCTGCTACTTCTAATTTCAATGTTTCTTTCTTTAGTTTCTAGGTTTATTTTTTATTTAATTGACCAGGTAAATGAATAGAATTGTTCCCATATGTTAACTTCACAATTTAATCATACACCCAATCAATAAATCAAAGACTTGAAATTTATCAAAAAAATAAAATAAATCAAAGGCTTGAAAGCAGATCCGGAACAAAAAACCAAAAAGGCACATAACATTTCCGAGGTGCGCCTAGGCCCTCGCCTGGCACCTGGGTGCCTAGGCCCTCGCCTCACAAAGATCACCTCTCCTGGGCTGCCTCAGACACAAGCCTTAGAGCCTCACTGTGCCTCGAGCCTAGGCGCGGCTGAGGCACACTTTTGATAACTATAGTGCATACCTATGAGTAAACGGATGCGTGAGATCTGAGCTGTGCATTGATCATGTCTGAAAAATTGAAAGGATGGCTGAGATCTGAGCAGAGTGCACAGTGGGCACGGTAGCCATGGGCTGAGATCTGAGCATCTGAGATTTTGAGCAGAGTGCATGGTAGGCACAGGCGATCTTGCGGTTGGAGTGCTTGCAAACAGTTGGCATGGGCAGAGTTGCTGAGAGCTGAGCATCTGAAGCTCGAGCTCGAATTGGCTCGCTGCTCACTGGAGCCCAAATTCAGATTGAGCTTCATCAACATTCAATAAGTCAAGCTCGAGTTTTCTTTTTTGGACTTGGGTCAAGCTCGGCTCAAAACCACCCCTAATGGGGATTGAATATTGTTGATGTTTTTTTTCTTGCAGTTTTAAATTAGAAAGAAATTCGTTTATTTTTTCCTTTTTTTGATAAGTAGAAAAAAGTTCGTTTGGAAGGTCCTATTTTAATTTATCCATCAATTTTTTTTACTATACATGGTAATACTGTCAGCTCTCTGTTTGCAGACTGTTGAGGCTCTATCTAATGTTCCAGCACCGGAGTTGGCATTACAGCTGTACTTGCAATGTGCTGAGGTACATAATGATGTTTGGTTTATTAGTATCCTGAGGAAAAATTGGCACTGTGTTTTTCTTTTCTAATTTGTATTTCAAGTTGATTTTTTTGTTAATCAGGTCGCAAATGATTGTGAATTAGAGCCTGTCGCGTATGAATTTTTCACTCAGGCATATATTTTGTATGAAGAAGAAATTTCGGTAAGTTGATTACGTAGCTAAGAATCAGTGTTGTTTCATATGGTTCAGTTAAAGTGCATGTAGAAAAAGAGTGATATCTATGATTTCTTTCATGCTTGCAAATTTTTGCTGTTGTAGGATTCCAAAGCACAGGTGACTGCATTACATTTAATTATAGGGACTCTGCAGAGAATGCATGTCTTTGGCGTTGAGAACAGGGATACTTTGACACACAAGGCCACAGGGGTATTTCTCGTAGCATTTCACTTATTTATGAACTTAGCTAAATCTGCTTCTACTGACACTGATATGAAACATTTTCCTTGTGCAGTATTCTGCAAAGCTTTTAAAGAAGCCTGATCAGTGCAGAGCTGTTTTCTCATGCTCACATCTCTTTTGGGTTGATGATCAGGACAATATGAAAGATGGTGAGAGGTATGATACCAAATTTTGTATATTGTTTATGTAATATGATCATGCTGGCAGATTTGCTCCTTACATATACACCAGTTGCTTTTTTCTTGAGCACTGCAAGTTCTGTTGGCTGATGTCAAATCATTCAGTGGAATTGAGCTTTGGATTTGAGGTCTTGAATTTTAGAATGCCCCCCCCCCCCCCAAAAAAAAAAAAAAAAAAAAAACCCACCTTTATCCGTCCGCATTGATGGAGGATAGGATTATTTGCTGCAGATGAGGGAGATAAGCCCTAGTGTTGTTGCATTCTGATTGCAACGGACCACACTTTTTATATGATTCATGAATGCTCTTTATCTGGAGACTGGTCTCATTTGGCAACATAGAGACTGTGATGTGCTATGAACTATGATCGTCTAGTTGACATACAGCATACTGGGGCTGTAGTGTCTACTTGAGGATATGAATGAAGTTTCTTGCTGGGGGTATTGGGTAGGAGGAGAGAGACAAGGAAGGGGAAGGTGGGATTTTGAGTGGTCACTCGTAATTAGTTTGTTTATTATTCATTGATTTATTTCATTCTTTACATGGATCTAGGGTCCTGCTTTGTCTCAAACGAGCATTAAGAATTGCAAATGCTGCTCAACAAATGTCAAATGCAGCGCGAGGTAGCACCGGATCGGTTACTCTTTTTGTTGAGATACTGAACAAGTAATACTTTCTTCCCTGATTGTACATCCAACGCATAATTATTCTTTTCGTTTTACTTGTTAAATTTTTCTTTCAATAATTATGGGCAACCTAACTTTGCTGTATTGCAGGTACCTCTACTTCTTTGAGAAAGGAAACCCGCAGATCAATGTTGCTGCAATCCAGAGTCTGATTGAATTGATTACAACTGAGATGCGAAGTGACTCAAGCACCCCAGATGCAGCTGCAGATTCATTCTTTGCCAACACCATGCGTTATATACAGTTCCAGAAACAAAAGGGTGGTGCAATGGGTGAAAAATATGAGCCTATCAAGGTGTGAATTGCTAGATGAACTGATTTCATTGTGTCGCCTCTATCATCTGAGAACTGCATACAAAATTTCTTAGTGTGGACTTCCACTGATGGTCATGGTTTTCATGTCGTTTTTTTTTTTTCCTAGCGGGGAAACCCAGAATGAAATCCAGTTTATTCACTATGTTGCTGGTGGTGAAAGCAGCCTCATGCATCCTAGGTTTGTGAATATTTTTGAACCTGTATGCTTATAACTTATCCAAAAAAAAAGAACCTGTATGCTTATAATACTAGTTCCTGCTGTCACAGTGATGTTTTGTTTGTAACATTTATGCAATTTATATATTTTTTTATAAAAAGTAGTTATTGAGCCCAAACCTTGAGACAACTCTTTTCTTCAAGTTGATATAATTTAGCAATTTGCGTTTACACCGAGTTGTCACTCAAATGCTCGATTTTCTAATTTTTGAAGATAATCTGGAGAATTATTTTTTCTTAAATCTTTGCAACTATGAGTTACTCCTTGTTTAGGAATTGGATAGATATAACTGGGCTTTAGCCTGGCCTTTTAATGCACAGAATTCATCATTCATAAAGGAGTTTGTCAATATTTAGCAAAAGAAGAAAAAAGGATAATGGACATGTATGATGTATCTTGAAATTAAGGTGAAGAGATGATATGTGACACGGACAAACACGTTTGAGAAGATCAGCGCTGAATGTTTTGAGGACTGGTTTTGTTCTGGTTTCCGATAGCTAAATGATGTAAAAACTTTAAAGGGAAAATAACTCATTTGCTGTTTCTCTCTACCTTTCTTGTTGAGTAATATGTAGAAATTAAAGGGTAACCACTTTACATCTATGAGGAAGACATTTGCCGCTGTTATAAATATGATTAGACAGATCAATCGGCCTGATACTAGAAGCCACTTATTCCCAATTATTATCTGGAGGGTTATCAGATTGTAGAGAGTTCACATACAAGCTGAATATTCTCTATACTAAACAAAAACGACGACGGTGTATTACAACATCGCATGAGACATGGGGTTTCTTCAACCTCAGCCCATGGCATACTTCTGAGTCCAGCTACGAGCCATTGTCTCATACTTGATTCTGTCAATCTTGTAAATATGTGCGATCTCTGGGACAAGTGGGTCGTCAGGGTTTGGATCCATCAGTAGTGAGCATATAGAAAGTAATACCTGCATTTATCAAATCAAAACGTTCCATTTTCGTTTATCAGACTTCAATTCATTCGTTCAAGAAAAAAAAATTTGATGTTTGAATCAAACTATAAAAGCTCTTATCTGGGAAAGGTTTTTGTTTAACAAAGATACACGACATAAAGATTTATCTCATTACGAAAAAAAAAAATATATATATATATATATATATTTAAACAAAAGAAATTCTTAACCTAAAATTAGGTTCAGAAAATAATTCAGAGCTTCTCAATCTAAAACTCTTTCTAGAAAGTTTAATTCAATTCGGTTTATATTTAAAAACCGTCTCTCCTCTTAAGATCCTTACAGGTGCGTGCTTTCACCCCTTCAGTCCTCATTTTTTTTTTTGGCATCAATAATTATGTTAACGTGTGTTATCGTTACCTTTGATATGGTGAGCGCAGGACTCCACTGCTCCTTGAGAATGTCTAAACATATATTCCCATTGCTGTTTATATTTGGATGGAAGACTTTTGTCCTAAAGGCAACCTGGAAAAGGAAAAACACACCAAGACATCAAGATTAAAAAGATGTAGAGAGCATGATCAACAAAAGTGGGTTTGGTAGTCTTACCTTTGGTGGCTTGAAAGGGTAATCAGGAGGGTAATGTATGGTTACAATGAAAACACCACCACAGTAGGGGCTATCGTTTGGGCCAATAATGGTAGCTTGCCAATGGAACATATCTTCTGCCACAGGACCTAAACTTCCACCAGAAAAAAAAAAATAACTTCAAGAAAAAACCTTGTTTAAATTATTAAAAAAATAACAAGCTTTGGTGATAAATACAATGTTTTTGTGTGCAAATGTTATGTACCTGCACTGCATGAAATTGGAGGGTCTCTCTGGATATCCCTGAGCTCCTTAAGGATTCTCTTTGATGCCATTCAAGCAAGTCTATGAAGAAAGCTTCTTGTTTGTAAGAATTTGGAATTTATTTCGGGAAGAAAACAATTTTACGAAGACCTATCTTTGTAAATGCTTCACAAGTGGGGTACTATGGTGTTTATAACGAGAGGGAGGGGTTAGAGGCTGCAAGGAAGTGGAGACCAACTAGATGGTATAAATTCCCCTGGAAAGAAGGTAGAAAGAGAAGAATATTCATTTTAATTTAGGTCCATAGTTTCTCATTTTGATTTTGTTTTTCAGCCTACTTTTATTCTTTTTTGATGGGTGAAGGGAATGAACCTCCAACCTCTTGCAAGGAATCTCTCTCCACGTCCGCTCAATAAAACCAGACCAATTAGTCCAAGCAATCCTTTTTTGGTCAAAATATCTTTAAAATTTCTACTTATCAAAACAAAAGTATTTCTTCTTTGCTTCCGCAGGTGATAGAATGGATTACTAATTAACTTATAAATTAGATTAAATTCAGTTTGCTCAACTTTCTAACCCTTAAATCAGACCTTAGCAAAATTATCACATATAGCTCTGTATTCACAAGCAGGATATAGCACTCCAAAGCAAACCGAAGATGTTGTCATTAGGGTTGAGCATGAGGAGAGTTGAGCTTTTGAATACTCGAGCTATTTATGATCTAACTGAGTTCAAACCGAATATGAAAATTAAGACTCAAACTCAAACCCGGTTTGACCAACTTGGAGTTCATACGATTCCAAACCTAAGCTTTTGAACTTGAGTACATAAATTTCGAAACTTAAATGAAAACATATATTTTGTTACTTAAAAATATACTTATTTTGACCTCATACGTTCCCCCTCACATGTATCATACATTCCATTTGCAAATGCAAATTCAAAATGGTTTCTTCATAAAACTGAATCCAGTGAGGCACCCTCAAGAAATCCCATAGCATCAAAGAATCTGATGTGTTCATCCCCACCATTACGGTTCATGTACCGAAAGTAAATGATATTCGTGTTTAGCCAAAATAGAGAATCCAAGAAAACAACTAGACGGACCTTCAAGCTGAAGAGAAAGAAAATCTAAGGGCTGTATTCCTTTATAAGATTAGACAGCTCCTCAATGCCCCCTTTTTCCTTAATTTTTCCGGCTTTTAATTTACTTTGTTCCACTAAAGAACGTCGGCATCTGTCTTCATTTGGGGGCTTGACATATGAATTGGAAGGTTATGCGTTCAACTTAAAAAAAAAAAAAAAAAAAAAAAATCGGGGGCTTGACATTTGAAACGTGAGCAAATTGAAGGTTACATGGTGAACGAGTTCTCAGATAGACCCAAAGAACCACCCATTTATCACATTTATCAAGTTTATTAAAAAAAAAAAACTACAGATTTAAGGAGGAAAACATTAGCATAACCAAGCCTCAAGGAATAATACAAATCTATAAATATAATGAAGTCCGTGCAAGGCAAAGATGGTTTCCCAACTGGGATGTTCCAGTCCATTAATACATAAAACATATCAAAACCGGGAGTCAAGAAAAGGTGGGCAACCATGTAATGCGTTTCAACAATTAGAGATCAGAACAAATACAAGAAAGCAATACCAAACCACCGGATGCTTCGCAGAGATACTGATTACTGTCAGTTCAGACAATAATTCAGAGCCTCTAGTATCTTCAATAGCAAAAGAGAGGAGGAAAACTTGGACAGGACACAGGGCCATCATCTTTTTACATCCATTACAATCATAATATGGAGCAGGCCTTCTGTGCTTTGTTCTTCTTTTTCTTCTGCTTGGGTGGTTGAAGGACAACTCTGATGGCTGCGTCAAACACTGCTTTAACATTCTGTAGTAGAAAGTCAACAGATCACTTCAATATAATGGCTATAATATGACAAAAAAAGGCATCAAAATAGTCCCACAATTAATTGTTATACCTGCTGTGTTTTCGAACTGCACTCAATATAAGCAGGTGCTCCAATCAGCTTCCTCAGCTCCTCTCCCTTAGACAAAAATGGGTACCAATCAAACAATATCAAGGAAAAAATAACTATTCAAACATTAAAAGGGAAAAACACTGAGCAATCTGTAAGGACAAGTGCAGCATAAATCTCTACCTGAGCAGTAGAAATAGGCACAGCACCAGGATGGTCTATAAAGAACTGCTTATCATCCCGAAGATCTGGCTCATTTGAAAACAAAAAAAAAATGAGATCATTTACAACATGTACTTCACTATGAAGATTAACCAGCCAAAGTAGACCGTCTGTGGATCATACAGTACAATTAAATCATTTAAATTCTAATTGTCTAGAACCAAATGAAAGCATAAAGTTGGTAATAAACTACTAACCAGAAAGCTTTAGCAAAAATATGTATGAGCACAAAACAGATGATAAAACATCCAACGCTACAACTTTGAAGTAAACATACCAGAACAAAATCGTGGTCTTCCCTGATTTGTTGCTACTTACCAGGAAGCTTTAACAAAAAAAATATACGAACAAAAAACAAATAATAAAACATCCAACACTACAACTTTGAAGTATACATTGCTAGAACAAAATAGTTCCATTACTTGTTTTGAAAAAATTCTACAGGCTGTTCATCCACTATTTAATTTGTACAACTGTCATAACTATATAGGAAACATAAGTAACTAGAACTGATCTGGCCTTGTTTACATAAAGACTTAGCTCAAGCTAGTTAATCATCACAATTATTAGCACCTTAAGATGTCTATTCTCATTCCCCATGCTCAAAAACCTAGCACACAGAAGAGACTTTCTTTTATATTAACTTACAAACAGTTTCATTATTCCTTTTCTTCATGATCTCAACCCAACTAATAGTCACAAAAAAAAGTAATGATCAGGGTAAAGGCTACCTCTTCTAACGGTAATCACTCTCTTCTACTCCGCTATCATAATCTCCCTCTTCTTTCTCAAATCATAACCTCCCACCCCCTCCCTCTCACCGACATGTGCGCGCGCGCGTGCGTGCACACACACACACAGAGGTCACTGATAACAAGTCCAGCTGAAAACATTCAGCAGTTAGGAATTCAATAAAAATATTAGCACGAGCCCATGTTTGAAAATTAGAATAATTATCAAATGCGTAACAATATCTGACACAAACAGCAAGAAAGAGATGAAAACTTATATGCCATCATCCACAGCTAAAAGCCTAAAACACATGTAAATCAATAACTTTAGCTTTGGGAACTGTTTGGAAAATTTGAAATATATAGAACACATGAATATACACCTAGATGGAAAATATTGACCAACTTATCCACTAATATCTTTCGATGAATACATATACCATAATAAGCTGCTCGCAACATTAACACCGCAAAATATTGACCATAAGGAAAATAATCTATAAATACATCCTTGTGCACTGATCAATTCCACAAAATAAAGAAAAAATCTCCACAGTGAAATCCACAGAAAATAAGCATAACAAACACTTATCATCAGAGTTCAAAGTCAAAGTTAACACTAGCTGAGATAAATTAATAATCATTGGTGCACAAACAGGGACAAAAACTTCTAAGAAAGAGGCTTGGGCCAATTAAACATAAAAAATGTACAATTTGCAGTTGTATCACATGGTAGTTAACTAGAATGCTAATATTCAAGATCACCTCACAAATTAAAAAAAAAGGTTAATCAAATAAAAATAATGATAAAACAAATTATCAGACCATCACATACAGAAGAACACAAGAGACAAACCGTATATTGGTAAATTAAACAGACGACATAGAAGCTTACCAAGCTTTGTTCCAACAAGAACAATTGGGACGCCAGGGGCATAATGTTTCAACTCTGGAATCCACTGGAAATAAGGCCAAGCAAGGAATTCATGAGCAAACTATTTATCCAAAATCATTCTAGAAAGCAACTTGAAAAGAAAGACGGCAGTATATTTCTGTAAAAAGGAGTAAATCCTCACCTTTTTGGAAACATTCTCATAACTGGCCTTGCTAATAAGAGAGAATGCCAATATGAATACATCTGCCCCACGGTAACTCAAAGGTCTCAATCTGTTATAATCCTCCTGTCCTGTTCGCAGAAAAACAAATTCAGATCAAGAAGAGATAAAAAGAAATCTACAGTAATGTTTCTAAAAGCAGATCATATAAGTTCACCATAGAAAGTTACCTGCAGTATCCCACAACCCCAGGTTAACGGTGCTCCCATTGACAACGACATTTGCACTGAAATTATCAAAAACAGTTGGCACATAATCCTGTTTCACATCACAACACAAAGAGTGAGATAAAAGGTCCTTCATTTTCCAATATCCTCTTCCAAATCTTTTCATGGCACTTATTAATACATTAACGGTTAGACATAAGCAAATCCCAAACGAAGGCTGAACAACATTAACAAAAAGGGCTCTCAAAATATTCTTGGTGGTTTTAATATGCAAGGGGAAAAAAATGAAAATTTCAAATCTTATGTAGATAGAATTAAAGTAGCAGCAGAATATGTCTAAAATTTTACATCTTTTTGGATTAGATATGACTTTTGACAAAAACACATGATCTAAAGTTCTAAACTCAGGGAAAAACAATGCATACCACATATTTATTCCATTAAACATTTCCAAAAAAGCATGCTACTATATCAAATAACCATCTTTAATTAATGCCTTTGCACTAATTACCCAAATCAGACAAAACAAAAACATTAATTCATCCCTTCCCTAGAGAACTGGAAACAAAACACAAGATCCCACCTGCAAGAGTGGAAACAAAACTTTTCTGATTCAGAAAGTCGTTTAAACCAAATTTTAACATTAAATTTCCCTATCTTCCATCCTGCCAAAAGTCAAATTTAAGCAATTATCTTTCTTGCCCCAACTTAGGCAAAATGCAAAGAATTTAACATGTTACACGAAATGCAAAGCCAAAACATCAAACTTTTCTTCTAAAATGAATCGAACAAAAATATATTGAGAAACCCTAGAGGTACGAAGAAATTTTAAACATAAAGGATAAATTACCGTAGGGAAGGTGTTGCTGGTGTAAGAAATCAGCAGACAAGTTTTACCCACAGCTCCATCACCAACCGTCACGCACTTAATAAACCTTGAAGCGCTCATTTTCCTTTTATTTTCTTTTAACCCCCAACCAAAATTTTAAAAAAATAAAAAAGAAAAGAAGAAAGTTTACCCTCAGATCTTAACACCTGAGGTGATCACCTTGATCACACACAAAAGAAACCCCAAATTTGCTCCTCTCTCTTCTTCTTCTTCTTCAATTATCCATCTGATTACACTGAAAAAAAAGGTGCGGAGAAGTAGAAAAGAAAAGGAAAAAAAAACTTTCAAAAGGAAACCCTAAAAGAAATTAAAAATATTGAAAGCATCATGATTGTGATTAAGGAGAAGAAAAGGAAATTAGGGAAAATGAAGGGCTAACCCTAGAAAATGGAAAGGGAAATTTGGATTTTGATTGGGGATTAGAGAAACAAAGAGACAACGAGGGAGAGAGAAAACGACCTGTTTTTGGCCGGGAAATTATGCCGTTGAAGCGTTCGTTGAGCGAACTAATCCTCGCCAACAACCCCCCCGATTGTTTTGCTTTTTTGTTTTAGTAGTCTTTTTTTTATTTATTTTTCCTTTTTGTTATTGCAATTTTTTATTTTATTTTTACCCTTCTTGTTTTTTTTCTTTTTTCTTTTACCGCGGTAATCGGCTCGGCTCCATCGCTGTTTTGTATCGGAGCCTTACTCTGGTATGGACTATTCTTTTCAAAGAATTTTACTATCAAGTTAATTAGAACATATAATTCCATTTCAGGATGTTTTGTAAGAGTTGAATCCAAATGGTTCCTCCATCAATTTTGTTGTTAGGTTTGATCTTGGATAAGAAATTGTTTGAAAATAAATAAATCACTTTTTTTTTGTTTTTAAAATAGATAAACGGGTAGATTGTCCAATAGGTAATATTAAATTATAATACAGAGTGAATCTCGAGTAATTTTCATTGTACTTATATAGAAATCGAAATTCCAACATAGTGTGAATTTGAAATGATTTCTACTGTATTTACGTCGTCGTCGTCGAAGTTAAAGACAATTTCGCATGCAATGAAAGTTTAAAATTGTTAACAAAACGTCTATGAAAAGACTTAAACTCGAACATTTCAAATTAAATAAACGAATTACTACCACTTAACTAAACGTTTGTTGGATAGTATATTACTTTTTTTACCTCATAATAAATATATTTTTTTGAAGTAAAACAAAAGATAAAATGTGTTTAATTACATGTAATTAAATAATCAAAAAATAGATTAACTTAGCGACAGACCCATAAGATGGGTACTTGCCCATAAGATGGGTACTTGTTGGAGTTAATCTCGTCCCCCATTAATTTTCTCTACGAAAACAGGTAGGATTTGTAAGAAAATTAAATAACAGCATCAAAGACCAAAGTTGTCAAACTGTTCGAAGAACAGAATCTCATTCCTTCTAGAACTTTTTGGCCACATTTGAAAATGAAAAACAGAACATGATAAATTTTTAATACGAAAATGGAGGGAGATAATAGTGAAGTGTCTAACTTACCCGCCTGTTACCAATTTCGGTTAATGACTTGGTCTGCATCAAAATCCAGCTAAGTCTTCAAGAGGGAAGAGAAAACTGAATAACGAAAATTTAATTTCTTACCTCTATTTGGTGTAAATTATTATTTTTTCTTCAAATGAAAATTTTATTAATAATTATTAAATAATTTTATTAATAATATTTGTACAATTATAACTCATATTATCAATAAAATTATTTAACAATCACAGCATTCAAAAATAACATAAAAACATAAATCAAATCCAACGTGATATATTTTTCATTTACACGTTCACTCGTACAATTAAGCACATGGTAGGGTTGGGTGAATTAGACCAAGAATAGTTGAGAATGTCGGGCACATAAAAATTATGTATTATAAATATTTTCAATCATTCATAAAAAATAAAATAAAAAATTATATTTATTCTTTTTATTATCAATAATTAAAAATATTTATGACTCTTAAATTATTTATGTACTCAACGCTACTAAAAATATATCGAATCAAACACTTCGTGAGAGCATCTCTTGGGAGGACAATTTTGGCACAAATCCACAAACACCAGAATGCAACTTTCTTCAAGCTACATTTACGGAAGGTGGAACTCGATATGTCCAATCGGCAGGAAGGAGCTATGGATGTTTGGCTTAAAAATAGCAGTCCATTTTAAAGGGGGAAGAGTTATCTTAGCTATGTTTAATAAGAATTCCAAATTATCTCTTTAATGGTTCTAAGATAGCAAGTAGCAGCTGCATTAAATGCTGTTTTTCACGTGTTTTTTTATATTATGTTTGGAAAGACAAAAAACTACGAATTCATTTCGAAATGAATTTATTATACAATTAAGTTAGTTTGTTATAAATTTTATCAAAATTAGTTTTGAACCCATGCAAATGCACAATAATATTTTGTTCATGAAAACAAAATGTGCGAAAAGAATACAAAAATTGGTAAGATAATAATTATTAACTTTACATAATACTGTAAATAGAGATTGAATTTTTATAAATTTAATTCTTATACTACTATGTTTTATTTAATTTTTTTTCCATGGGACCGCTGAGAAGTTGAAAAGGTTATTATGAATGAAAAATTTGCACAAAAAATATTAACTTTTTACTATTATGAAGTCGGAACTTCATTTTCCAGCATAAAAACATTTTTAGAATGATTTTTTCTTTATAAAAAAACGAAAAACTCAACCCCAACATAGTGAAAAAAAATTCAAAATTTTTTCTTCATGTATGTTTTTTAATTTTCAATTAACAAAAAAGAAGTAAGGGGAGAAAGAGAAAACCCCATAGCATACTAACTTTATAAATTCTTCATATGCTATTATAATATCTCTGTAAGCTCAAAGCAAGGAAAGATTTGCACAAAAAATATTAATTTTTTGTTGTTATGAAAGTAGGAACTTCATTTACAATATAAAAATATTTTTAAAAGGATTTTAAAAAAAAATGAAAACTCAACCCAACAATCAAATAAATATTGTACAGAACTTTTACTAAATTTTTTCTTCAACAATAATAAAAAGAAACAAAGATAATTGGGTTTAAAGGAACTTACAGAACCGAGTCTTAATAATCTTTCTCTATTGTTAAGATTTTTGTTCTGTAGTAATTGAAACAATGCAAATATATTAAGTATACAAATCAACATAAACTTAATTGAATAAAATTATAAACATGAATATAGAAAAATAATAGATTATCAATAAACATTTCTTTTAACAGTTGATATATATATATATATATATATATATATAGAAAGAGAGAGAGAGAGAGAGAGAGAGAGAGAGAGAGAGAGAGAGAGATGATAACACACAAAATTAAGTTAAATGAAAGGTAAATAACTAAAGAGTTGATAACATACTCGGAGAAAGGTGAATATTTGAACGGTGAATAATGAAGAAAGTTGAGGAGCTGAAAATCTGGAATTAACCCAACTTAGTTTAATTGTCAAAAAATGAAAGAAAATGAGATGAAATTATAGAGATAAATATCAAGCATTTATATAAACAACCCCTCTTTTTGTAGAACGAATGTATAGAATCCAAAATTTATGGGATATCACATCTAATTTCAGATATATAAGATATGAAAGTAAGCATGTCAGCCGGCATGAACACCATATTGATAATAGAAAAATTTGTATGATTAATTCATGATAGTATTTTCCAAACAATTGTAAAATAATAAAAAAGAGAACACCATAAAAATTCATATAAAATAAAAAATGTTTGTCTTTCTAATACTCTACTTAGCCTTTCAGATCAAACAATGATCAATTTACCTTTGTGAAATATTCAAGGGCTTAGGACCCAACAATCAAATAAATATTGTACAAAAATTTTACTAATTTTTTTTCAACAATCAACAAAAAGGAAGCAAGACAATCTTTGCTTTTAGATTAAAAAAAAATGAAAGATCATAGTAAGATCAAATTTGTAGGAGAGCTTATGATAGGAAGTTTTATGATTAATGAAAAAAAAATTGAACTAAGAGACTTTTTATTTTTAAACATGTTAAAAAGAAAAGTTTTAATACATAGAAAGAAAGAAAAATGGTGGGAACAATAGATAGTTAATGGGCGGCGCATATTACTTGATTAGGAGTTCGAAATCAAATCGGAAAATTGATTTACTAAAACTATCGATTTGAAATTTTTATACATTTTTTTATTATTGGTTTGGTTTTTTTTTTTTCATATACATTGCTAAACGAACTAAATCAATTATTTACACATAAATATAAAAAAATATATATAAATGACAATAAAAAATTACTAAATTTTTTCAACAATTAACAAAAGGGAACTTTGCCATAATTTTTGTATTAAATATAAAATTGAATGAAATCAAATCCGTACTTGTTAATTGATGAATCTAGTTCGTAGGCTTTTCTGGGTTTCACTATTCTTTTTGTTATTGGATTCAAACTTTGTTTCTTTGAAAGTGTTTTGTTTTATATAGTATGTAATTATTTGGGGTTTTCCTCAATCCTTAGAATACAAAAAATACAGAGTAGAAGACCATTATATAACAAATTAATATCAAAAGAAAATTTACAAAAAAACTCCAAAGATAATAAAAAAAACAAAACTCAAATACCCTTATCGGTTCTGTGATAATTTTTTTTTTGAATGATATAGAACCGAGTCGTAATAATATTTGTTTTACAATAATTGAAACAATGCAAACATATTAAGTATACAAATCAACATAAACTTAAAAGAATAAAATTACAAACATGAATATAAAAAAATAAAAATAATAATCAGTGTACATTTCTTGTTGTTCTGTAAAGAAATGAAAATATAAAAAAGGAAAAGAATAGACTATATTTAAATTAAAATAAACACTGATTAACTAATGAGATAAATATTATAGATAATTACGAATACAAAAAATTATCTGTAAATAAAATGAGATGAGAGTTAAGTTTATTTAGTTAAACATAAAATTTCAAATAATATTTTATCTTAAGCATCACAATATATGCCTCTAGATAAAAATAAGTTCAAAAAAAGATAAGGAGTACGTGTCGTAAATAGGAAAAATATCACTCTAACGGTTGATGATGTCTATCGCATCAATTGTAGGGTTAGATTTTTCTTCCACCAATTATTTACGTCAAAATTAATCGTAATTAATTATGTATTTATTTTGTGCTCATTTGATATATGACAATAACATAAAATAACTTTGTCATAATTAACTTGTGACATATCAGTAACTTTGTCATAATTTTTGTATTAAATATAAAATTGAATGAAATCAAATTATTAATTTTTGAAGTTCGAGTTAGATTTTTCAATCAAAAACTCTTTTATAGATAAAAGAAATTATTATGTGAGTGAATATTAATCAAGAATTATCATGGTTATTATTAATTGAGAGATTAAATAATTTTGTCAGTTAAAGATAAAACATGCAAATATTTGAATTTGAACATAAGTCTATTTAATTGAAAAAGGAAATTGAGAGATTAAATAATTTTGTTAGTTAAAGATAAACCATTTAAATATTTGAATTTGAAAGTAAATATATTTTATTTGAAAGAAGTAATTTGATAATTAAGTGGTATGTATATATCAACGTCACGACATTGTTTATGTGACGCGCTAAAACTATTATATATATATATATATATATATATAAATTAGTAAAAAATTATACTGTCCAAAATACATTTTCTCTCTCCCTCTTTATTTTTAAATTTTTTTTATTTATTTCAAATATTTTAAAACATGTATTATACAATTTAGTATAAAAAAAACCCCAAACATAAAGATTCAATTTAATTCATTTGAAAATGAATTACACTTTCATTTGACTCTTTACTCATCACAGTGCTGTACAGAATCTGCACATGGAAGCAATGTAGAAACGAGCTTTGTTTTCTAGAGACCCACCGAGTTGAAGACTAGAATAAACACAATACAGTCGTTGGGTGCAACAGTTGAATATCCAGTAATGATATAATTAAGCATTTTCAGTATATGGGGCATTCAAGTTCTTCTTGATGTGCTGTATTGTTGGTCCATTCACTCTTTTACTGAAAAAAGAGTAGTGCTTGTCTAGCATTTTTGGCAACAAACTCGGTGCAAGCCAACCAGAACAATGCACTTATCTGCACGGAAAAATCTTTCCAATGCATGGTTTCTTTTATGCACACCATGCAAAAGTAAGATCTTTTGGGGGTGTAACTTAAAGGGGGAGAGAACAATGAATTAAAGACATAAAATGAGAGACAATATTATATATTGATCTTGCCATTGTTCCTAAAATTACAATTAACAACCTTTCTCAATAGAAGAAGACCCAAGAGACGGAACATCTAAAGAGCATGACCATTAAATAAAATACACAATCTAAATATTTTTTGCAACAATTACATGCATTTTAGAACAAAAAAATATGTATCATATTGAATCACGACTTGCAAAATGCACCAAGTGTATCATCCAGGGCCTTTCTATCATAATCACCTGTGAATACACAATTTCCAATTGGACCTTTGAGAAGGATAAGCCTTAAAAGCCCATCAGCAACCTTTTTATCAACCTGCCATATCAAAAGAATACATATACGTAATGGATGAGATACCAATTTGATCTTCAAACAACAATTATAACTCAAGACACTCACCGCCATGACAGACTTAAACATGTCCACAGTCATCATTTCAGGAGGTACAGTGGGTAACTTAGCCCGTTTTAAAATGTCGTTCGTTCGCTTCACAATTGTATCGTCAATCCAACCAAGACGGTATGACATGTCAACAGCCATGACCTGAAGATCATCACAACAAAGAAATAAGAGGAGAGAGAGGGGAGCAAGTGGTAAAATGCAAGTTAAAAGAGTATGCAATACAGTGCCAGCTGCAACAGCTTCTCCATGAAGCCACTGCCATATCCAAAACCAGTTTCGATTGCCTGAAAAGACATGCCACATCATGAGGGGGGGAAAATGAAAGGGGGATTTTTGGCAACTGATGATAACATGACTCCAATATGATATCGTACTCATAAAGCTTCCATCTTACATAAAGGAAAAAAAGAGATTATGATTGAATGTCAATACAGTTAAAAGAAGTAACAGAAGTACTCTACAAGCACTTTCACATCCTGCATTAGTTACATGTTTAAACATACAAGATCGGATACCTAACTATGTCATAATATTTACAAATGTTTCTGGGCTGAGCCTTCACGAAAGCATGAATGCAACACAATACGGGCTCAGTGAGTAGCTCTACAATTGACCTCCTATTTTTTGATAATCATCTCATTCCTTGATGCTCAGATGATAAGCAAGAATCACAGGATGAGGATACAAGTCTTTAGCACATGCAAGTTATCCTTATAATTCTTATAGGTAAAGAACATCCAGGGCCTTACTCCAATCAAACAATTGTTACATCACTGATAAAATAAATCACCACTTATCCTAGGAGGAAAAAGAAAACGTAATACAGTTCAAAGATTAGCATTTTTCAGGAAGTTTTTTATAACTTGAATTGAAAGAGAGCCCCTAGTAAATGAATTCACCGTGTGTAAATAATTACTAACAATCTCAAGCTATACGTAAAAAAAAATTATACAAATTTACGATTATTATACTTTTTTCTCTTTTCTTTATTTTCCAGCACATTGGTCATAGAACTTGGATTCAATAGTACAAAGATCACTGGTATTCCAATAAACATTCGACTTAATAGGTCAAGACCTGTGATAGGAATCCACCTACACGAGATGCAAGCACAAAATCAACAGGCTGGCTTTACTTGCTGACAGTATTGTAAGTTTTAACCAAATCGTACAAACCCAAAACTTACATGACCAAATGTATGACCCAAGTTCAATGTTGCCCTCAGTCCACTTTCCTTCTCATCTAATGACACAACCTCAGCTTTGTTCTCACATGATCTCTTTATGGCAAAAGCTAGTGCAGCCGGATCCCTGCAATGGGCCAACCAAAAATACTCATGCATGATTGAAGCCACTGTAATTGCAAGCATAAGGAAAGCATAGCCATAATACAATTAAGCAGCACTATTATTCAGAGGCATGTGCCTCAAATATCACAAAGATCATTAGTCGATAGACTGGATGAAATAAAACAGTCATGCCAAGTATATTTTTAAAGGCTGTAAACAAGAATCAATATTTTGCACCTTGCCATCAATGCCTCCATATTTTTCTCCTGCCACTCAAAAAACTCGGCATCCCTAATGAGCCCATACTTAATCACTTCAGCAAGGCCCGATGCCAGTTCTCTATCCGGCAATGTGTTTAATGTGTCAGTGTCTATAAGCACACACTGAGGTTGGTAGAAAGCACCAATCAAATTCTTTCCAAGGCGGTGATTTATGCCTGTTTTGCCACCAACAGAAGAATCCACCTATAACGGAAAGATATCCGATTTGGAGGCATGAGAAACATTGAATTTTAACAGCTGAACATAATTCAAAGAAAAAGGATAAAAAGAGGCATGACTAGAAAAAGGACCTGTGCCATAACAGTTGTAGGAATCTGAATGAAATTAACCCCACGGAGATAAGAGGCAGCAGCATATCCACACATGTCACCAATAACTCCCCCTCCAAGGGCAACAAATGTACATCGCCGGTCCAGTCGTGATTCAATCGCCTTGTCAAAAACTTTCATGAGGGTGTCCTATAACCACAGGCATTATGATCACTTTATAAAATTGCCATCATACATAGAACACAAAATATTAACCAGAACCTTAGATGATACCTACCATGTCCTTGTACTTCTCACCATCCGGTAAAATCACACTTTCAACTGAGATATTTGGGTTTCCTCTTGTTAAAGCATCAACAACTTTATCTAGGTATATTGGCGCAACTGTGTTGTTAGTCACCACAAGGACTCTCTTCCCGTGAACATGCCTAATAATATTAGCCATGAAATCAATAAGAGAGACCCCCAAACAGAGAAAAGGAAGAACTCACAACTGAAAAAATTCTAACCTTTATAGCTGTGGGGACAAAAAAGCCATCTTGAGCTATACATTTGTTCCATTTTGAATTAAATAATGAAGAGCTTAACTCAGTTGAAACATTTGCTTTAAGCTCATTCGTGGTTCTTAAATGAATGAGTGCAAAGAATTTAACACTTGAATATTGATTTGCCATCTTTTCCTACATTGTTTTTCTCCTCATGTCTCAGCAATCAAACGAAGCCTTCATTAATTTCTATTAAAACTCCAAACAAAAACCAACACAATAACACGTTTCCATGAAATCGACTAGCGTGAGACTTAGCTAAATTCTCCCATATGGAGAAAGTTTGAAAAAGATTAAACTTCAGATATTACAGAGATACAACAACTTTCTTTTCTTAAAATAACAAAGGGTTGAGCGAATTAAACAGGAACGAACTAACTTTGAACGGAACAAAATTGGGGGAAAAGTACCTCTGGAGAAGCTCTGGTTGATCAAGAAGCCCGGATCCGATGTATATAGGGTAGCTCCGGTTGCCCAAATCGACCTCCACAATCGTAGGAACTTTAGAACTCTTTTCCCCAACCGATTGATCCATCACCTGAGTTGTACTCGCGCATATCCTCGACCTCACACTACTCGCTCTCGACACAGACAACCCGCTCCGACTCAACTCAGTAGAACTCGGCGGAACGAATGAAGACCGAAGAGCAATCGCGTTAGGACTTTGAAACCGCAGAAATAAATCAGATGAATCGGGCTTCTTGGTAGCGAGATTGGATGAGAGAGAAAGAGAGAACGCATTTGCCGTCGATGCCATGGGCTTGTACTCGGACTGCGGTCCGTGTTCGGGTGAGAGAGGGAGACAGAGTTTGACTCTGTGCCTGTTCGTAAAAGAAACATTTTTCGTTGAAGAAGAAAGAGAGATATGAGGGGGTGGGTCGGTAGGGGTGGGTGAGAGGCGGGCGATTGGTGAAGCACGTTAGCTAGACGGACCACTAGGTCCGGTTAAACGAGTTTTTCAGTTGTGGCTCGTAGGCTTGGTCATTCTCGTGGGGAATTTGAGTGAGGTGGAAAATACCACGATAAAATGGAAGATGAATTCTTAGTTATCGCGAGTCGCGAGTTCTGCACCTAGCACCTGATGTTAACTGTTTATGCCGTTAAAATAACGTAAACCGACTAACCACGGAACAATGGTATTCAGTAGTTCGGCTTTCATTTTTTCTTCTTAACAAAATACATGTTTTTTTATCGAGAGAATGACAAATCATCCTTTGAAGGCTTAAAAATTAAAATTTAATTACATGTTTTAAATAATTTAAAATAAATTTTATATCAAAATATATATTTTTCTCTTCACAAAAAAATGAGATTTATTCATATATAATAATAAAATATAATTATTATAAAATTATAATTAAAAATTTAGGCATTGATCAAACAAAATAGGAAAATAACGATGAAAGTTGTATACTAAAAAATAGTAGATAAATGATTCGTGCAAGTTGTAAATGTTGATTTATATAAATATATGTAATAAAAAAATTAGTGAAAAAATCAAAAAATATATTAATTCAATCAAAATTTATCAAATTTGTAATTAAAAAATTGTTAGAAGTGAAAATTGATCGAATTGAGATTAGAGATCTTGGATCAAACATCCCTTCGACCTGTCATTAAAGTGATGATAATTTTGAAAAAACATATTTTTTAAAATCAAAATTAAAAATAACAAAATTTAATAATTAGTATTCATCGAATTCATCCTCTACATGCCTGAGGGCGTGGTCGGCTTGACAAAATGTAGTACTTATGGGTCTCGATATATAGGGTGTTTTTTTTTTTACTTTTGATTATTTCGATATTGTCAAAAAACTTCGAAATTTAAAATATTAAATTAATAATTTTATTTATTTACCAAGTTACCATCTTATTTGTATAAATCTCTATCATTAATTTTTCAAATGTTAATGTATCTTTTAATGATTAAAAAAAACATCATTTAATAAAGAAAAAATAACATGAGTTTTGAGGTTTTTTACATTTACTTAATTATTTTTTGGAAAATTAGTGAAACGTATTTTGACTATGTGATGATTAAATGAAATATGTTAATTCTTTACCGACATTAAAAAAATCCTCATATAAAACCCTTTCTTCAACATATTTTTACCATTTCTTCATCTCCTTTCTTCTCTATTTTCCCTTCGTATTACCCTCTCATCTGCCGCTTCCTCTTCATCTTCTTTACCCCACCATCGTTGTTATTCAGTCTCTCCCCATTGCCTAGCCGCTACACAATTGCACCCTCGTTGTCCTCTCCATCTGAATTTTATCTGCTCTACCAAAAACATAAACAAGAAAAGTCAAACATCCTAGTGCGCCACCGTTTCTCTCTGACACCACACTTCCATCTCCGTTGTTAACTCATTTCTCTTAGCAGAGTTGTGGTGTGCAGCAGCTTTCGGGTAGTTGTTATTCTTTGAATAAAAATTCAGGGCATTTTTGTTTTGAATTCATAATATGAGTTAATTTAATTGTTTGCTTTTTGTAATTTCTTTGTTTTGAATCCATTTGATAAGGATTGTGACATGAGTGAAGTTGCAGAGATTAAAGGCACTTTACCATTTTGTTGCATGAAGAGAGAGAAAGCCCAAATTTTCCTATGGTTTCGTGTAGAAAGAGTTGGAGGGAAGGGAGGATAATGGAAATGGAAAAGAGGAAAGAAAAAAAATTTTAAAAAAAGGATAATAAAAGAAAAACAAAATCTTGGGTGAGGAGAGAAGAAGTTCTGGTATTTTCAGGTTTCCCACTTTACTTGCTTAGTTGAATTCACCAGTTCTTAAATATTTTAATTCTTTTGTTTTAATTTTATTTTTTAAAATATAATATTTTTTTATCACATTATCAAATAAAAAATAACTAATTTTACTAATTATCTTTATAATTTGACATAAAATTCAAAATAATCTCAAATAAGATTTTTCCTCAAACTTTATTAAATTCATCTTTTTCTCTTATTCACTCGTTTGCCCATAGAAAAAAAAACTTGAATGAATCTTCATATATTCTTTTTATTTATTTTCACTTGATTTTTAAAAACAAATTAAATTTTAAAAAATTAGAAAGTGAATCAAAACCATTAAAGTAAAAATTGTTGGTTAAAAAGTCCATTGTTTTGATAGAGACTTATGAAAGTAAGTTCTTAACCATCGACTCTTGGTCTAATGGTGGTTACCTCCAGGTTTTTTTCATATAAAAGATCGGCTTCAATCATTTCCTCATCCATTTGTAAAAAAAGAAAAAATTTCTAAATCATAACAATGTGTATTTTGAGGGGTAAGTAATTGAAATAAAATGAAAGGTTAATAAAAAATTATTTTGGAATTTTTTTATCATAAAGTGTGAAAAAGTTTTTGGAATCTCACTAAACCCTCTAAAACCTTAATCTAACAATTTTTTTAATACCTCAAATCGAAAAATCTGTAAGATTTTCATAAAATATAAGTTTGTTTACCTTTCATTACTCTCATCTTCTTTATAAAACTCCTAAACAAGGGTTGGTTTTTACCCCTACTTACTTTCAATTTCCACCCTTCATTTCCTTTAAAAATGTTCCAATTCCTCAACCAAAAAAAAAGAAAAATCCCAAACAATATATCTTGTGACATTTGAGCATGAGAATCAAAACATTTTACATAATCTAGTAATTTTTTTATAAAACGGATCGTTAAATTTGATATTCTATTCATGCAAATCGTGTAAACAAAATTTTAAATCGATTAGATATTTATAAATTTTTATTTGCATAACTATTTAAATTGAATTTTGTAACTTCGTCATAATATAATAAATATAGATAAAACATTTATAAATATTCAATCAATGTAAAATTTATTGTACATACTTTACATAAATAAAAGATTAGATACAATAATTATTTTTAGACAAATAAATATTATACAAAAAATCAGAGTAATGTAAAATATATTTTTCTCGTATCAAGTGTCAACTAATAATTACAATGCATACAAGAATGAAAATTTGATCAATCAATAGTTATGATATTATTTCTTAGTACAGTTTTATGTTTCAAAGAAATAAAAGATAATTTAACTAAAAATATTTAAGATTAATTAAAATCTGAAATTTTTTTTATGAGAAATTAAATTTGTTTTTATATGCAGATACTTCGCGATTGTTTATCAAACGGAAAATAATCGCGATTGTTCTATAATTATTTTATAAAAATTTATTTCAAAAATACTTTTGTAAGAAAAAAAAACTAAAACTAAAATTAAAACTATATCAACGATACCGAAGGTCCAAACTCCGAAGGCCTTGCTTCTCGGGCCTCAAATCCAACAGTACAGAATGTTCCAACACGAAGTCGTTATGTCCTGCCGGCACACTATAACACTCCCCACTATCAGATTCTCGTGTACGCCTTCAAGAGAACCCCGCGTTTTTTGAACCCGCGAAATTTCTCCAAGTAACTCTCTGCAATTACACAATTTCTTTCGCTTTCTCAGTCTTTTGTTTCTCTCTTGGAGCTAACAGCTTTGTTCTTTAAACGCTCCGTTTTTAGTTTCAATAGAGTTTCATCATCTTCCTCATATCTTGTTATTGTTAGGGTTTTTGTCTAATCAAAGAAGATTCCCAAAACTTCATCGGTTTTATGAGCTAGTTTTTTGATAGTGACACTGATGGGGAAAGGAAACGACATTGTGGTATTATCATCAGACGATGAAAATAATGATCGTTGGTTGAGTTCGAATCGAAGCAATTCAAAGTCAAAATCGAGGTCATCGGGTCATCGTGCAAGCCCTAGAGTAGCGAAGAGGCCTCACCTTTCGGACTCGAGGTCGCGCTTGAGTAAAGAATACAGTAATGTAGATGAGGTATCGCTTGGTCTTTTTTTATTCGATAAGTATCACTTCTTACTAATTTCAGTATGTTATTTTGTGTCCAACACTTCTAATCTAGGTCTATTGTCTTGTTTATGACTTTTAATACTCCAAATGAAATGCTCGTTTCTCATCAGTGTAATGGTTGTTGTTAGACTGCATCTTTTTTTTTTTGTTATTAAAATGTGAGCGTTTTGAAATTCAAATTTACTCTCTCTCTTTCATTTTCTTGACTGTTGGTTGTTTCTACTCGACTTCTGGCAACTGAAATTTCACTCTGTTCGATGCAGGTGAGACTGTCTTTTGAAGATTTTGATGAAGTTTTAAATGGGTTCAAGGTATCTGCTGGTATGCTGTTGATGAAGTTTTTGCTTTTAATATCGCTTGCTGTTTCGTCATTTATAGTTTCTTCTACTTCGAATGTTGGCTTCTGCCAAAATTTGGCTGTTGTCACTCATGGCTTCATGACCTGCTAGGCTGCTATTGTGTGATGTATTCTGTAGTTCACTTGCTCAGACCGCATATTATATGTTTATATTATTTCTTCTAGAGATAAAAAGGAAATGTAGGATCATGGCTAGCATTTCTAATAACTTATGTTCTAAATTTCCTGATCCAATTTCAAACTTTTATGCTTTCAATATGAACATTGTTTTTCTTCTATGATTTCTGTTTTTATTTATTTATTTATTTTTGCATTTTTCTTTCTTTCTCTCTTCTGTCTCTTGCTATATTTGGCCTATCAAAACTAAATGGAAATGGAAACTTGGTTTAGGTTCTGGAAGAAGCGATACAAAGGATTTATGGGTTGACAAGTACAAACCTCGTTCCTTCGATGAACTTTCTGTTCACAAAAAGAAGGTTAGCTTGTTTTTCCTTTTTCCTTTTGATTTAGTCTTTTCCTTAAGTATATGTCTATATATTGACCCTTTTATTTCTTAGTATTTTTAGGTTGAAGAAATTAAGATGTGGCTTGAGGAAAGGTTGAGAACTTCAAAGGTAGTTCTATTATTTACAGATTGGCATCAGCCAGTCTTTCCCTTTTTCTATTGAAATTGATTGTGTTTCATTTTATGTGAAACCCTATGGTCTCTTCTTCATTTGCAGGATGAATTTAGTAATCACGTTCTTCTCATCACTGGCCAAGCTGGAGTTGGAAAATCTGTATGTTGTCATTCATTTTATTCCACACATCGTGTTTCTTATTGGTAATTGAGGGTGGTTCATAGGTCTTATAAATTTTTAATAGGATGAGCATCAATCTTTCTGCATAAGTTTGTTATGGGATTGATTAAGCCCATAGTGTTAATTATAGCCATTAACATTCCAGAATTCTGCCACTTAACTTGTAGGCAACCATCCATGTTATTGCATCTTACTTTGGAGCTAGACTATGTGAATGGAATGCACCTACTCCTACAATTTGGCAAGAACACATGCATAACTCCAGTTCAGGTATTGCAATTAAATATTGTTGTTCAAGGAGTGAATTGAGTGAAACCTGGGTCAGGTTGGGGACTAGGGTTCTTTTGGGCGGATGCTGCCACATTCGCAGCTTCTTATGGTGCACAATGATTAATGGATTTGACTCCTGTCCATTTCTGACCTAGACTTTCCTCACCCCCAATAAATGATGCAAAAAATGCATGTGTTAGATTTAATATTCTCTCCTGAAAGCTCAGTGCTGTGTGATATTGCTTCTCATTCAAGGGTGGATCATACAGTGTTGAGTGTAGTGTAATTAAATTAAATGATGTGATATGGTCGTCAGTCCCATTCAAATTGGGGCTAAATTAATCCTTTTAACTGTACAATCTATATTTAGGGAAATAAAGTTTCAGAGTTGAGGTCACATGTATGGCCATGCTACTATTTGTTATTCTGTGGATGATTAAAGATATACCGGTCTATTGTTAGGACTACGCTACACATCTAAGTTGGATGAGTTTGAGAACTTTGTTGAGAGAGCTAGGAAGTATGGATTGATCTCTTCATGCGCTTTTGGGGAATCAAATTCATCAACTATACTCGTGATTGATGACCTCCCTGTGACAAATGGGAGATCTGGTTTTGAAAGACTTAAAAACTGCTTGCTTCTTCTTGTGAGATCAACTCGGATACCAACAGTTGTATTGGTTACTGACTATGGTAAAGCAGATTCAGCAGACAAAACGTCACAATGCTTGGAAGAACTTCAGTTGTCCCTGGAGAGTGCTGGGGCTTGTAAGGTTACTTTCTTGAACAGATCTTGGTCTCTTGATATAATATGTAATGGCCATGAAATGCGCAGCTTAAATTGCTTTTGGGAATTTTTCAGGTTGCTTTCAATCTCATAAGAAATAATTCCATGAAGAAGACACTTCTCAGAATATGCAGACAGGAACATTGTAATGTGTCTGCTGAAGAGATTGATCTGATAGCAAAAGGCAGTGGAGGTGACATCAGACATGCAATTACATCTTTACAACTCTTCTCTCTGAAACCAGATCTAAAGGTTAATACATCTCCGTCCAGTAGTACTCCCAGTTACTCAAAAGAAAAGAGAAATGAGCTCAATGCTCTGGACAATGGATTTTTTTCGCACTTTGGCAGAGATGAGACACTTTCTCTATTTAATGTCCTGGGAAAGTTTCTGCACAACAAAAGAGAGACTGAGAATGCTAATGCATCAGGTATGTTACTGAAAGAAGTTACAGTGATTTTTTCTCATTTTCTTCTTCTTATTATTTTGGAGTGGGCTAATAATACATAGACGTGAGACGGGGACTTGTTGCATTTCTGTCTCATGGACAGTTCGAGGATGATGTTCTGCGTGTAATTGTAGGATCGATCTTTTCTAAGCTGTTTTTTGTGTTGTAGACCAAAGTGAATTTCTTGTACAGGAGAAATTCTCAAGATTGCCATTAAAAATGGATGCTCCAGAAAAGGTTGTGTCTCAATCACATGGGCAAGCAAGGCCCATTACTGATTTTCTTCATGAAAATGGTATCACTTATTTTTATCAATTATTCATAAAAAATAAAATAAAAAATTATATTTATTTTTTTTATTATCAATAACTAAAAATATTTATGACTCTTAAATTATTTATGTACTCAACGCTACTAAAAGTTTATCGAATCAAACACTTCATGAGAGCATCTCTTGGGAGGACAATTTTGACACAAATCCACAAACACCAGAATGCAACTTTCTTCAAGCTACATTTACGGAAGGTGGAACTCGATATGTCCAATCGGCAGGAAGGAGCTATGGATGTTTGGCTTAAAAATAGCAGTCCATTTTAAAGGGGGAAGAGTTATCTTAGCTATGTTTAATAAGAATTCCAAATTATCTCTTTAATGGTTCTAAGATAGCAAGTAGCAGCTGCATTAAATACTGTTTTTCACGTGTTTTTTTATATTATGTTTGGAAAGACAAAAAACTACGAATTTATTTTGAAATGAATTTATTATACAATTAAGTTAGTTTGTTACAAGTTTTATCAAAACTAATTTTGAACCCATGCAAATGCACAAGAAAATTTTGTTCATGAAAACAAAATGTGCGAAAAGAATACAAAATTGGTAGGATAATGATTATTAATTTTACATAATACTGTAAATAGAGATTGAATTTTTATAAATTTAATTCTTATACTACTATGTTTTGTTTAATTTTTTTTCCATGGGACCACTGAGAAATTGAAAAGGTTATTATGAATGAAAAATTTGCACAAAAAATATTAACTTTTTACTATTATGAAGTCGGAACTTCATTTCCAGCATAAAAAAATTTTTAGAATGATTTTTTCTTTATAAAAAAACGAAAAACTCAACCCCAACATAGCGAAAAAAAATTCTAAATTTTTTCTTCATGTATGTTTTTTAATTTTCAATTAACAAAAAAGAAGGAAGAGGAGAAAGAGATAACCTCATAGCATACTAACTTTATAAATTCTTTATATGCTATTATCATATCATTCTTCATATGCTATTATAATATCTCTATAAGCTCAAAGCAAGGAAAGATTTGCACAAAAAATATTAATTTTTTGCTGTTATGAAAGTAGGAACTTCATTTACAATATAAAAATATTTTTAGAAAGATTTTTAAAAAAACGAAAACTCAACCCAACAATCAAATAAATATTGTACCGAACTTTTACTAAATTTTTTCTTCAACAATAATAAAAAGGAAACAAAGATTATTGGGTTTACAGGAACTTACAGAACCGAGTCTTAATAATCTTTCTCTATTGTTAAGATTTTTGTTCTGCAGTAATTGAAACAATGCAAATATATTAAGTATACAAATCAACATAAACTTAATTGAATAAAATTATAAACATGAATATAGAAAAATAATTGATTATCAATAAACATTTCTTTTAACAGTTGATGTATATATATATATATATATATATATATATATATATATATATATAGAGAGAGAGAGAGAGAGAGAGAGAGAGATGATAACACACAAAATTAAGTTAAATGAAAGGTAAATAATTAAAGAGTTGATAACATACTCGGAGAAAGGTGAATATTTGAACAGTGAATAATAAAGAAAGTTGAGGAGCTGAAATTCTGGAATTAAGCCAACCTAGTTTAATTGTCAAAAAATGAAAGAAAATGCCATGAAATTATAGAGATAAATATCAAGCATTTATATAAACAACTCCTCTTTTTGTAGAACGAATGTATAGAATCCAAAATCTATGGGATATCACATCTGATTTCAGATACATAAGATATGAAAGTAAGCATGTCAACCGGCATGAACACCATATTGATAATAGAAAAATTTGTATGATTAATTCATGATAGTATTTTCCAAACAATTGTAAAATAATAAAAAAGAGAACACCATAAAAATTCATATAGGATAAAAAATGTTTGTCTTTCTAATACTCTACTTAGCCTTTGAGATCAAACAATGATCAATTTAACTTTGTGAAATATTCAAGGGCTAAATATTGTACAAAAATTTTACTAATTTTTTTCACCAATCAACAAAAAGGAAGCAAGACAATCTCTGCTTTTAGATAAAAAAAAAAAAATCATAGTAAGATCAAATTTGTCGGAGAGCTTATGATAGGAAGTTTTATGATTAATGAAAAAAAAATTGAACTAAGAGACCTTTTATTTTTAAACATGTTAAAAAGAAAAGTTTTAATACATAGAAAGAAAGAAGAATGGTGGGAACAACAGATAGTTAATGGGCGGCGCATATTACTTGATTAGGAGTTCGAAATCAAATCGAAAAATTGATTTACTAAAACTATCGATTTGAAATTTTTATACATTTTTTTATTATTGGTTTGGTTTGTTTTTTCATATACGTTGCTAAACGAACTAAATCAATTATATACACATAAATATAAAAAAAAATGAATAAATGACAATAAAAAATTACTAAATTTTTTTAACAATTAACAAAAGAGAACTTTGCCATAATTTTTGTATTAAATATAAAATTGAATGAAATCAAATCCGTACTTGTTAATTGATGAATCTAGTTCATAGACTTTTCTGGGTTTCACTATTCCTTTTGTTATTGGATTCAAACTTTGTTTCTTTGAAGGTGTTTTGTTTTATATAGTATGTAATTATTTGGGGTTTTCCTCAATCCTTATAATACAAAAATTACAGAGTAGAAGACCATCATATAACAGATTAATATTAAAAGAAAATTTACAAAAAAACTCCAAAGATAATAAAAAAACAAAAATCAAATACCCCATCGATTCTGTGATAAATTTTTTTTTGAATGATATAGAACCGAGTCGTAATAATCTTTGTTTTACAATAATTGAAACAATGCAAACATATTAAGTATACAAATCAACATAAACTTAAAAGAATAAAATTACAAACATGAATATAAAAAAATAAAAATAATAATCAGTATACATTTCTTGTTGTTCTGTAAAGAAATGAAAATATAAAAAAGTAAAAGAATAGACTATATTTAAATTAAAATAAACACTGATTAACTAATGAGATAAATATTATAGATAATTATGAATATAAAAAATTATATGTAAATAAAATGAGATGAGAGTTAAGTTTATTTAGTTAAACATAAAATTTCAAATAATATTTTATCTTAAGCATCGCAATATATGCCTCTAGATAAAAATAAGTTCAAATCAAGATAAGGAGTAAGTGTCGTAAATAGGAAAAATATCACTCTAACGGTTGATGCTGTCTATCGCATCAATTGTAGGGTTAGATTTTTCTTCCACCAATTATTTACGTCAAAATTAATCATAATTAATTATATATTTATTTTGTGCTCATTTGATATATGACAATAACATAAAATAACTTTGTCATAATTAACTTGTGACATATCAGCAACTTTGTCATAATTTTTGTATTAAATATAAAATTGAATGAAATCAAATTATTAATTTTTGAAGTTCGAGTTAGATTTTTCAATCAACAACTCATTTATAGATAAAAGAAATTATTATGTGAGTGAATATTAATCAAGAATTATCATGGTTATTATTAATTGAGAGATTAAATAATTTTGTCAGTTAAAGATAAAACATGCAAATATTTGAATTTGAATATAAATCTATTTTATTTGAAAAAGGAAATTGAGAGATTAAATAATTTTGTTAGTTAAAGATAAACCATGTAAATATTTGAATTTGAAAGTAAATATATTTTATTTGAAAGAAGTAATTTGATAATTAAGTGGTATGTATATATCAACGTCACGACATTGTTTATGTGACGCGTTAAAACTATTATATATATATATATAAATTAGTAAAAAATTATACTGTCCAAAATACATTTTCTCTCTCCCTCTTTATTTTTAAATTTTTTTTATTTATTTCAAATATTTTAAAACATGAATTATACAATTTAGTATAAAAAAAACCCAAATATAAAGATTCAATTTAATTCATTTGAAAATGAATTACACTTTCATTTGACTCTTTACTCATCACAGTGCTGTACAGAATCTGCACATGGAAGCAATGTAGAAACGAGCTTTGTTTTCTAGAGACCTACCGAGTTGAAGACTAGAATAAACACAATACAGTCGTTGGGTGCAACAGTTGAATATCCAGTAATGATATAATTAAGCATTTTCAGTATATGGGGCATTCAAGTTCTTCTTGATGTGCTGTATTGTTGGTCCTTTCACTCTTTTTTTTAACTGAAAAAAGAGTAGTGCTTGTCTAGCATTTTTGGCAACAAACTCGGTGCAAGCCAACCAGAACAATGCACTTATCTGCACGGCAAAATCTTTCCAATGCATGGTTTCTTTTATGCACACCATGCAAAAGTAAGATCTTTTGGGGGTGTAACTTAAACGGGGAGAGAACAATGAATTAAAGACATAAAATGAGAGACAATATTATATATTGATCTTGCCGTTGTTCCTAAAATTACAATTAACAACCTTTCTCAATAGAAGAAGACCCAAGAGACGGAACATCTAAAGAGCATGACCATTAAATAAAATACACAATCCAAATATTTTTTGCAACAATTACATGCATTTTAGAACAAAAAAATATGTATCATATTGAATCACGACTTGCAAAATGCACCAAGTGTATCATCCAGGGCCTTTCTATCATAATCACCTGTGAATACACAATTTCCAATTGGACCTTTGAGAAGGATAAGCCTTAAAAGCCCATCAGCAACCTTTTTATCAACCTGCCATATCAAAAGAATACATATACGTAATGGATGAGATACCAATTTGATCTTCAAACAACAATTATAACTCAAGACACTCACCGCCATGACAGACTTAAACATGTCCACAGTCATCATTTCAGGAGGTACAGTGGGTAACTTAGCCCATTTTAAAATGTCGTTCGTTCGCTTCACAATTGTATCGTCAATCCAACCAAGACGGTATGACATGTCAACAGCCATGACCTGAAGATCATCACAACAAAGAAATAAGAGAAGAGAGAGGGGAGCAAGTGGTAAAATGCAAGTTAAAAGAGTATGCAATACAGTGCCAGCTGCAACAGCTTCTCCATGAAGCCACTGCCCATATCCAAAACCAGTTTCGATTGCCTGAAAAGACATGCCACATCATGAGGGGGGGAAAATGAAAGGGGGATTTTTGGCAACTGATGATAACACGACTCCAATATGATATCGTACTCATAAAGCTTCCATCTTACATAAAGGAAAAAAAGAGATTATGATTGAATGTCAATACAGTTAAAAGAAGTAACAGAAGTACTCTACAAGCACTTTCACATCCTGCATTAGTTACATGTTTAAACATACAAGATCGGATACCTAAATATGTCATAATATTTACAAATGTTTCTGGGCTGAGCCTTCACGAAAGCATGAATGCAACACAATACGGGCTCAGTGAGTAGCTCTACAATTGACCTCCTATTTTTTGATAATCATCTCATTCCTTGATGCTCAGATGATAACCAAGAATCACAGGATGAGGATACAAGTCATTAGCACATGCAAGTTATCCTTGTAATTCTTATAGGTAAAGAACATCCAGGGCCTTACTCCAATCAAACAATTGTTACATCACTGATAAAATAAATCACCACTTATCCTAGGAGGAAAAAGAAAACGTAATACAGTTCAAAGATTAGCATTTTTCAGGAAGTTTTTTATAACTTGAATTGAAAGAGAGCCCCTAGTAAATGAATTCACCGTGTGTAAATAATTACTAACAATCTCAAGCTATACGTAAAAAAAAATTATACAAATTTACGATTATTATACTTTTTTCTCTTTTCTTTATTTTCCAGCACATTGGCCATAGAACTTGGATTCAATAGTACAAAGATCACTGGTGTTCCAATAAACATTCAACTTAATAGGTCAAGACCTGTGATAGGAATCCACCTACACGAGATGCAAGCACAAAATCAACAGGCTGGCTTTACTTGCTGAAAGTATTGTAAGTTTTAACCAAATCGTACAAACCCAAAACTTACATGACCAAATGTATGACCCAAGTTCAATGTTGCCCTCAGTCCACTTTCCTTCTCATCTAATGACACAACCTCAGCTTTGTTCTCACATGATCTCTTTATGGCAAAAGCTAGTGCAGCCGGATCCCTGCAATGGGCCAACCAAAAATACTCATGCATGATTGAAGCCACTGTAATTGCAAGCATAAGGAAAGCATAGCCATAATACAATTAAGCAGCACTATTATTCAGAGGCATGTGCCTCAAATATCACAAAGATCATTAGTCGATAGACTGGATGAAATAAAACAGTCATGCCAAGTATATTTTTAAAGGCTGTAAACAAGAATCAATATTTTGCACCTTGCCATCAATGCCTCCATATTTTTCTCCTGCCACTCAAAAAACTCAGCATCCCTAATGAGCCCATACTTAATCACTTCAGCAAGGCCCGATGCCAGTTCTCTATCCGGCAATGTGTTTAATGTGTCAGTGTCTATAAGCACACACTGAGGTTGGTAGAAAGCACCAATCAAATTCTTTCCAAGGCGGTGATTTATGCCTGTTTTGCCACCAACAGAAGAATCCACCTATAACGGAAAGATATCCGATTTGGAGGCATGAGAAACATTGAATTTTAACAGCTGAACATAATTCAAAGAAAAAGGATAAAAAGAGGCATGACTAGAAAAAGGACCTGTGCCATAACAGTTGTAGGAATCTGAATGAAATTAACCCCACGGAGATAAGAGACAGCAGCATATCCACACATGTCACCAATAACTCCCCCTCCAAGGGCAACAAATGTACATCGCCGGTCCAGTCGTGATTCAATCGCCTTGTCAAAAACTTTCATGAGGGTGCCCTATAACCACAGGCATTATGATCACTTTATAAAATTGCCATCATACATAGAACACAAAATATTAACCAGAACCTTAGATGATACCTACCATGTCCTTGTACTTCTCACCATCCGGTAAAATCACACTTTCAACTGAGATATTTGGGTTTCCTCTTGTTAAAGCATCAACAACTTTATCTAGGTATATTGGCGCAACTGTGTTGTTAGTCACCACAAGGACTCTCTTCCCGTGAACATGCCTAATAATATTAACCATGAAATCAATAAGAGAGACCCCCAAACAGAGAAAAGGAAGAACTCACAACTGAAAAAATTCTAACCTTTATAGCTGTGGGGGCAAAAAAGCCATCTTGAGCTATACATTTGTTCCATTTTGAATTAAATAATGAAGAGCTTAACTCAGTTGAAACATTTGCTTTAAGCTCATTCGTGGTTCTTAAATGAATGAGTGCAAAGAATTTAACACTTGAATATTGATTTGCCATCTTTTCCTACATTGTTTTTCTCCTCATGTCTCAGCAATCAAACGAAGCCTTCATTAATTTCTATTAAAACTCCAAACAAAAACCAACACAATAACACGTTTCCATGAAATCGACTAGCGTGAGACTTAGCTAAATTCTCCCATATGGAGAAAGTTTGAAAAAGATTAAACTTCAGATATTACAGAGATACAACAACTTTCTTTTCTTAAAATAACAAAGGGTTGAGCGAATTAAACAGGAACGAACTAACTTTGAACGGAACAAAATTGGGGGAAAAGTACCTCTGGAGAAGCTCTGGTTGATCAAGAAGCCCGGATCCGATGTATATAGGGTAGCTCCGGTTGCCCAAATCGACCTCCACAATCGTAGGAACTTTAGAACTCTTTTCCCCAACCGATTGATCCATCACCTGAGTTGTACTCGCGCATATCCTCGACCTCACACTACTCGCTCTCGACACAGACAACCCGCTCCGACTCAACTCAGTAGAACTCGGCGGAACGAATGAAGACCGAAGAGCAATCGCGTTAGGGCTTTGAAACCGCAGAAATAAATCAGATGAATCGGGCTTCTTGGTAGCGAGATTGGATGAGAGAGAAAGAGAGAACGCATTTGCCGTCGATGCCATGGGCTTGTACTCGGACTGCGGTCCGTGTTCGGGTGAGAGAGGGAGACAGAGTTTGACTCTGTGCCTGTTCGTAAAAGAAACATTTTTCGTTGAAGAAGAAAGAGAGATATGAAGGGGTGGGTCGGTAGGGGTGGGTGAGAGGCGGGCGATTGGTGAAGCACGTTAGCTAGACGGACCAGTGGGTCCGGTTAAACGAGTTTTTCAGTTGTGGCTCGTAGGCTTGGTCATTCTCGTGGGGAATTTGAGTGAGGTGGAAAATACCACGATAAAATGGAAGATGAATTCTTAGTTATCGCGAGTCGCGAGTTCTGCACCTAGCACCTAGCACCTAGCACCTAGCACCTGATGTTAACCGTTTATGCCGTTAAAATAACGTAAACCGACTAACCACGGAACAATGGTATTCAGTAGTTCGGCTTTCATTTTTTCTTCTTAACAAAATACATGTTTTTTTTATCGAGAGAATGACAAATCATCCTTTGAAGGCTTAAAAATTAAAATTTAATTACATGCTTTAAATAATTTAAAATAAATTTTATATCAAAATATATATTTTTCTCTTCACAAAAAAAATGAGATTTATTCATATATAATAATAAAATATAATTATTATTATATAAGAAAACAATGATGAAAGTTGTATACTAAAAAATAATAGATAAATGATTCGTGCAAGTTGTAAATGTTGATTTATATAAATATATGTAATAAAAAAATTAGTGAAAAAATCAAAAAATATATTAATTCAATCAAAATTTATCAAATTTGTAATTAAAAAATTGTTAGAAGTGAAAATTGATCGAATTGAGATTAGAGATCTTGGATCAAACATCCCTTCGACCTGTCATTAAAGTGATGATAATTTTGAAAAAACATATTTTTTAAAATCAAAATTAAAAATAACAAAATTTAATAATTAGTATTCATCGAATTCATCCTCTACATGCCTGAGGGCGTGGTCGGCTTGACAAAATGTAGTACTTATGGGTCTCGATATATAGGGTGTTTTTTTTTTACTTTTGATTATCTCGATATCGTCAAAAAACTTCGAAATTTAAAATATTAAATTAATAATTTTATTTATTTACCAAGTTACCATCTTATTTGTATAAATCTCTATCATTAATTTTTCAAATGTTAATGTATCTTTTAATGATTAAAAAAAACATCATTTAATAAAGAAAAAATAACATGAGTTTTGAGGTTTTTTACATTTACTTAATTATTTTTTGGAAAATTAGTGAAACGTATTTTGACTATGTGATGATTAAATGAAATATGTTAATTCTTTACCGACATTAAAAAAATCCTCATATAAAACCCTTTCTTCAACATATTTTTACCATTTCTTCATCTCCTTTCTTCTCTATTTTCCCTTCGTATTACCCTCTCATCTGCCGCTTCCTCTTCATCTTCTTTACCCCACCACCGTTGTTATTCAGTCTCTCCCCATTGCCTAGCCGCTACACAATTGCACCCTCGTTGTCCTCTCCATCTGAATTTTATCTGCTCTACCAAAAACATAAACAAGAAAAGTCAAACATCCTAGTGCGCCACCGTTTCTCTCTGACACCACACTTCCATCTCCGTTGTTAACTCATTTCTCTTAGCAGAGTTGTGGTGTGCAGCAGCTTTCGGGTAGTTGTTATTCTTTGAATAAAAATTCAGGGCATTTTTGTTTTGAATTCATAATATGAGTTAATTTAATTGTTTGCTTTTTGTAATTTCTTTGTTTTGAATCCATTTGATAAGGATTGTGACATGAGTGAAGTTGCAGAGATTAAAGGCACTTTACCATTTTGTTGCATGAAGAGAGAGAAAGCCCAAATTTTCCTATGGTTTCGTGTAGAAAGAGTTGGAGGGAAGGGAGGATAATGGAAATGGAAAAGAGGAAAGAAAAAAAATAAAAAAAAGGATAATAAAAGAAAAACAAAATCTTGGGTGAGGAGAGAAGAAGTTCTGGTATTTTCAGGTTTGCCACTTTACTTAGTTGAATTCACCAGTTCTTAAATATTTTAATTCTTTTGTTTTAATCTTATTTTTTAAAATATAATATTTGTTATCACATTATCAAATAAAAAATAACTAATTTTACCAATTATCTTTATAATTTGACATAAAATTCAAAATAATCTCAAATAAGATTTTTCCTCAAACTTTATTAAATTCATCTTTTTCTCTTATTCACTCGTTTGCCCATAGAAAAAAAAACTTAAATGAATCTTCATATATTCTTTTTATTTATTTTCACTTGATTTTTAAAAACAAATTAAATTTTAAAAAATTAGAAAGTGAATCAAAACCATTAAAGTAAAAATTGTTGGTTAAAAAGTCCATTGTTTTGATAGAGACTTATGAAAGTAAGTTCTTAACCATCGACTCTTGGTCTAATGGTGGTTACCTCCAGGTTTTTTTCATATAAAAGATCGGCTTCAATCATTTCCTCATCCATTTGTAAAAAAAAGAAAAAATTTCTAAATCATAACAATGTGTATTTTGAGGGGTAAGTAATGGAAATAAAATGAAAGGTTAATAAAAAATTATTTTGGAATTTTTTTTATCATAAAGAGTGAAAAAGTTTTTGGAATCTCACTAAACCCTCTAAAACCTTAATCTAACAATTTTTTTAATACCTCAAATCGAAAAATCTGTAAGATTTTCATAAAATATAAGTTTGTTTACCTTTCATTACTCTCATCTTCTTTATAAAACTCCTAAACAAGGGTTGGTTTTTACCCCTACTTACTTTCAATTTCCACCCTTCATTTCCTTTAAAAATGTTCCAATTCCTCAACCAAAAAAAAAGAAAAATCCCAAACAATATATCTGATCGATTTAAAAACTATTTGGGGAGAATGTTCAGTTTGGAGAGAATGTTTGGGGGAGAATATTCAGTTTTCAGTGTTTGAAAACTATTATAAAAAAGAGTTTCTGAAAACAATTTTCAGTTTTCAGTGTTCGAAAACATGTTTGGATAACGGTGTTTGAAAACTGTTTCCAAAACAGTTTTCGGTAAAATGTTGTTTGGATAATCAGTTTTCAAAAACTGTTTTGAAAATATTAAACTGTTTGGATTACACTTTCTTGTTATTGTTTTCAGCTTTCAGTTTAAATTTTAATATATAACATTAATTTTATTTCTCATATTTATTAAATACAATTTTTTAAACACACCAAATACATGAAAATAATTAATATTATTTTATTTTTAAAATGTTAGTATTTTTTATATATCATCGATCAAACATGACAACCCTCTTTCCTTGGTCATGTCATGTTTGTTTGTTAAATAAATTCTTAAAAATAAAAATAAAATATATAATATATAATACAACTTTTACAATTTGATAACATTTCAACAACTAACCCATTTTATTTGTCATGTTTGTTTTTTAAATAAATTCTTAAAAATAAAAATAAAATGTACAATACAATTTTTACAATTTCATAAATTGATAAAATATAAATGAACGATATTGCCAACTTGAACCTGATCAAATCCTTGAACTGCAGAGACTGCTTATAATCACTTGTAGTAGTTACAAACACAACAAGCAGAATGCTTGCAACTATTCCAATCTCATCATGGGCACACTTTGGCCATCCTTCAATTGTTATGCCAACAAGAAGAGAAACAAGGGCACAAACAGCAAGTATCATGAGTGTTGTATCTTGAAGGGCTTCCCATACAAAAACCCAAAAGCCTCGAACAAGGCTTTCAGTGAATTTATTAATTCCATAAATTTCTTTCCTTCGATGCAGCAAATGCTCAGAAGCTTCAATCCCATTGGTGATTGATGTGGAAAGCTTTTCCACGATACCCTCAATACAACCATGAATTTTCAACTTCTTCAAGTCATGGCCTTCAACAATTGATCCCAACTCATCAGGATCAATTTGGAAACCTGCTCATTTAACTTCTTCAAGTAAAGTGTATTCACTAGACAAATTTAGACCTGTAGCCATATAGCAGGGAGTCAACTTGGAAGAAAAACATATCTCAAACTATGATACCATGCAGATTAAGGCATTCTTACTATGAATAAACTGAAGCGCAGCTTGTGAAACCAAAACTGCAACTCTGAATTTTTCCTATGGTTTGAAGGTAAAAACAAGGGAAAGAACATCAGGTGTATGAAAATGCCCAACAAAATTCTTTTCTTTATTCTTCTTGAAAGTTGGCATTAATCTTTTTTCATGTTAACATCACAATTTCAGCCTTCCAAAACTACAAAATAAGCACTAGAATTCAGGGACTTGCTTGAACTGCATAAATTGTGCTTTAAAATATGAGTAATTAAATGCTGTATTAAGAACCTGGCATTAAACTGAAAATTAAACAAGAAATCAGACATAACTGCCATGTCCCTTCCTCCACCCACCCCTCAAGGAAGAGGAAGAAAATAAAGGTAAAAAAACTCTTTATCTCTCATACACCACAGCACTAACGACACATAAGGTTTCTTCGCCCAGAACTCCGCAACAACAGAACCCATACTCTTGCTCAACTAACTTCAAGTTTAAAGACCAATGATGATGTAACTAAGACGCTATCTAGCAAATATTCTCCTTACCATATGTCATCAAACATTATTAATTCCATCAGAAACAGATCATTGTAATGTTGACTAGGCAGCTGAATTAGCTTATGCACACCACATAACAATTCAATTTCATGCAAGCAAAACAGCACCAATTTGAATCATAAAAGTAGCAGATAATAGCATTCCTATATTTATGGTAGATTACAAGTTCTTAGACAGCAGCCCATCCTTTGAAAAAAAATCACAAAACACAGCCAGGCTTGAAATACTACAAACCTCTGGATCTTTAAACCAAAATTCAATAATAAATTATTGGCTTCATGTACTCATTGCATTTCATTCCTTTGCTAAAATATTGTCCACATGCTGTCTATCATTTTTCTTAGAAAACACTTACGCTCGGATCCAGAGAGCAATTTATCGAGTATTTGAAAAGTATTTGAAAATTTGAAAATTTTTCTTGAGTTTTATCCTTGTTAGACTCGAAAATTTTCAAATGCTTTCTTCGAAGACACAAGGCGTTGCAGAGAGCAATTTATCCTTGTTAGACTCCAAAGCAGGCTTGAACACTTGCATATACATAGTAAATGAAACCACAAAATGAAACCTTAATTAACAAGAAGTAGTTCAACAGACCTGCTAGAGAGAATCAAGAATATGCAACAAGAAATTGAAGCAGCAGCAGCTAGTTCAAATTAGGTGAATATTGTGATTTGATTGTGTCAGACTCTTAAATACAAGACTATAGGTGTAACTGAACTTAAACGACACCTTGAAAGGAAAAATCTAACAGGTTATTGAAGCTTGAAGATGGCCCTTAAGACTAAATAGAAGAGACTTATAAGGACGCAAGAATGCTAGTTAACATACAGGTTGCTGCAGCTTGAATCTAGTACACTCAATCTGGAGTTGTTTAAAAATAAAAGCTTATCCTGCCATTAGTTGGTACGTGAAATTATTTTACTGAAATCCAAATGTGAAAACACAAAGAAGGAGAAAAGATTAAAATAGAATCCAGGAAAAGAATTTTCCTGTTGACCAAACAACTCTTCTACTGCAACCTAGGAAATATAGTAAGATTTACACTGAACCAAAGCCTCAAAATTATTCATTGAACAAAACACAAGAAAACCCATTGAAACTTATACCGGGAAGAACGATGCACATCCCACAAACCAAAGAAAGATAGCATAATGTATTTGATCCCATACTAAACAGTACCGTTCTAAACTACTTCATCTACACTAATCAACAATCTTATACTAAAACATACAAAGAAATATTATTTGTATGAAAACCTCAAGAGAACTCTAAACTCTAATCAACGGCCATTGATTTTATCATCCCTTCATATTTAAGCAAGACAAAAAGAACATAGTAAAAAAACTACCCTATCCAATTCCTTTTCACTTTCAGTTCCCCCTTGTCAAAATATAAACCCAGAAAAATCATACATATAAAACCTAAAATCCCCAAAAATTAAGGTAAAAAGCGAAAATAGGAAAAGTTACTCACATATAGGAAACTGTTGTCGCTGCTGGGTGCGCTGCTGTTGCCATTGTTGACTGTGCGACTACTTACAGTGGAGGCGGACCTAGCAATGGTGAGGTCGCAGAGAGGGGGAGAGATAAGAAACCAAGAAATTTAAGGGAAATCCCCAAAAAGAGAGACTAAAAAATTTGAAGGAAAATTGTAAGCAAAACCCCAAAAAAACGAGAGACCCAAAATTTTGAGGGAAATTCCCAACAAAAATCCCAAAATGTTTAAGTAGAAACAGAAAAATCAGATGGAGAGACAAAGAAATCAAACTCAAGGGAGGAAAGAGAGAGACTGAGACGAAGAAGAATGAGACATTGGCGCTGCTGGAAAGAGGCTGGGATGCTACCCTTGCGTCTGAAAATCGAGAGACTACGCGAGAGTGAGATGAGAAGGGGTTAAGGGAGATGAGGAATGAAACCCGAAAACTGAGAGTGAGATGAGAAGGCTCGGAGGTGGACGAGGAAGGAAAATCGAGCCAAGAGAGAAGAGAGCAGGAACTCTCAGGAACTCTGAGTCGTGTTATACGGCTTCAAAAGTGAAATGAGCACTGAAAACTCCTTTTTGGAGTTTTCTAACCCCAGTGTTTGAAAAGTCTTGTTTACAAAACAGAGTTTAAGAACACTGCTGGTCAAACAAGTCAAGCAGTGTTTAAAAACGAGTTTCAGTGTTTAAATATCGAAAAGGGTTTTTGAAAACTTTCCTCAAACATGCACTATATCTTGTGACATTTAAACATGGGAATCAAAACATTACATAATTTAGTAATTTTTTTTTATAAAACCGATCGTTAAATTTGATATTTTATTCATGCAAATCGTGTAAACAAAATTTTAAATCGATAAGATATTTATAAATTTTTATTTGCATGACTATTTAAATTGAATTTTGTAACTTCGTCATAATATAATAAATATAAATAAAACATTTATAAATATTTGATCAATGTAAAATTTAACGTGCGTACTTTACATAAATAAAAGGTTAGGTACACTAATTAATTTTGGACAAATAAATATTATACAAAAAATCATATAGTAATGTAAAATACATTTTTCTCGTATCAAGTGTCAACTAAACATTACAATGCATACAAAAATGAAAATTTGATCAATCAATAGTTATGATATCATTTGTTAGTACAGTTTTATGTTTCAAAGAAATAAAAGATAATTTAACTAAAAATATTTAAGATTAATTAAAATCTGAAAATTTTATTATGAGAAATTAAATTTGTTTTTATATGCAGATACTTCGCGATTGTTTATCAAACGGAAAATAATTACAGTTCTATAATTATTTTATAAAAAATTATTTCAAAATACTTTTGTAAGATAAAAAAACTAAAACTAAAATTAAAACTATATCAACGATACCGAAGGTCCAAACTCCAAAGGCCTTGCTTCTCGGGCGTCAAATCCAACAGTACAGAATGTTCCAACACGAAGTCGTTATGTCCTGCCGGCACACTATAACACTCCCCACTATCAGATTCTCATGTACGCCTTCAAGAGAACCCCGCGTTTTTTGAACCCGCGAAATTTCTCCAAATAACTCTCTGCAATTACACAATTTCTTTCGCTTTCTCAGTCTTCTGTTTCTTTCTTGGAGCTAACAGCTTTGTTCTTTAAACGCTCCGTTTTTAGTTTCAATAGAGTTTCATCATCTTCCTCATATCTTGTTATTTTTAGGGTTTTTGTCTAATCAAAGAAGATTCCCAAAACTTCATCGGTTTTATGAGCTAGTTTTTTGATAGTGACAGTGATGGGGAAAGGAAACGACATTGTGGTATTATCATCAGACGATGAAAATAATGATCGTTGGTTGAGTTCGAATCGAAGCAATTCAAAGTCAAAATCGAGGTCATCGGGTCATCGTGCAAGCCCTAGAGTAGCGAAGAGGCCTCGCCTTTCGGACTCGAGGTCGCGCTTGAGTAAAGAATACAGTAATGTAGATGAGGTATCGCTTGGTCTTTTTTTCTTCGATAAGTATCACTTCTTACAAATTTCCGTATGTTATTTTGTGTCCAACACTTCTAATCTAGGTCTATTGTCTTGTTAATGACTTTTAATACTCCAAATGAAATTCTCGTTTCTCATCAGTGTAATGGTTGTTGTTAGACTGCATATATTTTTTTGTTATTAAAATGTGAGCGTTTTGAAATTCAAATTTACTCTCTCTCTCTTTTTCATTTTCTTGACTGTTGATTGTTTCCACTAGACTTCTGGCAACTGAAATTTCACTCTGTTCAATGCAGGTGAGACTGTCTTTTGAAGATTTTGATGAAGTTTTAAATGGGTTCAAGGTATCTGCTGGTATGCTGTTGATGAAGTTTTTGCTTTTAATATCGCTTGCTGTTTGGTCATTTATAGTTTCTTCTACTTCGAATGTTGGCTTCTGCCAAAATTTGGCTGTTGTCACTCATGGCTTCATGACCTGCTAGGAGGCTGCTATTGTGTGATGTATTCTGTAGTTCACTTGCTCAGACCGCATATTATATGTTTATATTATTTCTTCTAGAGATGAAAAGGAAATGTAGGATCATGGCTAGCATTTCTAATAACTTATGTTCTAAATTTCCTGATCCAATTTCAAACTTTTATGCTTTCAATATGAACATTGTTTTTCTTCTATGATTTCTGTTTTTATTTATTTATTTATTTTTGCATTTTTCTTTCTTTCTCTCTTCTGTCTCTTGTTATATTTGGCCTGTCAAAACTAAATGGAAATGGAAACTTGGTTTAGGTTCTGGAAGAAGCGATACAAAGGATTTATGGGTTGACAAGTACAAACCTCGTTCCTTCGATGAACTTTCTGTTCACAAAAAGAAGGTTAGCTTGTTTTTCCTTTTTCCTTTTGATTTAGTCTTTTCCTTAAGTATATGTCTATATATTGACCCTTTTATTTCTTAGTATTTTTAGGTTGAAGAAGTTAAGATGTGGCTTGAGGAAAGGTTGAGAACTTCAAAGGTAGTTCTATTATTTACAGATTGGCATCAGCCAGTCTTTCCCTTTTTCTATTGAAATTGATTGTGTTTCATTTTATGTGAAACCCTATGGTCTCTTCTTCATTTGCAGGATGAATTTAGTAATCACGTTCTTCTCATCACTGGCCAAGCTGGAGTTGGAAAATCTGTATGTTGTCATTCATTTTATTCCACACATCGTGTTTCTTATTGGTAATTGAGGGTGGTTCATAGGTCTTATAAATTTTTAATAGGATGAGCATCAATCTTTCTGCCTAAGTTTGTTATGGGATTGATTAAGCCCATAGTGTTAATTATAGCCATTAACATTCCAGAATTCTGCCACTTAACTTGTAGGCAACCATCCATGTTATTGCATCTTACTTTGGAGCTAGACTATGTGAATGGAATGCACCTACTCCTACAATTTGGCAAGAACACATGCATAACTCCAGTTCAGGTATTGCAATTAAATATTGTTGTTCAAGGAGTGAATTGAGTGAAACCTGGGTCAGGTTGGGGACTAGGGTTCTTTTGGGCGGATGCTGCCACATTCGCAGCTTCTTATGGTGCACAATGATTAATGGATTTGACTCCTGTCCATTTCTGACCTAGACTTTCCTCACCCCCAATAAATGATGCAAAAAATGCATGTGTTAGATTTAATATTCTCTCCTGAAAGCTCAGTGCTGTGTGATATTGCTTCTCATTCAAGAGTGGATCATACAGTGTTGAGTGTAGTGTAATTAAATTAAATGATGTGATATGGTCGTCAGTCCCATTCAAATTGGGGCTAAATTAATCCTTTTAACTGTACAATCTATATTTAGGGAAAAAAAGTTTCAGAGTTGAGGTCACATGTATGGCCATGCTACTATTTGTTATTCTGTGGATGATTAAAGATATACCGGTCTATTGTTAGGACTACGCTACACATCTAAGTTGGATGAGTTTGAGAACTTTGTTGAGAGAGCTAGGAAGTATGGATTGATCTCTTCATGCGCTTTTGGGGAATCAAATTCATCAACTATACTCGTGATTGATGACCTCCCTGTGACAAATGGGAGATCTGGTTTTGAAAGACTTAAAAACTGCTTGCTTCTTCTTGTGAGATCAACTCGGATACCAACAGTTGTATTGGTTACTGACTATGGTAAAGCAGATTCAGCAGACAAAACGTCACAATGCTTGGAAGAACTTCAGTTGTCCCTGGAGAGTGCTGGGGCTTGTAAGGTTACTTTCTTGAACAGATCTTGGTCTCTTGATATAATATGTAATGGCCATGAAATGCGCAGCTTAAATTGCTTTTGGGAATTTTTCAGGTTGCTTTCAATCTCATAACAAATAATTCCATTAAGAAGACACTTCTCAGAATATGCAGACAGGAACATTGTAATGTGTCTGCTGAAGAGATTGATCTGATAGCAAAAGCCAGTGGAGGTGACATCAGACATGCAATTACATCTTTACAACTCTTCTCTCTGAAACCAGATCTAAAGGTTAATACATCTCCGTCCAGTAGTACTCCCAGTTACTCAAAAGAAAAGAGAAATGAGCTCAATGCTCTGGACAATGGATTTTTTTCGCACTTTGGCAGAGATGAGACACTTTCTCTATTTCATGTCCTGGGAAAGTTTCTGCACAACAAAAGAGAGACTGAGAATGCTAATGGATCAGGTATGTTACTGAAAGAAGTTACAGTGATTTTTTCTCATTTTCTTCTTCTTATTATTTTGGAGTGGGCTAATAATACATAGACGTGAGACGGGGACTTGTTGCATTTCTGTCTCATGGACAGTTCGAGAATGATGTTCTGCGTGTAATTGTAGGATCGATCTCTTCTAAGCTGTTTTTTGTGTTGTAGACCAAAGTGAATTTCTTGTACAGGAGAAATTCTCAAGATTGCCATTAAAAATGGATGCTCCAGAAAAGGTTGTGTCTCAATCACATGGGCAAGCAAGGCCCATTACTGATTTTCTTCATGAAAATGGTATCACTTATTTTTCCCTCCCTGCTAGTTGCCTATTTATTGGATAATTTTTAGCGTGGTTCCCAGGGCATGAAAATGATACACACATAGCTTTGAGTTCTGCCAAACCGACACATCTTTCCTAATTATTGCATACAACTTTCATGCAGTAATGGATTTTCTCAGTGATGAAGCAATAGATGATGCATGGGCTGTGTCTTCATATCTAGGCGATGCTGACTTACTCCTTGCCTCTTTTCGAGGAATGTTTACTAGACATAATGAGGCGGAGAATGTTCTACAATCAGCTGCTGCTTCAGTTGCTGTTCGTGGGGTATTATATGGAAATAATCATCCATTGCCTTCCAGGTTACATCGATACGATTAACCTCTATTATACGAGTTGTAACCTATACAAATTGAGTCATATCACCAATGTTGTGAATGTGCAGGTGGCATGCTATTCGCAAGCCACAGCTCTGGCAAATTGAGCAATCATCGTCGCGGAACAAGGTGGATTTCAGCTTAGCCCTTTCATTCATTTATGCAAATGTGTCCTGGGAAATTGTTAACTAGTTTTGTGGTATACCATGTTAGTCAGAGATTAATTTGTGTCCGTTTTGATGAATTTGCATGTGATTTTGCCATTTTCATGTGTCCTTGCAGAACGAGATGATAAGGCAGAGATTTATTGGTCATAATGGATCAAGCATGCATGAAACATCAGTTGTAGCTACCGAGTACACTCCCGTGTTAAAATGGCTTGGATTTAGAGCATCGGGAGGTTGCGGAATTCATCATGTATTGATGCAGAGCACTGAAACAGAATGTGAGAATCTTGAGAGGATGAGTTTGGATGACCAAGAATGTGAGATGTCTGATGATGAAATAGAAGACTGGTGACAAATAGTGAGTGCCGTGAGAAGCAAAGCTGAGTTAAAATAGTTGATCGCCTTTGCAAATTTTCTTAATTTTGAGAGTAAATGTAAATATTCTCTCTTCAAATATCCCGTTCCATTTAATTCCCAAATGAAAATCTCCATTCAGCTACTAGTTAGAGAGGAAAACGTTTTTGTGGGAGCTTATTATATTCTTCTGTGTGTGTTTTTTGGGTTAGTTATCTTGGTATGTACAATAACAAAGCTTTGGTGGGGGAATGATTTTCAGGAAAAGATCACCTTTAGCAATTAAAAGTTTTAAAATTTTTTGGCTGCTAATTTCAAATTAATAAAACCTTTTTTGATTTTTTTTTGTAGGCTACAAAATTTATTTATTTTAAAAGAAAGATTTAAGAAAGTACTCGCTACTCACCAAGGCTGGCTCTAAGTTGTAACTAGTAACTAGGAAAAGATGAACGCTGCTGCAGGCCTGGTGCGTACGGGTCCGAAAACGTGAATACACAAGCTTTAGGGGCACTATTAGAAATTACCTTTTTGTCTTAAACTTGCCAAGAGAGAGCGAAAAGTTCCGTCTGTTTGGAAGGTCAGAGAATTCAAACGCATGTCAACAAAAAAAAAAGATGGATGATTTTGAAACGTAAAGATTTTTGTTTCCTCTATAATCTCGTGAATCAACTAACGAGATACGCATTCTCAACAGTCTCATCTTCCAGTCAGAGTTGGGTTTTCTCGAAGGTAATTTGCTATTCGTTCTCTCTCTGTAACTAGGGGTTTTATAATGGGCTTTAATTAATCACCTGCAAATATGTTTCACATTTTCTTTTCAATTTTAATCTTTTACTTATAGTTTTTTATCCTGAATTGTAATAACATGAGCTCAAGTTTGCATGCAATTCTGGTTTTCCTCAATTTACGCTTTTAGTGGAGAATAAGTTAGGGTTATCTGTGGATTTCGGCACGATTGAATTTTTATATGGTGATACATACTGATTGTTGAGCCAAGTTACTGGCTTTCCTTTGAAGCGTTTGGTGTTTGGCGTGAATTTGTCTTGGGGAGCCAAAAAAAAAGGGAAATTCGGGCTTCTAAAGCATTGTTTGGTTAGCCTCTTCGAAGTAGTTTTCTTGCTGTAAATCAAATGCACAATCAAAATTTTCGTTATCGTGTCTTATTTAAACATGTAATGCTTAGAATACAGGACTAGTAAGTCTGCTGATTTTCTCCTCTTTCGTGTTTATCTGTCTGCATTGCCTACTTTTGAACTTATCTTCCTTTATATAGGCGATGTTTGGTATTGGCTTAAAACCAATTTAAAGCAACCATTTTACCTTTAAGTGGTTGCTTTAATTTGGCTTTATGCCAATACCAAACAACACCATAATGTGGGTGCGTCATTGTTGATCACAATCAAGCATTAGGGAATGTTGAAACTCTAATAAATTGATATATTTTATGTGTAAGAGTTATCAGTTGTAATTGAAATCATTGTTGATCACAATCACACCACAACCCATTGAGCTCTTTATGTGTAAGAGTTACCAGTTGTAATTAAAATCATCTCTTCTTTGTGTCTTTGCAATGTTGAAACAGTAATAAAGTTGAGATATTTAACTTTGACCTCACTACTTTGTGATTTATAAGGCTAGGTAAGAGTAACCTTGTTTTGAGAAGTCAATTAGAGTTTGCTTTAAGAGATTGCAGAGAAAGATATGTTTTTTTTATGCACTTGCAATTGCTAAAGCTTTATTTTATATGCTTGTTATAAATTAGGGAAGGTGTTCTTTTGAAGTTGTTCTGGTCAATCTGGCCTTCCACTCTTTTTGTAACTGTTAGAGGTCATGCTTTGAATAATTTCTGATGTACACCATATTTTGGTTGTTAGTAGCCTAACTAATTATGTCATATGATTTATCAAAAAGAAGAATATAATTATGGATGTCATGTGAAATGCTTATTAGAAAAAATGGATGTCATGTGAAATGAAATTTTTATCTCAAATTTTTGTTGCTGGAACTGTAGATGGCGAGCCGAATTACTCGGTCAAGGAGACAACCACCTCAGCAGCCAGAACAACAGTCGAGGGCTAGGTGGACAACATTCCTAACTAAGGTACTTGTGGACCTGATGGCCGACCAGGTTCATAAAGGGAATAGACAAAACAATTCTTTCAGCAAGAAAGCATGGAGGTATATGTGTGATGAATTCTATAGGAAAACAGGTCTGAAATGGGACAAGGAGCAATTAAAGAATAGATATTCAGTTTTGAGGAGACAACATGCTGTTGTGAAGTCTCTTCTGGACCAAAGTGACTTCAGTTGGGATGAATCGACAGGGACTATTATGGCCAAGGATGAAGCATGGGATGAATACATCAAGGTATGTTTCTTCTGTTGGTTTTACAAACAAGCTTGTATCTTCCATTTCTTCCTTAACCTTTTGATTTAAAGACTTCTTGTCCACAACAGATGCATATTTTTGGGCCATCGTTTTTATTTGTATAAGATGTGCAAGAAGTAGGATCAAAATTATTAGAAGTTCTATTAAAAAAAATATTGGAAGTCCATGGAATATTCATGAAGGAAGTTTTATTTGAAGCACTAGCCAGTAATATAGTAATTCACAGTTTCTGTTCAAGTTCCTCCAAATTAAGGCAGGAATTTAGTTTTTGTTCTTTATATGCCATCCACTCACCAACTCTCTGTGAAACACAAATCAGGGACATCCTGATGCTGAGACCATAAAAATCAGTGGCTGCCCAATCTACAAACAGCTATGCACGATTTTCTCATATCCATTAACCAATGGGAAACATGACCAGTCAGCTGAGCTCGAGCCGGAGTTTCCTTCCTCGTACCCTTGTGTGGAGCCCTTGAACACAATCCAAGCGGAGTCCTCATCAGAATCTGAAGAAGTGGATGACATGGCAGACAATCAAGACACAACTCAACCTATTATGCCTAGCCCAATGGGTAATCGCAAAAGAGGTCGCAAGGGGATTGATGATGCTATTGCAGGAGCCATACTGGAAATGGCTGCTGCTTCAAAGTTGAGGACAGCTGCTTTGAAGCAATTGAACGCCAGATACTCAATAGCGGATTGTATCAAAGAATTGGATGAGATACGAGGTGTTGAGGAACATCTCTATTTTGCTGCTCTAGATCTATTCAATAGCCCCAACGCGAGGGAAACCTTCTTGTCGCTGAAGCGTAACAAGCAATTGGCTTGGTTGCGTTGGAAGTGTAGTGCTCCATCTAATACCCTAGGTTGATGGACGAACCATCTGTATTTAGTCAGTCGTGGCCTTTATATCGAATGATCAGCAGGTTAATTAATAATTGACTTGCAATATGTCTGATGTTTTTTAGTCTTGTTCCGTAATTTCTTCCTTGAAAATTCATGCTGCAGTGGAAGTAGGTTATAATTTTACATGCTCTGTAAATATTCCTCCAAGGATGTATCCCTTGGGCCCATGTTGTAGAAGGTCGGGTTGGAGGAGCAACAGAAGTTTAGTTACCGTTTTATGGTTTACAAAACGGTTTTTAAAGCTGAAGTTATAAGTTGTGTTTGGTTTTGACACATTTCTTAAATGCAAAAACTGTTTCATAAACTGTAGTGTTTGGCATAATTTTGAGCGATGGTAGCAGTTATCTGTACATTTGTATTAATATCAATCACTTTCGCCATTAGCTGTACATTTGGATTAATTTTAATCACATTAACCTTTAGTTTCTTAAAAAATAAACACAGGTTTAAAGTATCAAATAAACTTATCCAATCAATTGATTGATTCTGCCTTTTCTTTTAAGTATCCCTGGTTTTTTCTTTTTCACTCTCAAGCTTATCCAACAAGGACTCCTTCAAGGGGTAAAATGCACAACCCCTCCAATCATTTGCAAATCTGCATTTAATTGATCATCATAGCAGAAATAAAAGTCGTTTTGTAAACAAATAATACCTTAAAGAACCTTAACAAAAAACAATTTTACAAATCTAAAACAGAAGAGAAAATTTAAAGCATTAAAATACACTTCCTATTCTAATCATAAAACAAAACAAAGTATATATGCCTACTTGAAAACTCCCAAACTCCTCTGCAGTTCAAACTTTCTCACCATCTTCATACTAAATTAGGTGACCGAACCACTTGTACAGTGCCACCATTCTCCATCAACACGCCTATAAGATTCACCATTGTCACAGTGCACAAAATTTGCATAACAAAGATGGATATCAGATAAGAGGCCAACAAAACTTATCTGGGTACCATCTATACACAGGAAAGCAACTTAAGTTCCATCTTATTGTCAAATTGCAAGTCTTGTTCAGGGAAGTATCTTCTTCACATCATGTTCCTGATCGATACTCTTAGCTTGGTTGTATACAGACTCGAATGCTTGCATACACACACTTGAAAATCCAACCATCGCCTGAAAAACATGCGGGAACCCCATCTGCAGATTATTCAGAGTCATAGCTCTCGTTACACTAATGGACTTCTCATGCTTAGTCTTCTCTTCTTCCGCCTTTGCTTTCAAAACCTCCACCTTGGCACGCTTCTCCCTTACTGGGTCCTTGCTTCCAGTGCCAGAAGTTTCAGGCATTGAAAATGGGCCATACTTGCTCTCCAGTGCTCTAAGCTCAGCCACTTTCTTCTCAAATTCTTTAAATGCAGATTCTGACTTCTTCTTTTCCTTATGCTCTTTCATTTGTTGGACTACAATGGCCTGGATTACTGTTAAAAAGCTCTTGATTCCTTCGGATGCCACTTTGTCTGGAATCCTGTCGAGTGCAAGGTGCCATTCTTCGCAAAGCGAGTAGATTCTTGATTCCTGACTACTGCTTAGAAGTGGATTTTTGTTGAACTGGAAGAGGCTAAGCCGGAGCCAACCTGTAAGGGATTGGATGTAGTCCTGTTGAGCCTTGACTAGGTTGCAGAAGGATTGGTGCCATTGCTGGACTTCAAGCTCAAGCTGGAGAGTTGATTGTCTGTGAATCTCGGATGTAGGTTCTGTAGATGGGATGGTGTTGAGGTATTTGAGCTGCTGAACTATGTGCGTTTGGACCTGGTGGCTCTCATACATGCTTCTCCACATGCACATCAATCTACAAATCAAACAAATTTGCCTCAGTTGAACTACAAATTGTATGTACATATATTGCAATTTAAATAAAAAAATTTGAAGTCTCACCCATGAAACAGAAACAAGTGAATATACATTAACATGTAGAGAAAGAAAACATGGCAATGTCATGCACACCAATTCCAATCACAAAATCACCTGTTCATAGAAATCAAGGCATTATGTGCTTCATGATCTTACCTTATTATATTTAGGATCCTTGTCATAATTCGCATAGAGAATGCAATTAAATTAAACCTCCATTCCTAATTGCCTATAGAGTAAAGAATATTTTCTAGCTGAGTCTATCAAGTGAAGGTTTGATGCGGCAATCTAACATAATAACTAAAAAGGCTCTTTATCCTGTATAATCTTAAGATCTTAAGTCAAATAATCATAATTTTAATTTCAGAGGCACGATCATTAAAGGACAGAAATTTAAAGGGGACATCAAGTTATTAGCCCAACAGACAAATAAATGGCACCCAAGCATAGCCATGATCAAATCCTACCCACAAAGGCATACCCATGAAAGTCTTTTGTCCATATAATGCCCCCACACTTGGTACAATCAAGGCAGCTGTCTTCCCTTTGGAAAAACACTAACAATAAAAGGAGTCAAAACAAGAGATCAAGCCTGATTGTAAAAGAGAACCCTCTTGACTAAAAATCCTACTCTGGGTCATAAGGTGGATTCAGTTTATCTTTGCAACAAAAACAAAGTAGGAAGAAAGAAACAAAGCTAGTAAAAGCGGTCAAAAGGAATTATCCTACACAGTAAAATATCAGAAACCTTCTGACTAATATATAGTAATAGTACTGCAACTGACTTCACTCTTCCAAACAACATAGCCTTTTATCTTGTAGCCGTAGAGGGTACCCTAATTTTGGTACCCATCTGCAGAAATTCTAACCTGCATAAGTTCTTTGCAATAAAGGGCATACATTGTTTTTATGGCATCTCAGTGCCCTTAACTAGAGTCCAAAGGAAAATATACACCCACAATAACTTTTACAGTCCAAAGAACCCCAAGTAAAACGATACCCTGCCAATCAATAAAATTTCTGTTACTAGTTTCAAACGTCAATTTCCTCGTTTCTGTGGAGGATGATAAAACTTAGAAAACTGAAAGCTGTAGAAATCTCCTGCCCAAACCAATAGCCCTGAATTGGAAAAAGATGTAACAAAGTCACGTGAAAATTTTAAGGTCACTGACTCCATCTCTTAAATGGTAGAGCTTACTGCCTCAATGGAACCAAAAATTTAAGTAAATGAAAGAAAAAAGACAAGTCTGTGTTTTCATTGGTAGAGTTTACTAAGAGAAAAGATTATGAGAATAAGACTAACCCTTTTAGAAGCTCAATGAGTTGAGGATACAGCTCTGTTTCCCTCAACTTGATAATTTCAACGGAGGTAGTCTCTATAGCCTGAGAAGCAACCATCATTTGAGACTCCAACTTCTCAACTTTTTTCTTTGTCTTCTCGGTTTTCAAATAGTCAGCTCTCTTCATCTTCCTCAGTTGGGTCACCTTCTTCTCATGCTCTACCTTTAAGGTCTCGGCATTCTAAAGCAACCCAATAAAAAGCTTCATATATTATTACTGTTAAAAAGAATTAAAATTAGATTATGAGAATGAGCAGTGTTCATCTTGCCGGTACACACATGGGCCACTGACTACCTTCTTTATTGTGACTCTTTATCAAATGTTTAAGGTTTAAATCCCATTCTTGGGCCCCAAAAGATTGAAACAAAGTAGTCAAAGTTTAGACTTAAAACAAAAGCATGAACTTATGGCTTCTACCTTCCTCAAATGTTCATACCTTGAAGGGGATGATTAAAATGTGAATTTTGTTTTATCCTTCAAACTTTGTATAATCCCAAAATAATTTAACAGCCCAAAAAGGGAAACGCCCCCACAAAATCAACAGAGAAATTATACAAAGAAAAACTGTTGAAATTTAAAGAAGTAGATCTACTACCTTGACCTCCTGGTAAAGTTTCTTCTCCCAAGTGTATAACCTCTCCACAGTAGAACAATGGCTACCAACACCATTGCTAACATTACCTTCAACCATCTCTCCTCCCACATTACCATACACATTCAACTTTGGATTCGATCCCCATGTCCATAACGATGAATTCAAACTGCACCCATAGTTGTAAACTTTCCCTGCACACAACAATCAAATCCACATAACTAATTATTAAGTAATTAACACACCCAAATAGAAAAAAGAAACGATTTTAAAATCAGCAAACATAAAACAAATACTGAAATGATAATTAAGTACCTCCTTTGCTTTGAGAGCAAAAGTTGTTGCTAGAAGTTGAAACTTCTAAGAGACAAGAGAGTTGCCCACCAGCATCAGCAGCTTTAAGAAAGTACTCATCGACTTCCTTAACAATCTCAACAAGATCCTTACTGTTCCTCGAGACAACCAAGGCGAGCGAGCTCTCAGTGGTGGTGGTGGTATCCTTGGAGAATCCACTGACAATTGATGGCGGCGCAGTGACGGCGCTCGGGGCGGCGTATCCGGTAGCGGTGGTGGTTGTTGGGGCCACTTCGGAGGCGGTGGCAGTGGCCTCCTCCCACTCCTCATCCGTAGCCGACCTCGACGAGGAAGGAGGTGGTGGCACAAAAGGGTCCCAGAAGTCCCAGCTGGATGAGGGAGGCGGCGAAGGAGGAGGAGGCGGGGGAGCAGGGGAAGCGGTTATGGATGTCCATGTGGTGTCTGAGCTAGGACTGAGTGGTGGCGGAGGTGGACGTGGTTGCGGCGATGTGAGCGATGGTGGGTTATGGTGGAGGTGGAGGGTGGTTTCTTTGGTGGAGAACTGGAGAAGAGCAGAGCCAGAGCCGCGAAGTGAACGGAGATACATCGTGTGAGAAGCAGAGAGAGCTTGTCTTGCTTTCACCAACTGTTTCACGTACCTTTTTCTTGCCTTGCAACGAGACACCATCTCTTGCCTCTCTATTCTTGAGTAGCAACACCCCATCGATCTCTTCTTTGTTAATTTCTTTAGATCGGCTTTGTTTTTTTTTTTTTTTCTGTTCTTTGATTTGGCAGAGTGAAAGGGTAAAGGAAAATGTATTTGCAAAAGAACAAAGAAAGTAACTTATG